>JAQMYK010000023.1:2628766-2640554 GCA_030014345.1 Clarias buthupogon | reverse complement strand
CTAGTTTTTGAATAACAAAAATGCTTCTCGCCATGAATATAGCCATAGAAGCTGGCATGGCGTTAAAAAAGAAAGAATAGGTTCTCGGATTGAATCCTAAATAGCATTGGAATGTGGAATGCTGGAACGTTGGAAATAGAAAGCTAGTGTGCTATGTAGGGTGTACTGTACAATCCCTTGTTCCACACACTCCAAGTAGTGCCCTTGATCAGCGGTTTGAGAGGAATTTGGGATTCAGCCTTGTGTTAAAAGCTAGTTACATAGCTTTGTAGCTCACACTAGTTGAGAACAGAATAATATGGAAGGATCAGAGGCGATTCAGAACAACTTACAAGTGATTACTAAGACGCGTGTTCTTACTGAAAGTGCTACTGTGATTAGTTGTGAATGTGGGTTTAGGCAGGCAGCTGCTCTCGCCTCAGTACTGCAGTCTGTACAGACCGTACACACTCTCACCAAAGCTTCTACGACAATTCTATGATTGTAGAATACCTGTGAGGCGGCGCAATACATATAGTGCTGTTATACTCTGTATCAACACTCGCGGAATGCATCTCATCCAGTCGGATTACTCTGCCAGAACTAACTGTTATATAAAGTTCTATATACTTTAATTATGCAATATTTTATGTACATAGATTTTATATTTCTTTTTAGGGATTATAAATTTATATAAAACATAAAACATGGAAATGTAATGCATAAATCTGGATTTACGTTTTATACTTAAAAATATTCTGTTTTAATTAGTTTATTTAAATTATACGTTTATTACTTGATAAAATGTGTGAGTTAAATCTGGGGATAAAAATATAACAGTCTATAAGTTTTATTATAATGAATAGTAATAATGCTTGGAGTAAGTCAGGGAGTGAAAAGTCAATTTAACTGACAAGTACTTGTCATTATTTTAAAAAGTTTTATAATTAATTCTTTAATCAAACCTGGTGTAATCCTGACATTAACACAAACACACATACGTGCGCACACTATACACAGGACCCGAAGCCCCTGCTGCTGCGGTTGGACCTGCAGTTGGGAGCGGGCGACTCGGTGCGGGTGTATGACGGTCTGGGGGAGCGAGCCGAGCGTCTGCTGCAGAGTCTCACGCACCACAACAACCAGCGCTCAGCCGTGCTGGAGTCCTCGCAGGGGCAGATGAGCGTCCTGTACCACGCCAAACCCCACAGCCAGGGTCATGGCTTCAATGCCTCGTACCAGGTGAGAACCTGAGCCAGGCTGCTCATAAACTGCAGCGATAACGGAGTGTGTGCAATAGATCTAAAAAGAGGAAAAGTGACCTGAGATGTATGTGCAGATTAACTGTGTATAATTAATTATATTTTTTATATATAGCACCTTCCTAAAAAGTAACAATTGGATATCAGTATGAGCATAAAATGTTTGAAATGTAAAAGATGACCTAGACAGGACAAAAGATAATGTAACAAGCAGCTGAGCTTTGACCCTTTGACCCTTCTCTTTCTATTTCTCCTTGAGGTGAAAGGTTACTGTTTTCCAGGTGAGTTCCCATGTGGTCCTGATGAGGGCTGTTACTCTCAGCACCAGCGCTGTGATGGTTACTGGCATTGCCCGAGTGGCCGAGATGAGGAGGGGTGTTCTCTGTGTGCCCCGGGTCAGTACCCCTGCCAGGGCCCCGGAGGTGTGTGTTACTCAGCTCACGAGCGCTGTGATAATCAGAAACAGTGCCCAGACGGGTCAGATGAGAAAAACTGCTTCTCCTGCCAGCCGGGAACGTTCCACTGTGCAACTAACCTGTGTATCCTGGAGACTTGGCGCTGTGACGGGCAGGAGGACTGTGCTGACGGCAGTGACGAGCGCGAGTGCCAGGCTGCTGTGCCACGTAAGGTCATCACGGCAGCGCTGATCGGCAGCCTGGCATGCGGCTTGTTGCTCGTCATCGCCCTCGGCTGTGCTTTTAAACTCTACTCGCTCAGAACCAGGGAGTACCGGTGAGGCTCCATCTCCATCCGGCTCGCTGGGGTTGGGTTTGCAATTACACATTTTAATTATGCACATAATGTTAATGATCACATTACTGCTGGGAAAATGTGTTGTTTTAACTCTGGATCTTTATAGGAAATACAAATCTTAAGCAAAGATTTAACATATAAGGAAAATAAAACATTTGGTGTTGACATAATGTGATAATAAATCAAGGTGATTATTTTCCTATGATTGCACATCCTGAAGTGTGTTATTACACCACTGCGGTTTGGCAACAGTTGCAATATTTTAATCTCACTTATCTTAAAATATATTGCAGAAATTTCCAACATTTAACTCAGATACAGTGGGCAGATAATCCCATCTCTCTCTCTCTCTCTCTCTCTCGCTCTCTCTCTCTTTAGAACATTACATCACTCTTCTCTCTTCTTACCTTCTTACCATCTGTTCTTATCACTTCTCCTCGTCCACCGTCCTTTTTCTTCTGCTGATTTAATTTGTGTCAGAAGCAAGCATACTCTCTCTCTCTGTCTCTCATGCCCACACCTCCTAGCATCCACAACGTGACAAATGAAAGTAAGAATTAGTCAATAAGTGCTGCAGCTGTTCAGATGATATAGCATCACTACTGTGAGTTAGGACTTATACTATTGATCTGAAATACAAGAGAGAGAGAAAGAGAGAGTATAAAATAGAGAGAGAGATCAGGAAACAGAGAGAGAGAGAGAGAGAGCATGAAATAGAGAGAGAGATCAGGAAACAGAGAGAGAGAGAGAGAGAGAGAGGAAAAAAAAGTGTGAAGCGCACAGTGAGTGCGCATGCACAAGTGAGTGCAAGCGAGAGAGGTTTCAGTGTATTTGGACATTGATATCCAATGACTGTCTGTTGGTTAAGGTCATGAGAGCACCGTTGTTAAGCATCAGTTGGTTTATGATGTTATTTACTCATAAAAAAACTAAAAAAAATTTCTTTGCATCTCCATAGAGCTTTTGAGACCCAGATGACTCAGCTGGAGGCGGAATTTGTTCAAAGAGAAGCTCCACCCTCATATGGTCAGCTGATTGCTCAGGGTCTCATCCCACCTGTGGAGGATTTTCCTGCTTATAATCCTGCTCAGGTAAATAAATCCTGCACACACACACACACACACACACCACGTTACCACTTCGAATACTACATACTACTGTGGTTATGTAACTCAACACCGTTGAGAAATGTAGTGAAGTAGAAAGTACAGATAATTGTTGTAGGATGCAGTGGAGTAAAAATAAAACATATCCACTAATGAAACTACTTAGGTAAAGTACAGATACATGAAAACTGTACTTAATATTCAATAGTAATGGAATAAATGTACTTAGTTACTTTACATCTTTGCACACAGAACTGTGTGAGAAAGTGTCGTTCTGTGGTTTGAAATACCTTGTTAATAAACAAGATTAAAGAAAAAAGCCAGAAAGGATGTATTAACTTAAATAAACACTCTTTACAACCGTGCTAAGCAGAGTAGCATCTCAGCACGCACAGTACACAACATGTCTACTTTTCATAGATCTTTTATCTTATTAAAATATTAAAATAACTTTTAGTGATCAATTTCTTTTTAGTGATTTAGTTTTGATTATTTAAAATATGGTCTTTGAGCTAATGTTTGGGTATTTCTGATCATCGCTTGTAGGTAGATATACTGTTTCTGAAATTCAAGCTTCTTAAAAAAATTAATAAAAATGTAACCAATCACAAAACCGCATTTCAAAGGGGTCAATTTATTATCCTGCACCACGCAAATAAAACATTAAAATGACTGGAATCGGGTTAAAAAGTGTCCAATACATTATTAAAACCTGGAAAGATCGTGCTGAACCATCAACTTCACAAAAGAAATGTGGTCTGGAAAACAATCATTAATGCCAATGGGATCACTTAAACAATGGGCACTAGAAATCTGACCTCTGTTTAAAAGCGAAAGTAAGAGCTACCCTATGAAGAGCTATGAAGTCAGCTGACGACCTGAATGTACTGAATGACCAGAGTATCACATCTATGGAGCTTTACTTCTTCTTCCCTAATGGCACGACCATATCCCAGGAGTGTGAAAGAGGGGTTCTGGGAACATGAGGAACTCATGAAGTAAACACCACATTGTGGTTTGCTTTAATTAAAGTTAAAGGCAATTGGGCAGAATTTTAGTGTGCGTGGCTTTGCTTTTGTCCAGGTGTTGTGCATTAATATTTCATCTTATATAATTCTAAAAGTGGCCCTGTTTTATTCCTAATTGAAATATTCTTTAAAAATGATGATGATAAATATTTTCAGATATTGAAATCACTTCCGTCATGAGAGAGAGAGGACCTGGTGAAGACCACAGAAACGGTGTACGGTAACAACTGTGCTGCCATCTGAGTTTTCTGTACGCAGTCCGTGTCGGATGATTTTTATTACCACTGAACTCTGCAGTAAAGATTCTCTTCTTCCTGACTAATTTGCATGTGAGACAAGGAGGCAGAGACTGTCTCTATGGAAACAAAAATGTATCGCCAATTGATTGACAGGTCTGCTCAGTGGTTACGCCTTTATTTTTCACAGACTGGCTCTCCGACAAAAAAAAACGCAGTTGGATGACTCATTACTTATAAGCGTGTGTGTCAGAAGTGTGACAGGTCGGCGCTCAGAACTTAGTGTTCGTACAGAGTGAGTATATGAAAGGGACCGGTTCAGCTGAGTGTAGTAGTGGTCATCTCAGCGTTCAACAGTTCTCAGTGAGAGCAGTGAGAAGATCTCTCTTGGCATAATTAGCGCTACAGTCCTTCATGTCGACTTCTACAGTAGTTCTCACCCAGAGGCTTTCACTTGCCCAGACGTGTTTGATGTGTTTTTTTCCCCCCATGGTGCAGTGCTAATAAGGTCTCATGTGCTAGAGTGGTGCTTGTTAGTGTCCTTCAGCCATGCTGTTTTTAGAGCACCCTGAGTTTCACACTGTTACTACATCCTAAATAAATCCCGTGCAGTTTGGAGGACTGTGTGAAACAATCAGACGCTAATATATTCTATTCATCTTTATTTATTTGCTTTCTCTCAACATATTTGTGTGCACAATTTGTTTCCTCCCTCTGTCTCAGGCATCCGTCCTTCACAATCTCCGCTCGGCCATGCGGAGGCAGATGAGGCGTCATTCTTCTCGCCGAATGGCGTCACGTCGCAGACTGGGGCGCCTTTGGAGTCGTCTGTTCCAGCGTGGGAGTCGGCTGCGTGGTCATATCCTTCTCCTTACCCCGCCTGGACGTGCACACACTCCCTCACAGGCGCATCCTTTGCCGTCTGGTCACTCTCGGACTGGGAGTAGCAGCCACTGTGCCGTAGAAGGGCAGAACGGCGAGTGGGTGGACCTTCAGGCTCACGCAGAGGCCCTATGCTTAGCTGAAAGCGGGTCGCCAACATCATCGGCCACATCACCAGCCCTTCCACGATCCGCCTCAGACACGCTGGAGGACGAAGACGACGAGAATGATGACGAGGATCGTAACCGAGCATCAGATCTCAGGCAAAGAGATGAGCGCAGATCATGTGGAGCTCCACGTCGACCCTCACGTCTATCGTTTCAGTCACGTGTGTCCAGGAGGGTCGTCCAGGGACTCGCAGCAGAACTGGGAGCTACGCCAGTGACACGAAGCTCCATACTGGGAGTCTCTCCTCTGTCCACTCCTGAGTCTGTGACATCATCCAGCAGCCAGAATGAGGAAGAGATGAATTCCCCCACATACACCGATCTCTGCTCAAACACTCGCACTGATCCACACGCTGACCTTAACGCACACTCTGCAGGTAGAGATAGAAGTGCAAAGAAAAACAGGATGCAAAGTGGACACACGAGCAGTGATGAAGATGAGGACGTCCTGTTCATGCGCTAAATGGCTTTCTTCGTCCTCTTTTAAAATTTTTACAACATTAACAGAACTTCAGCTCACAGAGAGTGTGGGAAAGTTTAACAATGGCCATACAACACAGACTACTTCTAATCATGACATCATGTTTATTACATGCAGAACACTGTAAACTGATTATATTTTCAAACAGAAATTACTTCTCAAGGTGCAGACATAAGAATTCAGCAGAATGTGGGAGGGACCAGAGTTCATTTTTGGGGAAACATGGGCATGGTCAGAGGTTGTGCAGGAGCATGTTAGTGTTTTCAGGAAGGTGGGTGTGGTCAAAGTTTCTGTATGATTGTGTGTGAGTGTACAAGGTGTTTCTGCAGGAACATGGAGGGCGTTACATCATGTGAAGGCAGGAGGGTGGGCTTCAGAGTTCCTGGAGGAGTGTGTGGATGCAGTCACAGCAATACTTGGGGTGTAATCAGTGCTTCTCTAAGTACAAGTGGGTGTGGACATTGTTTCTCCAGGAACAAGTGGGTGTGGTCACTATTTCTCCATGAACATGTGAGTCTGGTCACTCTCAGCAGGAACAAGTGGGTGTGGTCATTGTTTCTCCAGGAACAAGTAGGTGTGGTCATTGTGTCTGCAGGGACAAGTGGGCGTGGTCACGGTTTCTCCATGAACATGTGATTCTGGTCATTCTCAGCAGGGACAAGTGGGCGTGGTCATTGTTTCTCCAGGTGCAAGTGGGTCTGGTTATTGTTTTTCCGGGAACAAGTAGGTGTGTTCATTGCTTCTGCAGGGACAAGTGGGTGTGGTCATTATTTTTCCAGGGAAAAGTGGACATGGCTATTGTTTCTGTACAATGGGTGTGGTCCTAAATTGTGCTGTGAGATGGGGGTGTGGTCATTGTTTCTGTCAGAGTGCCTGGTTATTGTACAAGCATATGGACGTGCACAAGGCTTTTATGGTGCTCCTGGCCTGTGTGGGCAGTTTTCCTCAGGTGCTTGTGGGTGTGGTCACAGTTTTCACAGAAGCCTGTGTTAATTGATTCTACAGGTATATCTGTGTATGGTTACGGCTTCTTTAAAAGCACATGAGATTGTAGACATCTGTATGGTTGCATGAGGGCGGGATCAGAGTTTCTAGAGAAGTGTATAGGAGTGGTCAAAGTTTCAGGTGGGCGTGGCATTTTGTTGCTCGGGATTGAAAACCACTGTCCTGTGTACATCTCTGTCCCTGGAACTCAAACCTGAAAGTGGGATGAACATGACCTGTTCATGATATGTCTTTATTAATTGTAAGTCTACAAGTTTACGGATTGAAATCCAAAAAATTTAACTTAAAGGTGGATTATAGTTGGTGGATTAAAGGTGGTATTAACTGTGCATATCAGAAGTGATGCTTCAGGACTGACGTTTTGTAAGCCAAATGGTTAAACGTGGTTACTTGTGGCCAAACTTGTGGTGTGTAAGGCTCTCCCCAGGGGAGCAGAGATCTCAGGGAGGTGTGTGCTGGTTTCTGGAAGAGTGCATCATTATGTTTATATCCATATAAGTTTCTGATCAGCACATGGGGCTGAAATGGTGAGAAATGGGTAAATATAGTACACTGGAGAGAACGTGAACTCAGTTGTGAAAATACAGACATAAGCACACACACACACACACACTAACACTCGCATTACCTTGTTATGTTTGTTTTATGATTTGGCCTGAAGCTGCTTGAATGAAATGAAAAGGTGTAACTATATTGTAATGGTACAGACATACATACGAAAGGGTGACGAATTAAAGGAAAAAGCGCTGGCTTTGTAATGATCAGTGCTAAGGGTATATTTATTTCATCACAGTGTCTTCTCTGAGAATGAATCTTCACTGCAAATAAATACAAAGTTCTAGTTTTCTATTGTTTGTCCTCTTTAAATGGCTCCACCCCTTTCTAAAGTGTGCGAAGGCTCATTGAAAGGTTTTATGAGAATTTAAATGATAGGATATCACATGCCCTGGCCTTCACACGAACGACATCACAAACCAGAGGAACATTTTTGAATCATCATCATCATGAACATCTCACCAAGGTAAAGTCTTTAGGAAGAACACGCTTTCTTACTTCAGTACCGTTCCAGTGACTTGTAGAATTGATGCAGAGGAGCACTGAAGCTGTTTTGTTGTTTTTTCCTTTAATTTGTCACCCTTCTGTTTATTATATACCTCTGGAATTAAATTTTATTCTACCAGAAGTATTTTTGGAACTATAAAGGTTTGGAAGGTTGAGCAATAAGGGATTGATCTGAAACTGTGAAAAAAGCATCTTCATTTCTGTTTCCTGTTTGGTATTTTAAACACAGCTTAGTGATGTCTATACGTTATTCAGACTTCATTAAAGTGTTGGACTGGTTGTGGGGTCCAGAGGTCCTCGAATGCCAGAGGGTCACTTTTTGTTTTTAAATTACAAGTTTTGTCAGATTACGCATTGTTGTAATAATTTAAAGTGGTAAAAACCATCTAATTTTAAATCTTGGTCAGAAGTGCCAATACAGAGAGAGAGAGAGAGAGAGAGAGAGAGAGAGAGAATGCTCAGAAACTATACTGAATGTGTCGCAAAGTGCCACTGGAGAATAAGTGTGTTTTCAGAAACTACTGCTGCTCAGTTACATAAGACAAAGCATATACTTTTGTGGTGCATATTTGGGGGGCGTTCAAATCAAACCAGGACTTATTAATTCCCTTTATTTCTCTACATAATCCCCTGCTACACTAATGCTCTTATCCCAGCTTTTCACTAGTGCTTTGTTGCCATGAAGGTAGAAAGTTGTCACAGTAAGCTGACTGCCTGCTTCACATCTGAAATTCCGGCCTCCCAAGAACTCCTTTATGGACTTGGAGTGAGGTCAGGATTGTAAGTAGGATGTGGCAGTAACCCCCAGCCGAGTTCCTGTAATGTGCAAGTGGTGTTGGTGAATGATTGTGTTTGTACTGTTGTGGTTTCATCATTTGCGGCCTTCTTTAAAACACCATTTAAATGTTTTACTGCGTCTAAGAATCTCACTCGTACTGTGCTTCTGTCTTCTGTAAATGTCAATCACTTTTACATCAGAACTTTTATCACAGGTCCTGGTTTGACATGAACGCCCCTAATACTGTATGTAGATTGTACTCAAATAAGTAATTAAAATTTCTGTAAAAGCTGGTGTTTTTCTTCCAGTCCTCAAGTCTTCTGGTTGTCATTTCTTTATTATGATGCATCTGACATTCATCGATCATCATTCATATAGAGCCCCAGGGTAATAACTGTATTAATGCTGTCATAAGAAAAAATACATTTGACACTATCTGAAAACATCAGCTGCCCTTTATATGGAGGTAATTCCAAAATTATTGCCACCTTATCCTCAACTCTTTCAAATTCTCATAGTTTTCAAAAATTAAGAAGCAATTCATGCAACGAGCAAATGGATTTGTGGGTACCATTAATTTATGAATATTTCATGAACTATTTCAAAAATAGAAAAGAAAAATTGGCTGGGGTTGTGAGATGTTTATTTTATTTTTAATTTTTTTAAACTAATCAGTTTATTGATTTGTACACTTTCCCGTTATTTATTTTTCCTGGTTGAGGTTGTATGTTGTATCACAGATGCACTTGATGGTAAAGTTCTTCTATACACTAAGCTCTGGAAGTATTGGAGCCAAAAAAGTGAATATAAAAGTTGTTCAATATTCCAATTGATGATTTATGTAGCAAATGTTTTTAGAAAGGTTTTTGTTATGCTACTGATATTTTTCATATAAGTTTAATTATGTTCCAGGACTTTTAATTAAATTTCATTAAGTGCCAAGTTATTTAGAATTGACTGAGGGTGATTGTGCCGTACATTGTCCAAGTGAATTCTACATATAAAAATGAGAGCTTTGTATCTCGAAAAGCCTTGATTCTTGATTCTATATCTTTGAAATTCATAAAAATACAAAGAAATGTATTTTTTTCCTCTTGTATAAATGTCAGCTTTTCTTTTCGTTACATTCCTGCAAATTCCCCAGGTTAATAAACAACTAAAATAGTTTGTTACAGATCTGTCAGTCAGCAAGAGGGAAAGAAATTAATGACTTTTTTATTATCATTGGAGGCTTCTGACTGTTTTTGTCCCAGCAGGTTTGTTTCAGTTGATGCTAGAAACAAAGCTGTCATCTGGCACCAAGTCTAAAAAATAATGAAGGCCTGATCTGCCCAGCAATCAGTCAGTAAAACAATAGAGTTTAGAAAATGATACTGTCAGTTTATATGAGAAAGAAAGTTAAATTTTGTGGTTAAATAGATAATATTTGTTGGATTTTTCATTTATGTGATGTGTCTGAGAGAAAAGTGGAGATGGCGTTGATGAAACTTAATAACGCTGATCATGTTTCCAGTTAGTGTTTAAGGGGATAGTTTGGGTTTTTTCAAATCTATCTTAAATCAAGTTGATGTGTATATAAGTGGATTACTATATGTTTTAGTCATTTATAAATCGTCCTGCTCTGTACACTTACTGAAGTTTGTCATCCAGAGCGAGAGCACAACGGGGCCAAATTCCACAACATTTAAAAATCAGCTTGGTATCTTTTAAAGTTATAGTCCATTTAATACAGATTTAACTCTCTTTTTTCTTTCTTCAGAAATAGCCACATTGGAAAGAAAAGAGTAAAATTTGTACTAAATACCCCAAAACTTTGAAAAATAACAACTCCGATTTAGCACAGTGAGATGGCAGAAATTTAGAAATGTATTTTTTGCATTTGATTACGTACAGTGGACTCGGCTCTGGGCAACAAACTTACTAACACTATAACTACTAAGACCTACGGTAATGTGCTTACAGGCACCTCAATTTTGATTAAAGCCTGGCTCTTTATGTTCCTGAAAAATTCAACATATACAGCTGAGAAGTTAAAGATTGAGCAAGACTCTGTTTGTTTTCCACTAGGGGGGAATTCACATATAATTGCTCAGTAGTAAGCTAAACTTGCAACGCTATAAACCAGAATCCTTGACTCCTTCTTTAAGTCTGTTTCAGGTTGTAATTCCAGCTAAATGTGTGTGTGAATGGTGTCCTGTGTCTCTTCCATGATGTATTCCTGATTAATCTCAACTTTTAAAGTGAGAGATTTATTTTTATTTTTTGGGTGGACATTTAAAAAGACAAACGCCCCAGAATACCAGAGTGTTTGTGTGAGGCTTGGGTGGTAAGAGATCTGGTGGCCTTGCCTTTAGAGAATGTTGACCGTCTCTAAACCAAATAATGTCAGTTTGTTGGCCACTGAACGTATTACAGTTTTTCTCAATTGCTAAAACACTAAAACCCATTGGCTGAAGAAAGTTCTCAGTTGCCTGACCTCATTTAGCTAATTGTGCAGTCTGTTGTCAATACCTTAAACCATTTCACATGGTAAAACACAATATGCAGATCTTACTTAGACTTTTCAGCAAAACACATTCTCATTCTCAAAACACATTCTACACTCTAATGCACACGTCATCCATACTGATAAACACAAGGAGCAAAGCTCAAATACAATTAGAAAAAACATGTCATTGATTGAACACAACCACTCAAAATTTATGTCACCTGTTTCAAATGTGACACAACCAATATAAGCCAGTTCAGAGAGCAAACAGGTTGGTGAAGGTAGAAAAGAGAAAGTCTGAGCATGGATAGAAGAAACAATGTGAGAGGACGAGTGCGTATGCGAGGTGGGCGAGGAGGAGGAGGAGGACGACGACAACAAAGAGGAAGAGGGCGAGGAAGAGGAAGAAGAGGAGGGCGAGGAAGAGGAGGAGGGTGGCAAGGAATAGGAGGAGGGCGAGAAGGAGGAGGAGAGCAAGAAAGAAGAAGAGGAGGAGGAAGAGGAAGACAAAGAGTGGAAATATCTGATGAAATTCGAGCAACAGTCATAGACTATGTTCTT
>JAQMYK010000023.1:2430867-2452446 GCA_030014345.1 Clarias buthupogon | reverse complement strand
GATTGTGTAAAGCTGCTTTGAGGCAATGACAATTGCTAAAAGCGCTATACAAATAAAATTGAATTGAATTGAAAAATAGTTCACAAATCACATCTTTCCAAATGTTGACAAATCATATCTACTTTATGTAAATATTAGTATTAATAGAGTGTTAATTTCTCGTTAAATTATTTCCAATATTTATTTTTTTTACGCACCAACGATGGGAAACTGTAAATCCAGTCCTGGAGATTTCACCTGAGCCTCGGTCTGCGGTGCAGAACTCGGCGCTTCTGAAGTCGCCGCAGCAGATTTGTTCTGGGGTGTTTTGGCAGTGTTCACTTTCTGACTGAATGGTTCATGTTTTGGCTCACACTCCGCTTGTCTTAGCTGTGGACTTTCCAGAGCAGCTGTTTCCTTCTGTTCCAGGTTTTCCGTGATGGGCAGGTTTGGTTTTCTGGCGTGACACAGTTTGGCTTTAGAGACAGCTTTAATTTTTTCCTCGCATTCCCTCTTCTGCTTCAAGTCCTCTTTTTTAATTAAAGTGTCTACAGGCGGCGGGACAGCGGCTGCAGGGACGTCCGTCTGCTCAGGAGCGCTCTGTTTTTCTAGGGTTTTGCTAAAAAAAACAAAAACATAATCCCAATAGTTTAATAACATTACCACATGGGTCTTATCACGTTTATGCATGTTAAAGCTGGGTCTTAAGAACACCATGGAAATCTGCAGGGAGTGAATAGGAACTGCCAATTAGCAGGACATAAACTGTCAGGAACTCAGACGAAATGAGCTTTGAACTTCCTTTCAGTCTGGCATAATTAGTGATAGCTGTGTGTAGCAGCTCTACTCCTCTCTTCATGAACTACAGCTTAGGTTTCTCATCTCATTAAACAGCGAGCATGTCGAGAGAAAACCGCCGAATTGCCACACAAAGTCTGGGTGTTAAAGGTGTTCACTTTTTAAACAAGTGTTAATTTCTCTATTAAAACAATCATTTGCACTAGTGGAACTTTTTCATTAACAAATTGACTTTTTTCACACAAAACGTACCAAAAAGAAAAATGCTTAAGTCTTTTGAGGAAGTTTTCTAGGAACTCAGGAACGTCATAAACATTTCAGGAACTTATTTAGAAATATTATTTAGACACTGCAGGAACTTTATCAGGAACAAATAAACCTTTTACTGTTTTTATGCAAAATACGTATATTCTCAAAAAAGTCATTTTAGTAACTTTTATTTTCAAAAGACGCAGGAAACGTTTGAGGATTCTCTTTTCAGGAATCCTTTGAGAAAAACATTAACATTTCAGTAACTTGAGAACTTACAGTATTTAGAAACCCGAGAACCTTTCATCAAACTTTTTTTTGGTAACTCAGGCTATTTTTTAAAAAAAGGTAAAAAAAAAAAAAGAACAGGACACTTTGGAACCAGTTAATATGTTAAAAGGTTCTTTTTCACACTTGTTCAGGAATCTCTTTCTTTATTTCTTTAACAATAAAAAAGAACCCAATGGCCCTTTATCTCTCCTGCAGGAACCTCTAGTTCTTCTGTCTCCAGGCTATGTTTGTCGGAATCTTCTGAAATCTCATACATTATAACAATGAAACACGTTTGTGAAGAATAATTTCACGGAATTTTTATGCCGGTTAATTAACGTCCTTTGAAAGTTCCTTTGTGTTCCAAACCAACCACAGCTTCAACAAAATCTCATTAAATCCAGGCTGTCATCAGAATACACACAGAAAGTGCACAGGAACCTGATGTAAAGGTCTCCTGGAAAAAAAAAAAGAATCCTTTGTTGTTCGCTGAACGTTTCTCATCTCAATAATGCATCAAATAAAGAAGTTCAGTCACCCTGAGTGAACTGGGCCTCGGCAAACACTCGGAACAATGCAACAATACACCGCTGTTTATGTGCGATGTGAGAGTAAGGGTGTGTGTTCTGTCCTCTGATGTGCTCTTTTTGTTTCTGTATAAACTTCTCCAGATTTTCTACCTTCCAGGATGTTAAGGCCAAGACCAGTGTGTGTTTATGTGTGTGTAGATGTGCCTTATTATATGGCTGCTATATTATTACAGCATACTTTTATTATAAACAGTGGTGAGAGAAACAACTAACACACACATACCCACACTCTGTCGAACTCGTGGTTCCCTGGAGAGACTTTTTTATGCAGTTATTAGTGCATATTTTAACATTCATCTTCTAATGACTAGGGGACAAACCACAGGTTAGAAAGAGATGCCATTTTGAACTGACAGGAACACTGAGCAGGCTCACTCAGCACTTCATTATCATCTCTTTGGCACCGGTCTCAAAGCCGGAGGAAGACCGGAGTAAAATAGACTAGTGAAAGTCATGCAGATAAAGATCAAAAAATCCCCCTGATCTCAGAGGCCTCGCCCGTTGCTCGGTTATTCATGTCAGGATTAGGGAGGATTTCAGAAACTGTTGATCTAATGGCATTTTCACACACAGTTGTCTCCAAAAGTATAAAGAGGACATAAAGTATGCCATGTATTATAGAGCAAGGGATTGTCACTAATTAACTCGAGCCTATCTGGCTGGAGAGTTGTGCTATTGAACTGGAAAACTAGTGAAAGACCGGCTATGTGACACTGCTATTGAGCTTCTGGGGCCATGGTGTGGGTCACCTCCGGATATAATCCCAATAGCAAACTGTTGGATGATGGTGAAGGAGGCAGGAGGTTCATGATCAGATTGAACGAGTGACACCAGAGTACTGCAGACGTCTTTTTGCATAATATAAATTTTTTTTTTTATATTTACAGGGGTTGGACAATGAAACTGAAACGCCTGTTTTTAAACCACAATAATTCATTAATATGGTGTACGGCCTCCTTTTGCGGCCAATACAGCATCAATTCGTCTTGGGAATGACAGATACAAGTCCTGCACAGGGGCCAGAATGATTTTGAGCCTTGCCTTCTTCTTGCAGAATAGTGGCCAGGTCACTACGTGATGCTGGTGGAGGAAAATGTTTCCAGACTCGCTCCTCCAAAACACCCCAAAGTGGCTCAATAATATTTTATATCTGGTGACTATGCAAGCCATGGGAGATGTTAAACTTCACTTTCATGTTCATCAAACCACTCTTGCTGTGTGTATTAGTGCATTATCATCTTGATACATGGCACCGCCTTCAGGATACAATG
Organism: Clarias buthupogon; assembly: GCA_030014345.1. Classification (NCBI taxonomy): domain Eukaryota; kingdom Metazoa; phylum Chordata; class Actinopteri; order Siluriformes; family Clariidae; genus Clarias; species Clarias buthupogon. The sequence continues at coordinate 2,449,289 of JAQMYK010000023.1, read as the reverse complement.
TTTGAACCATTGGGTGCACATGGTCCTCCAGAATGGTTCGGTAGTTCTTGGCGGTGACGCGCGCCCATCTAGCACAAGTATTGGGCCTAGAGAATGGCATGATATTCCAGCCCAAACCATCACTGATCCACAGCCATGCGTCACTCTGGGCATGCAGCAGTCTGGGTGGTACGCTTCTTTGGGGCTTCTCCAAACCGTAACTCTCCCAGATTACTCATCAGAGAACAATACATGCTTTACATTGTCCACAGCCCAAGATTTTCACTGCTGGCACCATTGAGACTGACATTTGGCATTGGCACGAGTGACCAAAGGTTTGATTATAGCAGCCCGGCCATGTACATTGACCCTGTGCACCTCAAGAGTTGAGGTGCACATTTAATTCTGCAGTGAGTTGGGCAACTTTGGTTTTATGTTTTTTGGATACAATTCGGGTTAGCACCCAGACATCCCTTTCAGACAGTTACTCCTGTTGGATGTGGTTCGTCCTTCTTGGTGGTATGCTGACATTACCCTGAATACCGCGGTTCTTGATACATCACAAAGACTTGCTGTCTGCAATGTGCCAGCGAATTTGGCCTCTTTTGAACTCTGAAATGAAAATATCACCCATTATGTTGTGTGCATTGCAATATTTTAAGCAAAACTGTGCTAATTAAACCTTCACACTCTGCTCTTACTGGAATGTGCAATCAATGAAGATTGGCCACCAGGTTGGTCAAATTTAGCCACAAAACCTCCAACATGAAATTTTCAAAACAGTGTCATTGTCCAACTCCTCTTGCTTCTTGGAGAAACAGTGGCCTTATGGTTTAGTGCTGTGACCTCGCACCTTCAGTATCCTGGTTCAATTTCCGTCTCAGGGTCTGCGTGCAAGGAATTTGCATGTTCTCCCCATGCTTGGTGGGTACCCTCCAAGTTCTCCGGTTTCCTTCCACAGTCCAAAGACATGCAGATTAGGCTAATTGGCGTTCCCAAAGTGTGTGAGTGAGTGTGCTTGTGTGCCATGTGATGGATTGGCACCCCGTCTAGGGTGTACCCTGCCTCGTGCCCTAAGTCTCTTGAGAATAGGTTCCAAGCTCTATATGACCCTGTACAAGTCAAATGGTTTGGTTGTCATTCTTGTAATATTTTGAGAACATCATTAAAACATCTCTCTGTTTGAATGTATGAAAAGCAAAAAACTTGATGAGAGATGTTCGAGGAGAACCTTCAGAGTGGTTTGAAGAGCCTGGACGTGATGGTAACTCAAATAACTGCTCTTCACATCTGTGGTGGGCTGAAAAGCATCGCAAAAGACAAAGCATGTTAAAACAGCAGTCTCTCAGACAAGACTATGAATCTGAAGCTGGAATGGATGAAACCCGAAGATCAGAAAAAAACCAGACCTTTCTTTTCCAGTTCATTAAACTGTCCATTTCCGTGATCAGATCTAAAAATACAATTGGGTAAGTTCTAATAAGCATATGTTTATCCTGAAAATACATTTAATATAGACCACAGAAAATCCCCGTCAATGAGTGTCTAAAGTTAAAACGTTTGGGCTTAGGTATTCCGAAGTTCCTCCAAACTGGGAGAAAATCCTCTGAGCTCTGTTCTGTTGTTCCTGACTGAACACATGAATGGAGAGATTAGCAGATGACGAGCTAAGCCAAGTGTCAGATCAGATGAGGTAGAAGTGGAAAAATCCCCACAATGGCGGGGTGTAGGAGAATCACTTCCACAGGCTCACCTCTCAGGCTGAGAAGTTGCAGTCACGGAGACGGTCTCCACGGGCGAGACTTCATGATCTTTGTTCGGTTCGGACACTTCAGACTCACTCGGGCTTTCGGGAGCGAAGGCCTGGACTCGACCCGGCTCTCTGCTTTTCTGTGTCACCTCCTTCTGCCTGCGTTGGCATTTAGCAACTGGAACATCTTCTGTTACAGCTGGAGAGGAATCAAGCGCTGGAGAATCGTCTTTGTGCAACTGGTGCGTGTCTGGGACTGTAGAGGAAACGGTGGCAGAGTTACAGATTTAAAGCAGTGACATTGTACCATTATAATTTGAGCCTTAGTAGATAAAGAAAGACGCTGTGAGAATGCAGATACAGAAGTACTGGACATGAACAGCTGTTACTGAACACGTCAATGTTGTTACTGTAAACATCAATATTGTTACTGTACACATCAATATTTTTATTTCACATGTCAATGTTGTTTTTGTACAAGTCAGTATTGTTACCTTATACATCAATAGTGCTACTGTACATGTTAATAATGTTTCTGTACATGACACCCCGGTTACTGTACACATGAACACTGTTAATGCAAACGTCAATCCTGTTACTGTACATGCTAATATTGTTGCTGAACACATAAACCCTGTTACTGTACATAGTAATATTGTTACTGTACAAGACTATGTTGTTACTGTATAAGTCAACCCTGTTACTTTACACTTAAATATTGTAACTGTCAAACGTGTTATTTACATGTCAATGTTGTTACTGCACATATCAAAACTTGTACTGTACACATAAACACGTTTATTACACTTTATTACACATTTCATTCTAACTAGTATTTAGAAAAAACAAGCTTGCAAACACTGAAGATTGCTAAATGACCCTGTAGAAATAAACGAAACATAGAAAACCATCACCTTTCAGGTCATAAAATTTTATTTTACAAACTGTCCATTATTATGTAAAAACTGATTGTATGAAAAGTGCTGGTTGTGTGTATCATTCTCATTCTGTGTTGATTTTGACTTTTACAAGCGCGAGCGTAATAAGCGTAACAATAAATCTGCCTCTTTTTAGCGACTGGGTTTAAAGTACCTTTACACGCCGACTTTAAGTTTCCTCCTCCCCGTGTCAATGGGATCCGGTTTCCTCTACTGTAGGTGTCACATGTCACATGACACATTCCAACCTTTCAGAGGACCTGCATTATGTGTGAAGATACCTGACGCATTTTTTCCCATCGCCCACCTCTCGCATTAGTAGCGGGCGATACATGGAGAGCGGAATTAAAGCCCCAGTGGTGCTCAGGACAGGACTGATCATGGTGTAGGAGACTGCGTTGTAAAAGCTCTGGGACTGAATTCTCAGTGTACCAGTGTACTAGTGAGAATTCAGTCCCAGAAGTTTTGTAATATTACTAGAAGAAATTTTGGGAAAAAAACATTGAAGTGCTCCGTTAAGTAAAGGTGATAAAGGTAAATCAAAAGGTATTTTAATAACCACTAGGTATTAAGATTACGAAGATGGTCTCAGATTCAAAATGCACCACCACCCTGTCCCTGCTGGGCCCTTGAGAAAGGCCCTTAATGCTCAACTGTTTATCAGACGTTTAATGCGATAAAAATACAAATCTACCAAATGCTGTGAATGAAAAAAAAGAAAAATAGAGATAGACAGACTTTTTAAAAGCACTATTTATACATATGCAAGTAAAGTGTGGCACCTCCAAGGTTGCCAGATTTTCTTTGCATCTACTATAGCATCTAGACACCACCTTTAAAAACTCATTTTATAAAATGCGCTTTCTTACTGTTGCGTTCTTTCTAAGTGTCAAATTAGCTTAACATTTTGATTTACGTTGATAAATTTTGATTAAATATATATTTTATACATAAAGCTTTTAACCTGGAAACCTGATGTTTCTTGTTTCCCCCCTATATTTTTTCCCCCATTCAACCACAACTACATAACTGCTAAAATATTTGTAAAGCACAAACACCTCCTTGGCCGAGTCGTGTTTCTATACAGATGAAGAATATTCCCGTGGACGTGGTCCAGGTTGATGATGAAGCTCTGCCTCTGAGGAAGCTGAAAACAAATCAGAGTTTATCAAGAGGTCGGATCTCCTACCTGCAGCTCGTTCATTAACGTCGTCAGGAGCCTGAGTTCCTGTGTGACACAGAGTGGTTTTGGCCTTTGTGGCATCATTGTCTGATGTGTTTTTCTAAAGAAAAGAAAGAAAAAAAGGTAAGGTAAAGGTGTCACAGATTGGATTTGGCTGAAGCGGGAAAATTTTTTTTTTTTTAAAAACCCTGCTGTTGCTGATTTGTGACTTTAAGCCGAGGTGACATTCTGGCAATCAAAAAAACTCCTGCATCACACATTAGGAGGCTGGATTGTCCTCTATTTTATTGCTATCTGGTCTCATTTGAATAAAAATGACTTTTGTATAGTATTATCTCAACTCGACTGTTGAGATAATTGGATTAACCTCCAGCGTATCACAAACCTTGAAACAAAATGAAAATGAACAAATTGATCTATTCTGAATGGTTTCAGGTGTTTCTATATTAAAAAGTCAGAACAGAAAGAAATAAACAGTATGTACTGTACAGACACAGAGTTGGTCTCTACGCCTACAAGTCTAGAAGGTTCACAAGTGGACGCTTGTGCCTCCAAGGAAACGCAGTCCTTCCAGTAATTGGTTGTACGAAGAGTGTTCCTCAACCACGAGCTGAAAAACGAGAACAGCACAGAAGTACTTTCTTTTTTTCCTTTCAAAAAGCCAGACTGATGGAGCTACAAATTATGAGCTGTCACAATTCCCAGTCAGATTCCTATCTAATTTTTCCCTGAGTGTTTGTAGCGCTCCGGGCCTGCCATGTCACACACTTCACTTAGCAATAGCTTTACGCTGTATGACCACAGATCAGGCAATTAGAGCAAAATCTTGTGCCTTTCTTCGCCGAGATAAAGAAGAGGTAGGAGAATAGGCGAGGAGATATAAGATGGAGAGGAACAGAGAACTTTTTAAAAACTGATGTAATCTTTGTAAAACAACTTGGTCAACTGTAAGAAACAAGCACGTTACATCAGATGATGCATTTCATAGGAAATAAAACACCCATTGTTGTGCTGTTATGGGAACATAATCAACCACAGAGTGATGTGAAAAAGCAGAGATCCAGTCAACACCATGAAGTTGATGATTTTTCAACAGCTGTGCATCCTGAAGTGCTTTATTTCATTTATATTATAATATATTATAATTGGCAACAATTACTATAAGTATTATATAATGACGCGACATATGTCGAAGAAACTCAACTCCTGTTTTTGTTTGTTATAGCAGCTATTGTTAAGTCTTAACCAAATTGTTAAGTTTAAAATGGAACAAAGGAAGAAGAAGAATTGCTTGATGTGCCGCCACAAGTCAGAACACTTTCCTGCCAGAAGTTCTCTGTTTAATATCAGCAAAGGGAGAACAAGCTTTAGACCAGGTGTCACACACATCCTGTACACCAAAAGAACAACTGTCTTCAACATGTAAGTCATAAAGAGACCCGGAGACAGACTGACAGACAGACTGTAGGAAACACATTCACATTTTCCGATTAGACAAAAGGGTTCCAGTGGACACGAGTCATCACAGTGTGATACATAGGACGTGCGGGAATCAGAGGAATCAGGAAGAGCAATGAGGGAGTTTGTCTGTCCTGTCCTGAACGGCACAACTTTACTTCTAACCACCGCAAAGCGCCGATACTGGAGACTCCTTCCATCTATAAATGTTAAATAAACACATTTCTCCCTGCAGAAAATTGACAACAAAATTTCTATTTCAGTCTCTGTGAATGAGTGGTTACTATAAACCAAAGCATTTTATAACAAAAGCATTAATGCAGTATAAACATGTGTTTTGTAGCTTCACTACTGTCAGAGCTGCTGCTATGAAAAATTTATCAACTAATTGAGAATTCAATTCTAATTTCTGATAGCATCCATCACCAGGGTTTTAATGTTGATATTGGTTTATGTTGAACTTGGTGTGATAATTACAGCAGATCTGACAGAAAATACACCAAAGAAAATGCTTTGAGTGAAAGTGTTCACTGTTCTTGCCCAGAGACACGGAGAACAATTGAACCTCTAGTAATCCAGGTCAAGTGTCTTTAAACAACAAATCCAGTGCGGTGGAATATGAAACCTGAAGCGTCTCTGTGTGAGACAGAAGTGACCTGGGAAACACGCGGCACTGGAACTTCAGCTCTGTTAACCAAATCTTAAAAATGGAGCTAAGACTGAAATGTAAATGTACCTTGGCATATGAACGCCCTCCCTTACAAATTTTCACCTTAAGAATTGGAATTTTGCATCAGCATACGAAGGAAACATTTGCAGCATACGAACAAACGAACCAAAGCAAACCAAAGCAAACCAAATGTCGACTAAGCTGCGCGTATGTACAGGATACGATCAAAACTTGTTTGCATCAGTGGAAAGCCAAGTGAAGTGAGCTTTTACATATTTTAAGATTTTTTTCAGTCAGGAGAAGCATTAACTCATGATACCATAATATACCTTTGGCATGCGTTCAAATGCTTGTGATTCTTTTGCACATTCACTGCTTTTCCCATTTTTGATTGGCTGGGGTTTAAACAAACCGATAGCATTTTTTACCCCTAATGTGATCTTATAGAAGGTAACCCAGCAGTGGCTCAGCAGTAGCTCATTTGCATAAACAGCAACAACAAAAAGTATGTTCTATAGAGGAGTTTAATGTATAAAAATGCGTTATCTACACACACACACACACACATTTTGGGGAGACCTTTTAACGGAATAGTAAAATATGGGATCTTTACCCAGCAGGACTTTTTGAAACACAGATTCATCTCAAGTTTATTTTTTTTCCTATGAAATGTATCAGCATTCAGAGAACAATCAGCTCAGAAACCAAACCCACGCACCTCCACAGCACCGCCTCAACTCCACATGAACTTCAGTCCCACCCAGATAAAAGCCATGATAAATCCTTAGACGCTCACTAACCTCGTCCCCCGCTCCATCCAGAAGGCCTTGTCTCCTCCAAGGTACGACGCCGCTGAGAATGAACTCCACAATCTTCGAGCTGCGAAACGCTTCGCCAACGTACCCGAGCACTTTATCCAGGGTGGACACTGAGCTTTCGATCCCCTCCATTTTCTTCCTCTGCAGCTGACCTTCTTGTTTCAAGCTCATCAGCAGAGCCACCGTTTCTCCACAAAGGGATTTGACCTCCGCGATCACGGCCGGGTCACACGGCTGAGAAGGTTTCACAGAAGGTTGTCCAAGAGGTTTGTCTTGTCTGAATTGTTCAAAGTTTTTCTCTAACGCGCCCATTCCACGACACACTGACTCTAATTTCTGCAGCACTACACTCTGTGTATTTGTGATCTCTTCGACCTTTCCTTCCAGGACGTTTATCTTTTCTTCGATGTGGCCCAGGCTGCCCAGTAGAGTCGAACTGGCCTTCCTCGGTGTCCCAGCCGATGTTCCGGAGCTGTCCAGCTTGGTACCTTCGTACATCTTGGCAATGCTTGTGGCGAGAGACACCGGTTTACTCATGATTAGAGTGAAATAGAGTCAGGACAGCAGCTCAGGGCTAAGACAAAAGGCAAGAGAAGGAAGCACCACGAATCATTGGGTCACACTGACCAAAAGTTATCAGAACGGCTATTTCAGTCCCACCTATCTTACTCCTCTTAAGGCTTCTCTGAGGTATCGTTGTGCCTCCCACCAAAAAGAGCAGCTCGTCCAGAATGGTGTCAGTATGCACTGGAGACACGACACCACTTAAATAAACCCCTCCATTCCAGTATCTTATCGGGACGCGTGTATTTTTCCTCCCCCTCCTCTGTTCGAGCGCATTTATATACAGGTCCTAGAGCTGCCAACGTTCCAGCAGTGTCTCGACGTCACCAAAACATTTAAATTTAACTCGACAGATGTTGTAGACGAGTACGCATGCAAGGAATGACCTTTTGTAAACCGGAGTCAGACTGAATAAGACTTATTGTGCAGGTTTGTCTGAACTGGGACTCGTTTAAAGATGCCTAATGTTTTGTGCTGTGCCTTGACTTTGGTTTGCACGTCATGTAAAAATAAACCCCTGTGGACACTTGTATGACGACTAATCATGAACTGGAATGTCAGATGTGTTCGCTCTTTCAATCATGCTACTTCCTGCCAGGAAAACATTGCTTGAGAAAAACCAACTAATACGCAATCCAGAGGCTTGCTCACGTTCACAATGCACTACAGGCAGACAATAATTGGACAGTAGCAACAGTTTCTTGCTGTTTTGTTTGTGCAACACGACACACAGTGAGACAGCGCGGTACAGTACGGTACAGAATGTTCCCGAGTGGCACAGCTGTCTAAGGTTTCGTGATTGCAGTCAGAGATTAAAGGTTGAATGCCACAATTATCCATTATCAAGACTCCATGAGAGCATGTTCAGCCTTCTGGGTGAGAAGGACCGAACTTCTCTTTCTGCCCTGAGAATCAGACTGTTGAGGTTAGCTAATCTGTTAGAGCAGTTTCAGCAACAATGGCTTCTCGTGTATATGTTTAGTCACTGACTGATGCTGCAAGGTTGCCAGGTCTCTGTGAGAAAACCAAGTCAATGGAGCTCTTTTGTGTCTGGTGATCTCTCTGGTGATCCGTCTGCGGTGTGAAACGGAGAATGGCGCAACATACAGGGTCAAAAACCTGCAAAACAGTTTTATCAGTTTTGAACTAACAAAAAGAAAAGAGGTTTGTGCAGGGAGACGAGGCTAATAGTGGTCAGAGGTGAGTGTTGGTGTCACTAGTGCTTGTGTAGTAACCTTCATATCTTACAGTAGGTATCATCATCTATACATGTAATAATAATAATAATAATAATAATAATAATAATAATAATAATTGCATATAATAAAACTGTAAAGTTGGCGTGTCTATACATACAAAAAATTCATTTGTGGGGATGTGACATGAGTAATAGACCTCATGAAGACGTTTATTAGAATTTTTGCCTCTTTGTTTGTGCACACATCACGTACAAAACCACTGCAAGAATTATACTGGGGTTTTCACAGATGTATTTGGCCGAGCTTGACGCAACATCACCATTGGCCAACAAGAAGAAAAGATTCTATTTTGAATTTTAAACAGAAAAACAACCCTATATCACCAAAAAATCGACCTTGAAAAAAGCATTAGTTTATCTCAAAATTCAGCAGATGGTGCTGTACATATTTTAACACGCGCGTATGAAATTCCACACAAACTAAGTCGCAGGCTCAGCTAATAATGAAATAAATATCCTGGTAAATTTAACACAATATCCAACATACATGATGTATTTGTGTTACATTTTCTAATTCAGAGCACAAACAGGAATTAAGTAGATTTTGATCTGTTTGTTTTCAGTTCAGTTAAATGTTTGTTATATTTTTTATGTCAAATTTCTGTTTCCTCAAAGAATAACTTAAGTAGATTTGTTTTCCCTACATAATCCTCTAACCACACCAGTTTTATCATGCATGATAAACATCTAAATACACCGGTGCAAACGCGTGTGTGACAGCCACGGTCTCTCATCAGACGGAACAGATCGCAGCTCCAGAGTTGAACAACAGAAGGCAAGAAGAATAAAATAGATCAGAAACTGCAGTGTTTAATACCAGAATGTAAACTGTGCTGATATTCTGCTTGAACAACACTTCAGTTTTACTAAATGATAATAGATTAACATTCACTCTTGGCCCTTGAGAGAGCTGTAAATATCACCTTATCATACATCTTTCAGCGTGCTGTCCTTGGAAGTGCTATAAATAACAGCTGGAGTCAGATAAAAATCAGTACTTTTTCTTACATATAATGACTGAAGGTTCTTAACACACACACACACACACACACACACACACACACCGTTATCTGCTCTCTAACCATATGTTCAGTAAAATCTAAGGAGGTAAATTTAGCCAACATTATATAGCTTGGTGGTGTTATCAGGGACAGACGTGATTGTCAGACAACACGGCGAGTGTTCTGATTGTGGGTCACATGAGAGATATATACGGAAAAAATGAGGATCCGATCCCGAATACTCAGGTCTAATAAATGTATTGTAATATTTCCAAAGTAACATCATGTCATACATCTTAGTCTACTGAATTATGTTACGTTCAAATCTTGGAATAGAGAGAAAACAAAAAGTCTGTTTCAAAATTTGAATAGATAAATAACACACAGGAAAGTGTGTTTTACAATGTTCCTATGCATGCATGGTTCTGTTTATGTGCCACCCGGAACTCCAGGCAGCGGATATAGATCGCCCGTTTGTGTGGCAGTTATTTACAGGGTCGGGTTGCCATCTCGGGGCCAAATTGTATCTGACCCCATGGGGATGAAGGATTTCGCTCAAGGGTCCAACAGCGGCAACCCAGCAGAGTCGGGGGTCAAACCAGGGACCTCCTGGTCAGCAGTCCAACACCTTTACCACCGAGGAGCCACCCCTGCCCCCATAACGGACCGTATATATATATCATAATATATATTTAGGTTTAAGTTATATTTAAGTTATATTTTAAATAACTTACCTATGACTTCTGTCTTATTAGAGTATGTCGTCTTTTATAAACATTAACTAGTTTATAAAAACAAGAAATCCAATGATCTCACACTAAACAAGCACTTTTATATAGTAAAGCACATCTATTTATTTTATTCTATGAGCATTTAACATTGCTAAAATAAGTCATTTCTATAGTCACCGTTCCACCAATTAGTTGACTTCAGTTTATTTAGAGCCACAGCCTGCATACTGTAGGTTCACCAATCTGCCACACCATGGACACCATCAATACGCAAATTCACTTATATTGATTATCAATTATATGATTATATTTATTATCAATGATTGATTATCAATTGTCGATCCACACCCTGTAACCCACAGCATCTACAGCGCGTGCTGCTAATTTCCTGATACCAGAAACCACAGCGCCCCCCAGAGGTTGTGTGGGGTCAAGGCCCAAGGGACCAAACCTGCACCCATTGCACAAGAAGGAACTACACATTTAATGGTACAGTGTGCATGAAAATCAGAATTTATCACTTGCATTAAAATCCACCCTGGATTACACTTATATAAAGACTCTAATGCACACAACATGTGCAGCAGCGACATAAAAGTAGCTCCATCACATCCATCTCAGGATGAATGAAATGAAATGGCCATGCAGGACAACAACACTTTTCCAACAATGAGGACAACAGTTGAATAGATGTCGTCACAGCTGTAGCCGACGTACACGAGCTGAATTTCACTTCCTGAAAATCAAACATGAAGTGAAAATAGCTGAATCAAAACCCCTTCGAGCAGAAAATTATGTACTGGATATTATTGTTATTTAGGGTTTGGGTAGGCAAGACTGAATGTTTAAATTAGGCAAAGTAGACAAATATGTGACAGTTGATTGATTGATTGATTGATTGATGCAATTTGAGTTTTCCCCCCCAAAACTTTCCACTTCAACTTCAAGTGAATATTATTCATACTGTTCTTTTTACTTGACCTTTAAAAAAAAAAAAAAAAATTCTTTATATTTATAATAACTAAATAATAACTACTGTATATCAACTTTATTATTCCTGGAGCATTTAAAAACAAGTTTGTTCCCCATCTTGCCCCTGGACACCACTAGATTATCTCTCTAACTGTGTTTACATGCACAGAGTAATCTGATTATTGGGGGAAATAAAAACAGATTTTAGCAATCAATCCATTTTTTCTCAGAGCTTCCAATGACTTGTAAGCGTCATAACACTGTGAAACATCCAAGTGGATTTCACAGCATGGAAAGTACATAAATAACAGCAATAGTTGAGGATCTGTCTCCAGAATGCATGGAATCATAACCCTGTCACACCCACTGCGTTTAAAGCATGGTAGACATACACCAGTGCAGGGAGTTAATGAGGCTTTGGTCCACACTCATGTCTCAAATGTAAGCGACTGAGCTTTATTTATAAATTGCTCCCCCGGTGAGAGTCCGGTTTTCCATCCTGTCCTGGTGCCAGATCCCGAGCGTTCTCTGTAGATGTGTGTTATGTAACGGACACAACAGTGGAAAGGTATCGACTGGGAATTTTGGTTTCCGTTGCTGGAACGGGACTTCCTCAAACCCTTCCATGAGAGGATCGCACTGTTACCTGGCGGCGCTAACTCAGTTTCCCAGCCGTGTGCAGGGACGTGTTAGTGCGCCAGAGTATTTGTGAGTTGGATACAGAGCTGGCAGCGAGTCTGCTCATAAACGGATATTTCCTCACCTCAGCTGTGACTGTCCACACATTTAGGTATGATGAAGGAGACAATGAACCCGGAGGAAGAAGTGCCCGTGCTTCTCCATTTTACCCAGAGAAATGACATTAGCGATAAAAAACCAGGATGAAAAATAAAGAGAATATTGTTCCTAATACTAACTGGACTTGAGTTCAAGACTTGATTTCCCCTGAAAATACAGAATGTTCTCACAAAAAAAAAAACATTTGCAGGTTTTAAAAGGAAAATAATAATCCGACTCTGGAAAGAATCTCACGTGGTAATAAGTGGCTTCGCAATTATTTCAAGTTAGACAAAAAGCATTACGGAAATGTTAGCATTAGCGTCCAATGTCCTGCAGTGTTGTAGGAACACTTATATACTGTACGTTACATAACATATTCTTCTAACATCTATAAACCCTGACAAACTGAATGAAAGAAACATTTTTCTTCAATCTTCTGCCGACCCGGTCCAATACAATAGTGATTCGGGACCTTGACCCAGCATTTCTGGGGTCGGTGGAACTCATTCAGCCAGAGCGCAACACGGACAAAACAGTTTAAGTGACCTTTGCTCATGTTTCTGAAGCCATAAAACTATAAAGCTGCCAACAACAGGTGGAATTACAATCACAGAAGAATAACCTGAAGGGGAAAACCACTTATTTTTAGAAGAGGGACAATCCTTTAAACTTGTTATTTGCTGACAAGCTTGAGGACAGTGTTCATAGGTGTACATAAACCTTGCATAAGCATTCCTTGACCACTGACCTGACCCTGAATTAACATTTATAGACTAACTGACAGTTTCCCTGGCTAAGTGACGTTTGTACACAGGTTTACACAAGCCTGCATAAGTTGCTTAAGCATTTCTTGACACCTGACATAAACCCTGAATTAACATTTATAACATTATTGACAATTTGATGTCAAATTTACAGTACAATTGTCAGGGCTACATAAGCCTACACAAGTCTTAAGCTTTTCTAGACAACTGACATAACTCTGAATAAATGTTTATAACCTTAAATGACAATTTTGATGCCAATCATGCATTTGTACTCAGGTCAACATAAGCCTACTGTACATACTGTAATCCTTTATAAGCATTCCTTGATGACTTGAACTGACCCTGAAGAATCATCTATAGGCTTACTGAGAATTTTCATGGCTAGTTGACATTTGTACATAGGACTACATAAGCCTTGCATGACAACTGTCATAACTCTGAATAAACATTTATAACCTATAAAGCCAATTTATGACCTGTTTATAGCCAATTCCAACATTAAATTATATTTATACAAAGGTATCCAAAAGCCTTCATAAGCCTACATAAGCCCTACATGAGCATTCTTTGACAACTGACATCCCCAAATAGAAAAGTATAGATTTATTGATTTACAGTTTGCATGGTTAGTTAACATCCATTCCAGGTCTGCATAAGCCCTACATAGCACCTGCATATTTCCTTTGTGACAAATGACATAAACTGGAATAAACATTTATAGCCTAATTGACAATATTCGTGTCGAACAAATTTTTATTCTTAATTGACTACATAAGCTCTTGATTTATTGTCTATTGTTACACTTATGTACAGTAACTTATATGACATCTTACATGACATCTCAGTGTAAAGCAAACATACAGTATGTTCTGCTCAAAAGACAGTTATTAGTACTTATGGCAATGTCATAACACCAAAATCACACTTGTAAACTATTTAATCTATTTTAATGTAAACTCATAACAAAGCCATGAAGCCACAATGACAGTATTGTGTATATCTTAAAAAGCGTTTGGTTATGAGACATTTATTAACCCTTATAGCAATGTCATGATGTCACAAAAACAACACAAACTGTTTATAATGTCTATAATGTCTCTGTGTGTATAAGCTTAATTTGACTATTTATTAGATAATATGAGAGTTAGTATGTTTACTTTGGATGTGGTTTTTTTTTTTGACTCTGGCCTGTTAGTTGTTATAACGTTCTTATGTCATTTAGTTTTTTATAAAAACACAGCTTTATATCAACAAATCAGCTCAAAATGATAGAAGGCAGGCTTGATGAGAGATGACATCTTTCTGTAGGTTCAAATCCATCACAGTACAGGACTTATGTAGGTTTTATGTAGCCTTATGGACACTTGCTTAAGAGTTCCTACTGTACCAGTGAACAGAGCTCTATCAAGTAGAAAGCATAAGTGATTCTGGACATCGTGTAACTACATATTTTTAAAATAAACAAACGGACCACATCCATTAGGTTCACGTGTAATGGACAAGGTCAGTCATGCTCAGAATCTCACGAATGCGTTATGATCAAAAGTACAAATGACCAGCGTGTAAGTTAATATCCTGTCACAGCTATTCGCACCCCAGACGCTGCTCTAACATTGAACAGACGTGCTGTGAGTCGAACAGGGCGGATTTTCCGTCATCCATGACAACGTGGACAATATCCTTCTGTTTGTTCGCAGCAACATTTAGCCCTGACCTATGTGAGTAGACTGTAGGTTTATACCTCCGGCTCTGTTTACAGACGGCTTCTCTCCATCCAGGGATGCGTGACATGGCAGGACACGGCGACGCTGCTTACCCTCGACCAAATAAGTGAACGTCTGAGCTTCATAACAGTGTTATTACTACATTTCACTTGCATAGAAGCTCGTCTAGGAGTTTTTTCCCCCTCATCTTTAGCAATTATCAATTATTTCCCAGAACACACAAATAGCACTGCTTATTTGAAGCTTGAGCTCAGAAGAGGAGATTTACTCATCCAGGGAGGAATATATATATATATATATATATATATTTTTTTTTTTTTGAGGATGATTCACAGCTCAGAAGTGATGGAAGGCAAAGCTGCATTGGCAAAACAAAGAAACCGAATGAGCATAGCACTTAAAATGACAAGCAAAGCAAAGGCACTAGTCTGAAGATCTTCTCCCTCGCCGTGACGTTCACACAAAACAAAGCAGCAGCTTTAAAATATCAATAAAGTCTCTAAAGTGGGATTTTCATATTTTAAAAAAACTAGAAGGAGAAACGAGTGTTGTTCATTTTCCACAACATTCCAAACCCCATTTTCTCATTTAAATGCAAATCCTGACGTTTCAGGACCCGGATTTTTTGCATATCCTGTATGTGTGTGTGTGTGTGTGTGTCTTCTCTTTTCAGGGATGCTCAGCTGTCACTGCTTGTGCGCTCTTTCTTCCAAAGCTCTGTCATTATCCGGTGCTGAAAGCCTTCATTTACGTAAAGCACAGTCTGTGCTCGATGCCGATGATCATGCAAAATGTGTTTAAAGGAGGAGAAGAGATTGCATTTAGTTACCGTGAACTTGCGGATGTAGTCAGATACGCTGAACCCACTGGTGCTGATGAGCACAGATTTGTACAGTGACGTCCCCATGTGTCTTTGATGTCTTTACTGGAGATCAGAACAGCATTCTGTAAATCTAGCCACGATCATTCCGGACCCCTGGAGCACTTGTGTCTTCGTTGCCCCCCGTTTGTCTTCTGTCTATGTTTGTACCCCTCCTGATACCGGAGTCCTGACGCGGTATCAGGCCCAGAGCACTTCCTGAACAGAGATAACAGCTGCCCGAGATTAGCACGGTATGCTGGAAATGTCAGGGTCCTGTTTGGTTAAGGGGCTACAGATTTGTTTTCGTACATCACAACTGTCCCTAGAGAGGGTTTGAGTGTTGGCTGCGCTATTACCGCAGATCAGAGGGCAGGACACGAGAGACAAGACTCCCTGGTTTGGAATAAACATATACTGATTGAGTATCTCGCATCTTTCTTGTACAGTGCTGCATCATGGAGACATCAGGTCTCTGAGCAGGTCCGTCTTCTCGTAAGGGTCGCTCGATAGGGATGAGGGTTCGACTCAGTGTCTTAAACGTGTATAAAAACTTAAACATTTTCTTCACTGGCTGCAAAACCTTGGTTCTAAGTGATGGCGGTTATTTTGGGATGATGGACAACAAGCTGTGATATGTGATGCGTCAAACTCACATACCAGACAACAACACAGACACGGATCATTCGTTAGTCATCAGGAGAGACGAGGGTCTGACTAACCTCCTCCTTCTTCTTCTTCTTCTTCTTCTTCTTTCTCTTCTTCAGCAATTGCTTAACATGTTTGTCAAGATCTGAAGTCTATCCCAGGAACACTAAGTACACACACACACACACACACACACACACACACACACACAGTTCAATCAAAACATTCACACACACTCATTCACACTTAGGCAATGTAGAACAACCAGTCCATACAGAGAACCCAAAAGGAGACCCAAAAGACACAAGGAGAACCTGCAGAGCTCCATAGAGACAGATCTGAATCAGGAAACATGGAGCTGTTCCACCTTTTACATTTATTTGATAAAATTAATTATAATAAAACTTTTATCGATGGGGCATGTACACTGTTACTGAGATCATCATTTATAATTGACCCTCAGCCACCCCAGCAATGGACTGGTTTCTCTGAAGGCCAACACAGAGAGACTGAGGAGGAGCTTACGGTAATATGGTTTCTCAATCAGAAAACCATACAGGACTAAACCATTTTTGCACATTTATGGACATTACACATCTGCACATTCATGCTCATTCACACACATTTCTATTTCATTTTCACACATTGCACATTTATGGACATTGCATCTACACATTAATACATATTTGCACACACCCTGGACATTTCTATTAAAATTTTATTATCAAGTCAGTTCTCTTTTTCACTGTACATAGTGGAAATCTACAACTAAAGTTTTCCATATTTGTATAGCTAAGTTTCTTTATATTTTATATTTTGTTCTTATCTTCTATAGCTACATTTTCCACAGCTGCAGTTTTTCTATATTTTATTTCTTATTTTATTCCATACTTTATTTCTTATTGATAATCCTTTTTTTTTAGGTCACTAATAAGCATATCGTACTATGTATGACTTTGTAGGTGACAAATACAATTTGCATTTGAATTTGAATATTTAGTTGAATGTCAGTTGAATTCTAACAGCTCCACTCTTCTTGGAAGGCTGTCCACAAGATTTTGGAGATCAATGCGAACACTGGGAAAAAAAATACTGCCTATCTTAGCAAGTTAAAATATCTTAAATATATATTTACACTTTCTTAAAATAACTTTACAACAAATTAAATATAACATTGTTAAGCCAATTTCTAATCAGATTTTACTAAAACGTTTATGCAAAAAATAAATCTGGTTCCGTTGGAGGATAATTTTGTTAGTTTTAGGAATTTTTTCCTTGAAAGAAGCAAACTTTTATGACAATAGAACAATAATCAACCAATTTTTGCTAAAGATTTTAGTAACACTTGATTAGATATAAGCGGAATAATCTTATCTTTGTTTTGTTGGGCTTGGTCAGATTCAATAATATTTCACTTGCTATGATGTCATATTTGAAGTGAAGGTGTCTCATCCTTTATCCTTTTATGCAAGTATCCTTTTGGGGGAAAAAATATTTTTGCATATTGTGTTTTTTCTAGATAAATTATAACATGAATGGAATTGCATTTTACTACATTTTTTATTTTAAATGTCTTTTTTTTTTTTTTTATTTAAGAAAGCCATTTTCATGGAGTGTGGATGAAGTTAACTGTTTCATAAAATAAAAATTTCACATTGCATTGTGTCATGTTTGTTACGGGTTGCACAGTTGCACAAGAGCACTTTATGTTGTCTATGTTATCTTTGATATATGTATAATTTTTAGCTAGTTGTGTTTATTTATGTTGCATGTAGCACTTTGGTCCTGGAGGAACATTGTTTCGTTTCACTGTGTATATGGTCCAACTGTATAAGATCGAAATGACAATAAAAGCCTACTTGACTTGACCTGACTTGATTTGACTTTACTGGCTTACCTTGACTTAACTTGACTTGAATTGATTTGACTTGCCTTAATTTGACTTGTCTTGTCTTGTGTTGATTTGACTTGATTAGTCTTTAATTGACTTGACTTGATTTGATTCTACTTGTCTTGACTTGAATTGAATTAACTTGATTTGTTTGCCTTGACTTGTCTTGATTTGATTTGTCTTGATTTGACATGTCTTATCTTCTGTTGACTTGATTTGTATTGACTTGTCTTGATTTGATTTGTCTTGTCTTCATTTGTCTTGTGTTGATTTGATTTGACATGTCTTATCTTGTGTTGATTTGATTTGTCTTGACTTGTCTTGTCTTGATTTGTCTTGTCTTGATTTGTCTTATCTTGATTTGACATGTCTTATCTTGTCTTGACTTGATTTGATTTGACTTGTCTTGACTTGTCCTGATTTGATTTGAC
>JAQMYK010000023.1:2404525-2430767 GCA_030014345.1 Clarias buthupogon | reverse complement strand
GTCTTGATTTCTCTTGTCTTGTTTTGATTTGACTTGTCTCGATTTGATTTGACATGTCTTATCTTGTCTTGACTTGACTTGTCTTGACTTGATTTGTCCTGATTTGATTTGACATGTCTTATCTTGTCTTGACTTGACTTGTCTTGACTTGATTTGACTTGATTTAATTTGACTTACCAACAATTCTTGATACAGTTAACAGCAATATGTTATAAATCCATATCCGCATGATGCGCTCGAGTGTGTTTTCGGGGAGAGAAGATGTCAGTGAGTCGTCCTTGCACGTGATTATTTTACACAATGGGTTGTAGAGGAGATCATTCTGATAATGCTTTTCTAATTGTGGCTGAAGTTATAAAGATATAAAACAGTAGCGCAGAGGCTTTCAGGAATACAAAGGAAACAACATGCAGTGTGTTGGCTGTAAAGGAGAGCGCTAGAGTAGGAGTGTTTGATACTAAATTTAAGGAGGAAGGATGTTTACAAATGGATAATATTGGACAAAGATGAGCTTTCATAACACACGTACACCTTCAGTTTCAAACAACTGATATTTGTGTGGAGAACAGCAGAAGGATGAAAATCTGCCTGCTGTTTGTATTGGACATGAGAAAGAGCTCTGAGATTTTGTTACTCATATAAGGTTTGTGTGTGTGTGTAGGTGTGTGGGGGTGTATTTCAGTTGTATGTGGCACTTACTTCAGTAAGTTCTAAACTCTTAACAGGCTAATAACCATGTGTGTGTGTGTGTGTGTGTGTGTGTTCTAGGACAGAGTGTGTTTCTGATGGTGTGTTGTTCCTGGCATTGCAGGTGGTATATCCACAGAAACTGGCATGACTGATCGGTCTGAAAGTGAGGTGGATTTCTCTGACTCGATCTCTCTCACACAGTTCTTCCAAGTGTGACTGTTTATGAGGCCGTGTGCCAACAATCAGCCAAAATCGGTTTGCAAATAAATAAATAAATAAATAAAATACTGAGCCTCACCAACACATGACTAACACTGCATTTTAAATGTTGCGTCACTGGATGATGAAACCTTTCCTGCAGAATTTTAAATGAAGTGACATATCCTGTATAAATAAAGAAAGAGAGAGAGAGAGAGAGAGAGAGAGAGAGAATTATTCAAGGATATCGCTCATGATTAAATCACAGCCTATGCTCTTTTCTGGATCAGCTTCAGACAGAATTAAAACTGACACTGCATACTATAGTTTCAGGGAAAAAAAGTCTAGAAATCTAGAAATAAACGTTGGGGTTTTGCTGCCATCTAGTGGTCAAGTACACAAAAGCCTGCAAATGAAGTATTTCTTCATTAGTTTTCTGTATCTCTTATATCTTGTGTAGGTCTGGTGTGGGTCACAGGGAGGTCATGGCACAACGCAGGGGACACAGTGGATGGGGGATAAACACACACACACACACACACACACACACACACACACACACACACACACACACAATTATACACCATGAAAAATTTGGAAAATCGACCTTGGACTGTGGAAAGAAACTGGTGCACGCACACACACACACACACACATACACATGAAGGTGTGTGACAATAGTGAATGGGTACTAACCTCAAATACAACTCAGAAAATCAGGAAGATATATACAAAGTGGGACTTTTTATCGTACAGAATAACAGACAATTGATCTCTGAGAGTAAAATCACCATTTATTTCTCTATACAATCCCCTGCTATTATTCTGTACAATCAAAAGTGTATCAAAAGGGGCCATCAGGGGTCGCCACAGCGAATCACCTGCCTCCATCTAACCCTATCCTCTGCATCCTCTTCTCTCACCCCTAACTTCATGTCCTCTCTCACTGCATCCATAAATCTCCTCTTTGGTCTTCCTCTAGACCTCCTGCCTAGCAGTTCCAACCTCAGCATCCTTCTACCGATATATTCACAATCTCTCCTCTGAACATGTGCAAACCACCTCAATCTGGAATTTATTTCCAAAACATGTTAGATACCATCAAGATAAACAGTTTTCTCAGTACGCCGGAGCCATATTCGGACTGTCTGTCTGATTCACATCTGAAACCCTAACCTCACAGGGCACACACACACTACGGGCAATTTGGGAACGCCAATTAGCGTAATCTGCATGTCTCTGGACTGTGGGAGGAAACCGGAGTACCCGGAGGAAACCCACCAAGCACGGGGAGAACATGCCAACTCCATGCACACAGACCCCAAGATGGGAATCAAACCCGGAACCTGGAGGTGTGACGTCACCGTGTCGCCTTACCACGTTCAGTCTAATGAAAAAAATATATACAATTAAAACCAGTCGATCACATGCACCATGAATTCTTAAAAAAGTTCTTAAATCCTTTCAAATTAGTAAATTTTCAGTTGCTAGTTAGGTTAGCATGTGCACGTTATGAATATTTATGATTGTGACCTAAAAATCCTGTTATCTTAAGTGATGTTGGGCAGCTGGATAGAGTTGGATATAGTGTTGATTACAGATGTTTAATATGAATTATTTATAACCCTGTCAGACTATGTTAGGGACAGGGTAGCTCACGTCAGCTAGTTAGCTAATATTAGCTGTTTATATATGCAGAACAATTTCATTAACAGGAACAGATTATTTTTTAACAAGCATATAAGTAAAGATCTGCATTGGTGTGTGTGTGTGTGTGTGTGTGTGTGTGTGTGTGTGTTAATGACAATGTTATAATTAGCAATGTAAAAACAGATTAATTCTGGTTATGAAATAAACATTACTGAAGCTACAACTACATAAGAAGTCACACATTTGGTTTAGGTACAGGAAATTAAAGTATCCCCCTTTATAATTAAGTATAATTTACTAATTGGCGTGACAGAGGGTGATGGTGTCTATACTGCGTGCGTGTGTGTGTGTTTAAGTTATCAAAAAAAACTAATTATATGAAATTATTTTTAATTGACTGTGATAGTATGACCTTAGGTTTAATTAATTCAGGTCAATTTATTTCCCAGACTGAGACATAAAGGCAGCAGTGTGTATGTGTGTGTATGTCTATGTGTGTGTGTGCGTGTGTGTTATCCTCCCCATCCCCAGGGCACAGCGTAAGAGAGAGTGTATTATCCATACAGATGATGCTCCAGAGCGAAGCCATGAATATAAATCAGAACGTTTCTTGCGAGAATCTACACCAGACCCGTAGTGTGTGACGTCACTCTCTCAGTGAGGAATGGAAAAACTCATTCCCATGAGTCAGGTTTGAGCTTTTCACTTCTTATTAAGATTAATGCATTATTCGGATGCTCATTCTTTTCCACCCTGTTTCCCAATGCAGCATTTTTCTATTGTAGAGGAAGACAAGTGAAAAATACTAAATCTATGCATTATTCATCACAATTGTAATCAATATTTACATACTGATGATGAAAATCAACTTCCTTTCCACGCTCAGGGCTTCTCCTGATAGCAAGCGAGAATAGAAATGGAAGAAACGCTGTGAGCGAGACGACCATAAATCATCTTTTTCTCCTCCCGGCTCGGATTCTCAATCAAAGAAAGTTATTTCTCTCTGATATTTTTAGGGCCGTTTGATGAATATGGCTTTTAAAAATGATGGTCTTGAGTTCAGACATGCCGTTAAAGTTTCATACATACTGGAGAAAAATGCTAACACTGCACACACTCACACACACACTCACATCTGAACTGTGAGATTGAGAATAGAAGTGGAGGGTTAAGAGCGCAGGCGGCGTAACGGCCGGCCCTTGACTCCTGCTGTGCTTTTGATGGATGTGACAGCCGTAACAGACACTTTGTGTTACTGTCTTTGTGAGGACTTTTCTATAACACAACTATTAAAGCTGCTAATTAATCCTATGCTACAGATGAATCTTATTCGAATCACATCATGTCTTCTTAATATCTTTCAGAGAATCAGAATAAATCAGAATAAATCTTTCATTATTTTAATAACTCAGTGTTTAAAAGATTCATTCAGCTCCTATATCCTGTGTACAGGGTCACGGGGGGCCTGGAGCCTATCCCAGGGCACGAGACTGGGTGCCAAACCATCGCATGGCGCATGCGTGCGCACGCACAGACACACACACACACACAGACCTGTGATGGGAATCGAATCCGGACCCTGTTTAATTAGTTGATTATTCAATCGCTTTATTTATCCATTAAAACCTTTAGAATATCACGACACATCCTTAAATAAATGTGTTACAAAAATGCTTAAGAAAATATTTTTTTCTATGCAAAACTTTCCATCACTAATATTTCTGGACTCATTATAATATTTGACACAACTGACATGTAGCTGGAAATAACAAGACTTGAGCAAACAGTAACAGATTCTGCCAAGTACCTTGTTTAATGTAAGTAAAGTTCACTTATTACAGACGTTCTTGTCATGTGATTTGTACGCACTGCACATAAAATTTTCATAAATGAAATGAATCTTCACAAATACTTCAGGTTTGACTCATCCATGTTTCGAAACAATTCGAATGTCTGCATCATATTTATTTCAGAGATATATAGATTCTAAGACATCTGTATATCATCTGTATATAGTCCATCTTTAACCTCAGCAATAAGGTAACGGGGCCAGGCGAATGTCCACCCACAAGGTCAGAACACGGGGCATACTCCTTTCCTTTATGGTGACATTTTGTTTCCACAAGGATATATATATATATTAAAAAACTCTCTCTCTCTCACACACACACACACACACACGTTGACTCATGTTGGTTGGAAATCCCCCGTTTCAGCCTTCAGAGTCTCGGGTTTTACACACGATCAGTTTATATCCTACTTTCACTGCGACTGTTTCATGGTAGATCTGTGATAAAGTTTATTATTTTAAGTGCAAATTTGCACTTTGCAGCTTTATTCCTCCCTGTTAACATGAACGTCTCCTTTAAACATCTTTACGATGGAGAAGTAAGTGGGATTATGTAATATAAACATATAATGTGTATTTATAACTTGAGGAGGTGAGCTGGGTAGCGAGTGTGATCTCACAGCTCCAGGGTCCTCGCATTGACCCTGATCTCGGGTTACTCTCTCTCTCTCTCTCTCTCTCTCTCTCTGTGTGTGTGTGTGGATGAATGTAATCACACACAGGGTGTACTCCTGCCTCACACACACACACTGCTTATCAATTCATCAACTCAAAATTTTAGATGCAAAAATGTGTCTTTTTAGTCTTTTTGGGACGTCAAGGAGACTCCGGTTCATCTCGAGGGTGTTGAGTGGGGTTGAGTTCTGTGCAGGACACTCAGGCTCTTCCACTCCAGCATGTCCTTAACACACCATGTCTTCACCGCTTTAGCATGAGGCTGGATCAGGGTTTGGGCCTCTTAGTTTCAGTAAAAGGAATATTTAGTGCTACAGTGTACCGAGGTATACACAGGAATACATATGGATGTGGTGTAAGGGGTTCACATACTTTTGATCATATATAGGGTAGTGGAATGTACAAGTCTGCTTGTGTACATTGATATAAATCAAAACAAACAGTCTAAAATGTGTGTAAAATATTGATAATGAAAGAAATCATTTTACCAAATGTCACATAAATCTGGATTTTTATTTTAGTTTTTTTTTTTTAAATAACATTATTTCCTGCGTCTGCGTTTTTCAGTTTTTGAATGGCCTTTACACATCATCTCTCACTTTTTTCCCATCTCAGTAAAAGCTATTTTCTTTTCTATTCTGAAGTGTCTGCGCTATAAAGAAATGAAAAATGAATTGGTTTGTAGACAAAAAAAAAAAAGAAAGTAAAATCGAGACTTTTCCCCCTTCACTCCTAAACTTGATTATTTTCACTCGTTGTATTTCACTCTGTATATTTATTTGTCTCACGTACCTGCACTGACTGGTCCATGCAAATCACACGAACCCCCTCCTCCCCCCCTCTCCCCTCACACAGTTAAAAGTTAAATAAGGACACTAACGCCCTCTCAGCAAAGTTAAACAAACCGTCTCTCTCTGTGACACGCTTTGCATTATTAAACACACCCGGTGCTCTGAGACAGAACTCTGAATTTCCAGAGACCATTAGAGTGCTGTAATATTAAGAGCTACAGAAGGAGCTACTAGACCCAATCTCCTTCAACTCAGTCAGGGATAATATCTCGTTAATGCAGCTCTATTACACAGAATCATCCGCAGATTTGTACCAGACGCTTTTATCTCAAGTCTGATCGCAACACTGAGCAGGTCAGAGTTGAGGATAAAAAAATTAAATAAAATTAGAGTCACAACCTATTTAATAAAGAAAATAAAACCGAGTCCAGTTTGAGCCAAATAAGTCTAGAGAACATCATCTTCCGGAGACAGGATGTGCTATTATGATGGTATGATGGCATGTGATGATGTCATCTACAGAAAGAAATAAACTCAAGTATGATTCTCTGAATATAAAAAAATATCTAAAATACACACGTAGGTTTCAACATACAGTCAGCCAACCAAAAATATATAGACATATCAGGAAAAGAAAAATACTTTGATATACAGTATATGATAGTATTATGATAATAGTATGAGATTATTATTATTATATTTATACAATATACATCATTGTATACAGTATGTGCGTATATGTATATACAGAATCTCTCTCTCTCTCTCTCTATATATATATATATATATATATGTATGTGTGTGTGTATGTATGTATGTATATATATAGCGCCTTACTGATAAGTCGTTCTAGATTCAATAATAAGGCTCCAGGAACAGTGAGAGCAGTAGGCGTGGTTTCTGTTCTTTATCTAGTGCTATATAAAGATGTGACAGACGGAGCCTGAGAAACAGACCAAATATCCTGGTGGACATTAATTATTATTATTAGATTTTTTTTGTCTCTCATCCTAAGGGCGAACAAACTCATCATTTTCACTCAACTGTTCGGTGAGGTTGCCGAGCGCGACATGTGGACGTGACTAACGCTCCTGTGAATGAGAAAGAGACGAGGGTTTATATCAGAGCGAGACAGAACGGGAACTGGAGCTTTCAGAGCTGAGCTAAAGGGACAGAAGGACTGAAATGTGAGCAGCCATTTATTTCTACAGATGGAAAAACAGAGAGAGAGAGAGAGGGAGAGGGAGAGAGAAGGAGAGAGAGAGAGAGAGAGAGAGAGAGGAAGAGAGAGAGAGAGAGAGAGAGAGGAAGAGGAAGAGAGAGAGAGAGAAGGAGAGAGAGAGGGAGGGAGAGAGAGAGGGAGAGGAAGAGCGAGAGAGAGAGGGAGTGGGAGAGAGAGGGAGGGAGATGAATGGTTATAATCAACTCCTCTATGAAATAAAAACAGCAGTGAGACTTGTACAGAATGTTTTTTCTCTGATGTTTATTATAGTCGTGGTAATTATTACACATGTATGATTTAACCATTTGTGAAATAAACACTAATAATAAAAAAAGGCCATAAAACAGACGATGTGCGTAAATTAGTCTGGAAAAGCAATAATAAATAAAGTTCGTTTCCCAGCGTTAGTACGTTTCCCCCGACCCTGCCTGTTTGATCGGTTGCATTTACAAAGCAGAACGGCTCACAGGGACGAATATAAAAGACATTAAGAAGCAGTTGATCAGCTTACAGCACGCTGGGTGCGAGACACACATGGCACCAGACAGATGCCTTCAGAAAGGTTTAGGATCTGTGACCTCAGTGAAGAACACTTGGTCACACCTTGTGTTTAACATTCATGATGAACGAGTGAGAGACACTCGGGTGCCGCAAATCTCACGCTGGGGACGAGTGTGAAAGACTGAAAGCAGGAGTTCCCTCCGTCCAGTGTGGCACTTCCTCTGTCCAAGCAGGGGACCTAAATATCCAGGGTCAGGGGCCAGTTCCGAGCAGTTTGGGTGGCTTCTGCCTGATCTGGGGCTTCCTCCATCCAATCAGGGCTTCCTCTGTCCAGTCTGGGGTTTTCTTCTTCTTCTTCAGTCGTCACACCACAACCTCATACTTGTGTTAAATCCTAATGTTCTAACAGATTTCTAGTTCACACTCGTCTCCAGTGGAACACGCTGCACAGTCATAACCGAAGGATTAATGCAAGATCTACGCAGGACTTTTATAGGAGTTGCATTGTAATGTTGAAGTGAAATTTCAGCAAAATCTTTTTAAATAAAAGCAGCTGAGACATGTGGGCGGAGGAAGAGAGAAAAAAAAAAAGTCACAGACCAGAACCATTTTCTTCCATGAGACAGGAGCAGGGGGCGTGGCCTAAAGATTGACTGTTTAAAATATTATAGTTCACATTTGCTTTTTAATATATATTTTATATGAATATATTTTGTCATGCTTATGCAAAAAAATGTGAAAAAAATTATAAAAAGTAAAAAAATAAATAAAGTGTGTGTGTATGTGATGCTAATCTGTTCGAGAAGCAAACCTCAGACCAGACACTTCAGTTGTAGCTGGCTGAACTGCGGAAATATCATTTCTGGCCTAAATATTCCTATAATACATTAAAAAGGTTTTAAAACTTTGTCGACAAATCAACTTGGATAAAAGGAAGAAAAAAAAACACTCCTTCTTTAAGACATTCTATAAAATTTGTTTAAAGATAAATAGAGAAGATTCCTACATGTCCATGTTTACAATATTTAAAGAATCGCTACGTTCCCTCGTGTTCCCCGCGAGACTCCGCGAACCGTCGGCCGTCTGAACAAAACGCTCGTCAGCCCCGACTTCACGTCCTCCTCCTTCTCCTCCTCCTCCACCAGGATACACACGTCACCCCCGAGGGCCGCGCAATACCAGTCCTGAACTTTCACCTGGCCGCCTGACTGTGGCTCCGCCCCCTTTACAGGATCAGTCTCTGGCCCAGGATCTTACGGTTGATCTCGGCTAAAGCCACGGAGAACACGAAAGCCTTCTCGTCTGACAGGTTGG
Organism: Clarias buthupogon; assembly: GCA_030014345.1. Lineage (NCBI taxonomy): Eukaryota > Metazoa > Chordata > Actinopteri > Siluriformes > Clariidae > Clarias > Clarias buthupogon. The sequence goes on along the minus strand of JAQMYK010000023.1, from coordinate 2,421,877 downwards.
CGTAAATATCCACCTCACGCTCCTGTTTCTCTGTGAAACGAACAGCAGGACGATAAAATCAGCACAAACGAGATGGTAAAATAATGATTTTTATACAATTCCACTATTACATCACTGCACTTTTCCACCTGAAGCACCATTGCAAGGAAAAAAACACACATTAAGATACTTTGCAAATAATATAACCATCAAATACTTCACAATCTAAAGCCTGGAAATGTTAAGAAAATTATTTTTATATAATAATTCCACTCTTAATTCTATACATTTTTGCTTTATGGAATTAAAAGTATATACGGCAAAACAAGCAATAATAAATAGATAAAAATAATATAAAATAAGATAAATTCAGCACCTGATAAATCTAACACCAAATACTGAAGGAAATTAAACGTCACAATTAAATTATAAATTCATCTTTGTGGTTTTCTTTTATTTCCACATTTCAATACCTTTATACTTTTAACTTTCATTTAGCAAATTCCATTCTTCAAATTTCCATTTTAATTCTATTCTATTTCATTTCATAACTTAATTTCCAGATAAAATTTTTATTTTATCGCAAATTTTATCTTTATTTGAATCGCATTCTCTAGCGCAACATTTTTCATTTTGAGATTTTCTCACAGTGTAATCATAATGTATATGGTTGTGCTACATGTGACCAATAAACATCTGAATTTATTTTTAAATGTCCCTGAACAGATCGTTTGAATCCATTATAGAGAATAATTCACTGTTAAATTAGTTTGTAACGTCAGAGAAACTCCACACCTTCATTCACATGGTCTCCCATCATGGTGTCACTAAGGTGCTTATAATAATAATTATAATAATAATATTATTATTATTATTATTATTATTAACTGCGTAACGTTAATTATAGCTACGAAATGCTATGAAACAAGCACAGAGTGGACACGCGAGGGATTTACTCTCATCTTAATGAAACTTACGCTTCTCTTTTCTTCTCTCTGATTTATTTAACAAACCTGAAAGAATACATACAGGTATGATGTTTCCATGACAACCATCAGCTAAATGAGGCTAGCTAGCTAAGTAGATTGAACATGCTAAACATGAGTCGCGTGATACTGGTCCAGATCTAAAGGGGGAGGCGGGGTTATTTGGTGGTGCTTACTTATCCCCGCCCCTAGATTTTATATTAAATTATTGTGTGTTTCAATTGGAAAATGTGTCTGATGTGTTAGTGCATCGTCTTTGGACTGTGTCTCCTGTGTGTGTGTACACACACACTTCTCTTATCAGAGAAAGACGTATTGCAGGGTAAATAAAGGTGAGAGCTCAGTGTGTGTGTGTGTGTGTGTGTGTGTGTGTGTGTGTGTGTGTGTGTGTGTGTACAGTATATACATAGTATGTAAAAATAAAATCTAGAAATAATGAGTAACGTTTCATTTCCTCTTGTGTATATAAAACTCCGCAGTTGAACTAAGAACAGGTTTAAAACGAAATCTAACTCGACTGTCAGTGTGTGTGTGTGTGTGTGTGTGTGTGTGTGTGTGTGTGTGACTCAGATAGGAGAGAATGACTGCAATGTAAGAAATACATTTTTAAAAAACTTGTGTCTAGGACTGAATGACTGGAACGATCATAAAAACATCTCTGTTCAACAAAAAAGAAAATCCAGATGAATCATAATCACATTTTCCATCACTGAGCTCACGAGGAGCGAGAACACACCGCAGCTGATGATGGCTCCACTCTCTAATGCAAAGACGAGCTTTTCTTTTTCTTCGTTTAAAGAAATCGAATAAAGCGCCGGTGATGCTCCTCTCGTCTCGGAGGTTTCAGTGAGGTGTTTACAGTAAAAGAGGAAGATGTTGAGGAGGAAATAAAGCGGCAGTGTGTGTGTGTGTGTGTGTAAAGAGTCATCGGGTAGAAGGGTGTGAACATGATTTTTTTTTAAAGAAACGAATGGAATAGATTTAACCCTGAAGGACAAAGTGTGTGTGTGTGTGTGTGTGCGTGTGTGTGTGTGTGTGTGTGTGTGTGTGTGTGTGTCAGACAGGAGAGAAGGAGTGTGGCCATTATAAAGTCACAAAAAAGAACTGTAACCACAAAACTTATTTGAGAAGATCAAACAGAGAAGATGAGAGAAGAAGAGAGGGACGATAAAAAGAGACAGAGATTGAAAAAGAGTGACAGAAACAAATGGAGATAAATAGAGAGAGATAGAAGAGAATGAGATGGTAAAAGAGAGAAAGGTTGAGAGAGACATTAAAAGAGAGACTGAGAAAGAGACAAGAGGACAGAGGGAGATGTGAGTGTGAGACGGTAAAAGAGAGAGATAGTAGGATGGAGAGACAGTAGGAAAGACAGAGAGAGAGAGAGAGAGACAGCTATAAAGAGAGTAGTGGTAGTGAGACACTAAAAGCCAGAGGTTATTGGGAGGGAGAGACAGGAATGAAGGAGATGAAGACAGATTGAGACAGACAAAGAAAGAGACAGAGATTTAGAGACACACAAAGAGAGCGAGAGAGAGAGAGAGAGAGAGAGAGAGAGAGGGAGGGAGTAGGAAATAGAGGAGCGAGACAGACAGTAAAAGAAAGATTTTGAGAGAGAGAGACAGTGAGACAGAGAAAGAGAAGAAACAGAAAAGATGGAGTGAGACAAAATGGCTTGAGAGACACAGTGTGGGAAATATGACATTACAAGGGAATGAGAGAGTGAGACAGTGCGAGACAGTGAGACAGTGCGAGAGAGTGAGACATCCACAAGGCTCTCGGTTGAACAGAGAGTATAAACATCATGACTGCACTATGATAAGATGAGGACGAGTCTGAAGCTCAGAGGAGGAGGAGATTCTTATAGACGAGACATGCGGCGTCTCTTCTTCCTTGTGAAAACATCCTGCGCACACAAGTAACCTGAAATAATCTCCAGGCGAGTACATGAGGATTTATTCCACCTCCTGTTAAAGAGGAGCGAGCTCACCTTTCTCCTCCTCCTGCTTCTTCAAGCCAACGGTCTTCGGCCTGCCCCGCCCTCTCCGGATGGCATCCGATTGGCTGTTGGAGCGGGACCGCCTCCTGTTCTCCATGTCGTTAGTGGACGTTAAGTTGATTTTCTCCCTCCTTATTCTCTCCGGTCTTCTTCTTTTGGCATCTGATTTATCTGACGGGAGATTTAAGGAAATCAGAAGCAGATGCAAAGTCAAACATCTGTACGATAAAAAAAAGAGCTGAAACGTTCTGCTTGAAAATATGTGCTTTCAGATTTAAAAAAAAAACATATATTAAACAAAACAGAACCCACAAATAGGGGGCGCCAGAGAGAGGCATTAATTTACTTTTATTCCTCTGATTTATTTCATATAATTCTCTTATATAAACCAAATATCTGATTTTAAAGATGAAAACACACAGTTTCATGTGAAAGAGGAATTTGTTATTCATTCACACACTATTTTAATTCAATGATTTTGTTTTGCACGCGTGATTGAGACCTAATGACATCACACTCAGCTAGAATTAATTCGTAAAAGATGTGTAAACACGGCAGTGAATGCCTTTTTTCTTATTTATCTGATTTTAAAAAATTTACATACAGAAAACAAAATAGTTTATTTTAATACATTTTAAATTAACACAATTTAAATATGAAACATTGAATTAAATGTACATACGTATTTATGTGTCTATGTATATTATACATTTATACATTTTAATGACTTTACTGAGGCATTAAAGGGCACCTTTTATGCAAAATGTCACTTTTCAGTCACGCTCAGACATTCAGAGGAGTCTCCAGGCTGCAGGAATAAATAAACACTGTTTCTCTTTTGGCCAGAGCTCAAACAAGTACATGTGATTTTCCCCCCTAATGTGACCTCATACACCGTGACTCCTCCCAGGCTTGTTGCTCAACTCTACCCTCAGCTCTGTCGTTCTTTGGGCACCATCTTTTAAGAGCTACAGTAAATATGGCTAAGATAGCATGTAGTGGCTAACTGCTAATGGCTAACCTAGCCATCTTTAAAATGAGCTCTGAGTTGTTTTGGAAAGTTTTCTAAAACTTCAACTTTCGTCCGCTCCCTTCAAGGAGTCGTCACAGGGAACCTCCGGATCCACACACAACCGACGCAGCCCTCCTTTTTTAAGCTTTATAATCGCTAAATATTAATGATGTCATGATGAATTAACAATCTTACACAACAATCTGCGCTATAGCAGCTCTTCTCCTCTCCTGCTATGGAGTTGGTATTACCCAGTTGTCAAAACATCACAATTTGGCGTTTGTCACAGTCACAGTGGCACCTGGAGCTCAGTGAGCAGCACTTTTTGTGTCCCAGAAGTCGATGTGTTCGAAGGAGAAACAAAAAAAGGGCAAATGTGAGGATTTGAGCGACTTTGACGAGGACCAAATTGTGAAAGGTGTCAGAACACACACATCATTATTGTTTTAGTGGCAAAGTGGGGACCTCCTCAATGTTACGCAAGAGGTCAAAGTTGTGGCTGATGTTTGGGACGTGGGCGGTTCCTGTCCCTGCGTTCTGATGTGATTGGACGCTATGATTGAACAAGAAGTGAAATAGAAATTAAATGAAGCAGCCAGAACGTAGGATCTGTAGATGTTTCCCAGCTGGAACATTAAACACACACATTTTGGAGGTTCAGTAATACAGGGGGTTAAAAAGAAGTAGAATATAACACGTGAGCATTACATTTAAAATAGGACTTTTAAAGCTGTAAAGTTCAGGTTGTTATCTCGGCCGTATAAGGGCAGACAATCACAATGCCAGTGTTTTTTTCAGTGTGTTAAATATGTCAGCATCCCGCCTCCTCCCTGTCTCACTGCAGTGTGGCGTTTCTACACAATACTGCAGGAATCCTGATCTTGTCAATAACCTGCCCTAACAGGAAAGGCTCTGTTCTGCAGCTCGAGTAAATCGCTCTTCTTCCTCCATGTCTTGGTTAGAATCTGGATGAAACACTTCCACAGCAATAACGCACTGTTAAACCTGCAGACTTTCATATAGGATGAAATACTATATTTCTTCACGGAGATCATTTCCCAATCAGACTCGGATCTGAAACGGCGAATAAAAAGTGAGCAAGGGGCCGGTCAGCCTAAATAAAATCCTGACCCATTTGAATATCGAGCAGTTATTCTTAGCGTAAGCTCGGTAATAAATAGTCCATCCTGCTTAGAGAACGAGAAGCTGAGACTGAAACCTGAGCACTCAAAGCAGAAAATCTCTCTGAACACACTTCCTCTGCTGGAGAGGAAAAAGAGAGAGAGAGAGAGAGAGAGAGAGAGAGAGGAAAAAACAGCCATAACCTTCACTAGTCATGTCTTGTAGTGAGGATGTCAGTTATCGTGGAGCTCACGGTCTGGACTGCATTATGTAAAATAAAGAGCAGAATTTATTATGGATTTGATTGCAGTTTAAATCACTGCTACAAAGAGGCCTGTGTTTAACATTCCACTCATAACTGTGAGCCGGGCGTCAGCCAGCGGTTACACACTCAAACGGCAGAAATCTGCTCCTACAGTAAACTCAAAAACATGTCAAATACAGACTGGAGAAGTGATTTTGTGTTTCCTTTAGAATCTAATCTCAAGCTTGATTTCCAACGTGTGGCACCGGAGAAAAAAAACTAACATGTTAATATAGATTTTAATCAAACAATGTTAGTATTCATACATAAATATATATATAAATATATAAATATCCAATTCAGTAAAGAATGAAAAAAAGACTGGATTTGAATTAGAATATTTTAGAAATGTACACGTTTTATTTTCTTTTTTCCTTCTTTGTTTAGCTTGGATTGTTTTATTTTAAATGTATACTTTTGACTTTTATTTATAATGGTATCGCTGCTAAAAAGCGTCTCAAGTAAAAAAGTGAATTTTCAGATTCACCATTTTTCATAACCCTTGAAGCGTCTTATCTCCTGATCCATGCTTAATTTTTTGTAAATACGCGTACACATTTATATTTTTATCAGATAAAAAGAAACACATTTGCAATACAGTTTCATGATCTTTTATGCTCGTAGTGTCTGTAACTTTTTTTAATTCAAATCTTTCAGTGTTTTTAACGGTCAGTCAGATGAAACTTGGCCGATTTAGATTTCACATGAAAATACATAAACCTGAAAAAGTGTATTATTTATAAACTGATACATTGTTAAGATATTGCAACATGACATGGTTACGGACACTACAGATTCATTTGCTTTTTAAGCTTTTAACAAAAAACTATTTAAATCAACAATTTTACAGGTCATGTGCTTCTAGAAGCTTCCGCCAATTTTAGTGTCAATACTCAAAGAAATATGAATAATTTGCATTTTAAATGATTATTGTTTGAAGTGAAACAATATAACGCTGAAAACTGGCCATTTTTGGGGCTCATATAAAATCTTCTCTATAAAACAGCTGAAGTGAGCAGCTTGAAGTTTTAAGTGAAGCAAAATCGGTCACTTCCATGTTGCATAAACTTCAGAAGGAGCTTCTTTTGGCCACAAACATTTTCTGTATTATACTGTATGTGCAACATTAAAAAGAAAAAAACAACAACATTGAATTGTGGCTCAATTTAACGTATCTAACAGTTTAGTGCAAGTCGTGTTTTATGGCCGTGAATCATTTCTCCCTTTAAAAGTTCAAAACTCAAGGTTTCGTTCTTGGAAAAGTAAGTGTGTAACTTGTCCTTTAATTCCGTTTCTAAGCTGAATCATTACGTGACCAAGGACGAGAGGAGACCAGATGGAGAGACGTTCCAGCCTCGTCTTATTGTTCCAGTCTGATAGAAAACCTACAATCTCAACAGCTCTGCTCACAGTCACACAGAGGGATAGAATCAGAATTTCTGTCAAATATCTGATCAGTTTGGATCAGACCCGAGTCACTTTCTCATGTGGCCCTGAATCGGTTAAATATCTGATGTGTGAGCTGAATGTGAACGTTAGAATATCAGACTAATGTGTCTGTGTTTGATTTCTAGTTTTTTTATTTTCCCTTTTATACAGCTAATTGGGGATTTTGTGAAAATTTGGTGAATCGATTCGATCAGAAGAAGAAACAGGTGATTCAGCAGACAGGTGTGTTTATATTAACGCCAGATACGCATCACTTCCTGTTATGAATGTGAACTGTCAAGATGGACTGATCTGAGCTTAGCAGGAAAAAAAAAATTACACACACACACATACATACAGAAGCTTACAATCAGCTGAAAGTAGACGAATCACTCAGTTCTTGCCGTGTCCGAGTTGTTGATCTCTCTCTCTCTCTCTCTGCACAACAGCTTCATTCTGCTTTAAGCCTTTAATAAATCACTCATTTAGAGTCGCATTACAGTCTGAGACTGAGCGCTTAGAAAGCTCTAGAACACCGCTTTCAGGAATTATTACTCACTGCTCAGAATCGTCTCAGTGTCCCTGTAGAACTCTCTCTTAGAAATATTCTTAACCTCCAGATGATCGTGATGAAATAATAACTGCATCTATCCATCATTTTGTATTTTACAGAATAACACACACGGCTCATACATTCTGTCCTCATCATCTCACGTTCAGTGTTGATTAATTATATTCTAATGAGAGTGGCGTAGCTTTAACACAAAACACAATTAAACTGTTAATCCTAATTACGGCCACGACAATCAATCACGACTCGAACTATCGTCATCAGGACGGGTCTGGGGTTTCTTATTTTATGACACATTATAAAACATCCTCAGGCTTTGAAAAGCACAATATAAATGAATGTTTTAATCAGAACATGCAATCATGACTGAGGATCCAGCCTCGAATCAAATAATCATGCAAATAAATGTGATTCAAATAAATAATAATAATAATGAATGACACAACACACTGATTTATCACTTGGATTACATGTGCATTACTTTTATGAGGCTGAGGATGCACTGTGAGAAAGCTCAGATTTATATTAATGTGATTGTTCTAATTATAATATGTTAGTGTCTCTATTGATCTTTTGCAGACGTGGGATTACCATGACAACCGTTAAAATTAAGCCACTGTGTATTTTCATTGATAATTACATTTGGAGCCAAACAAAAGTACGATTACCTGCCGCTATGTCACAGTGATAAAAGAGTCACCATGTAACCGATGGCTTGTGTTCAGCTGAGCACTGATGAAGAAGGTTACATTTAAAAAGGATATGAATTTGCAGATCCGTCATCATAACGTGATGACCTCAGAGTGTGTATAAATATGTGCGGTAGCTCATTCAGCTCCCTAATTTACCTACTTAAATGAATAGCTAACTAGTTGTTCTGGGGTTGAATCCCAAATAGCATTAAATGGAAAGCTAGTGCACTATGTAGGGTCGACAATCCCTTGTTCCACACACCCAGTAGTGCCCTTGATCAGGGGTTAGAGAGACAACGTTATCAGATGTGCTTTCTTGCTCGCAGTGCTTCCGTGACTCGTTACGTAACGTTCCTTTTGATGTACAGATATGGGCGGGACCATCGTCGGCAGATGTTGTATATAGTAACATCTATAGTAACAGCTGGAGTACGGATGATGCTCGACATAAATAAACAGAACAGATTAACACAAATAAGAGAAATCTCAGGCCGTGAGGCACTTGGGTCAGGCAGTTATTGTAACCACGGCTGCACTTAAATATTTTCCCATAACAACATGCGGGCGAGTGTTTTATCCCTCACTCATTACTTTATTAATATTACGCTAAAGGTCATGCACATTGTTAATGTTAAATGAGACGATATCTAAAGTCTTAATATCAATTATTAATGTAAAAATAATCAATCATATTAGAGCAGTGTGTGCCGTGTCTATATTTAGTGCATCATTATGTTCCTCCTGCACCAAAAAGCAGAAATATTCTAAACGCAGTCAGTGTATTCAGTGTTTAAAAACCAGAACAGTTAAAGCCGCAGACTGAAGATAATTCCCTGTTAAATTTTTTAATCAAGTCGTCACCTCTCACTTGACCGGCCGGGGCAGATCACACCGCGTCAGTAAGGACAGACACCCCGGGTTCTTATAAAGCCATAATGAATCTAATGAGGCTGACGAAGCCATGACGCTCTGAGTCGTAGGGGAGGAGGGAGAGCGCCGGGGAGGGGAGAGGAGGGGAAGGGAGCGTTTTCAGGCAGGAATTAGTGAATTAGTGCGCCCTTCCCCCACCTCCTCCACACCACGTTACTCACTCAAGCAAACAGTGATTCCAACAAGAAGTCAGTAAAAGACTGGAGACACTCGAGACCCTGCAGTCGCTCCGTGGAGGAGTCGGGACTCACACCTGGACTCAATTCACACAGCTACAAATATACAGTCTAACTATTAAACTGCATCCGTGAACATTAAGCTTCATTTATTTAGTTCTTTATTTATAATATATAAACTCCTTTATACAATATAGAGTTCAGCTGCTCATTATTTATCCCAAAACCAGGGCATTTTGCTTAAATTACAGTCTAATAAGTGCTCTAAGTGTCACCTCTAAGCTAGATGTCCTTAATGTTATGGCTTTTGATTCAGAAATACGTCCAAGTGACTTTTTTTTGTTGTCATTTTTTTAAATTAATAAATAGCTTTGATTTAAAAAACAAAACAAAAAAACAATTACCCTCTGGGATTAATAAAGTTCTTTGAATCTTGAATCGTTTATTTTAATATTCATCACGCAGCATTCTGAAAGACTGACTATACTGTCCGATTTCTGAAATAAAATACAAAGAAAAAAAGAGTTTAAATGAAGTTAAATTCTATAATTATGTGTATTAAATATAAACAATGTACAAAAACATACAAATAAAATGTTCACAAAAAAAGTTTAGAAATGTTTAAAATATATACAAAATATTTCAAATTCATTAAAAAAAAAAAGCTAATTTTATCTACAGCGTCTGTAATGAATTTACAACTTTACGACTTTTCTTTTAAACTTGTTTTTGGTTATTTATGAATTCCCTTTTTTCTGCAAATTTTTTTCTGAATAATTCAAAGTAGGCGGGGCTTGAGTCAGGAGAGGTCACTACCCGGGTACCAATCAGAATGAAACATCTGATCCACATCTGTACTCTTTATAACAGTGATGGGAAGTTTGGATCATTTTAGTGACTCGGTTCTTTGAATCTCGTTCATCGAAATGAACAAATCTTTTTTTGAGTCATTTCGTTCATTTCGTTCTTTTGATCAGAAATAAAATAAAATGTTACATTTTAAATAAACAGACCCCCAACACGTCTACATCCACAAATTTAGTTCCACTCTTTTGTCACGTGACTCTCAGATGCTATGCCGTGCAATAGATTCAAAAGAACGAATGACTCGGACTAGAAGACCCATGAGATGAACCGCTCATTTCTGCTTCCTGTATATAATGTACGGAGGTTTTGCGATGCTTTGTGCAGCACGCTCAGTAAAAAATTAACAAATCACTCTCTGAGAGTGTTTGTTCTTCAAAAACGAGAAATAGTTCATGAACAACCCATCACTACTTTATAACACTTCAGCTTGTAGGCAAGATGTCCGGCGCGTGTATCCTGCGGTCTTATCGCGCATGTCTCGTGCATTAAGTCAGAAGTTAATGCAGCACCATGTGACCAAATAAACAAACTACACTGGAAACCGTCTCAAATCTCATTCTTATATACTTATTCAGGTTGTGCGTTCTCCTACTAGAGTTAGAATTGATTATTTAGAAAAGCCTCTATATATAGACACTGCAGCTGCGGAGAATGTTCACACCTTTGCCAGAACCACAACAGCTCCTTTCCAGCTCCTGCTCCAGAGTGTCAGATAAACAGGTTAGTGTAGACTCATTCAGTCGCTTACAGGCAACGGTCATGACTTGTAATAACAAAACCTCGCATGATGTAATGAAAAATAAAGTCATTGTGAAAGCCCTGCGCCGTCATTCCTGCATGCTTTCTTTCCGGCGCTAGATCTACGACAGGATTAGCGACTGCAACGCCTTGAAGACACAACTGTCAATCATTACATAATCAGACCCGCCCCCACACACCTGATCAGGAGGAAGATAAAAATGACTTTTTGGTAGAGTTTAAACAGAATTAAACCAACACGAACAATCACAATCTCAAAGATTACGTATCTGCGTTTGAACCCGTGCTGAAAGAGGATTAAAATGATTCACTGTTTAAACTTCCTGTCAGGCACTTCAGTGCAGATTAAAACTGCTCATAAAAGTGGGAGAGGCACAACACCAGCTCTGCCTCTCACCTCTGTAATGAGCTGAGATCTATTAACATTTCTTACATTCGAGTCATTATTTCTGAGCAAGACCTCAAGCTTTACTGCAGCCAAGAATAAAATCAAACATAACCTCATAACTCTAAAGTTGGCTGAGAATAAAGTAGAAATTAAAGAAACATGAAATTTCGTTTTAAAATAAAAGCAGACACACTGTATATAGTGCATCTAAAAAACAAACAAACAAAAAAACAGTATCCTGTAAATGTAATTAAAAAAGTGAAACTCGTAATGTGACGTTGTCTCTGGTTCAGGAGTGAATTACACTGTTCAATTCAATTCTATTTTATTTGTATAGCGCTTTTAACAATGAACTTTGTGTTACAGAACACAAACAAAAAACCTAGTGCAAAAAGTCCCAGATATAATCCTAGACATGGTGTTTCACTCGGAACACAGCAGTTCTAGGCATCAGTTATTTCCTGAAGAGTTCTGCGTGTGGTGGCTCTTGACGCAGTGACTTCAGCCTCGCTCCTCTCCTTCTTACGTCTGCGGTCATCCCTGTTGCTTGTGCACACTTTTCCATTCCAGTTAATTTTCCCTGAGCGTGTTTTAATGCAGCACCTTCTGTGGCTTAGGCTCGTGCAACAACGCACACTCCGCCCCCTGGAGATCGCGCTGTCTCTTCTATGACAGTAACTTAAGGCGTCGGGTTGCCAGCAATTTGGGAACGACAGCAAGCCTAATCTGTATGTCTTTGGACTGTGGGAGGAAACCGGAGAACCTGGAGGAAATCCCACCACGCACGGGGAGAACATGCAAACTCCATGCACACAGACCGTGAGGCGGGAATCGAACCCCGACCCTGGAGGTGCGAGGCGACAGAGCTAACCGTCAGGATTTCCTTTTCAATTTCAAGTATTTGTTAGTGTTTGTTTGTTTTTAATAACGTTTAAGTTGCTAAATACATATTGCTAAACATCCTTTTAATGACATCATTTATGACATTAATTGAATAGCTGTTAGTCTAGATAAATATAAATGAATAAGTAAATAGTACATTTAATAGTTACATATCGCAGTTTAAAATAATTTGTTGAGGTCGCTCAGCTCTAGTGTTGATCTCTTAAGCTTTGATCATCGAAAAACAAAGTCTTTAAATATTCACTATTTTCAATATTCACTTCATGTGTAATGGATCTAGAACATACGAGTTTCACTCATTAAATTATGAAAAAATTATGAAACATTCTGTTTTTTCAAGATGTACATTTAGTGTTGCATTGAGGAGAACAGTGAATAAAACCTGCATATCTAATAAACTCCACAGTTACCTTATAAAAAAACATCCTGACTCAGTAAATACACAAATCAAACTCATAATCATCATCATCATCATCATCCAAACGATTTCTAACATTCTTCATTCTTGAGGCTCTCGAGGTCTCACACCACGCCGCGAGCTGTCAAGGAAACTGATTCAGACCTACACCTCACTTTAACGCTGTTGATTTTTGTGCATACTGACAGAAAACAGGACGTCTCACACACACACACACACACACACTCTCTCTCTCTCTCTCTCTCTCTGACTCTCGGAATTCACCTCGACTCGGCACAACCGTGTAACGATCGAAAATATTGAGTTGCCTTTTTACTATACGGCACCGTTAGCCCTCAGGGCAGCTTTTGGGGAGCGAGAGCAATCATGGAGATTACATTTCACTTGTTTTGACCCGACTGTTCCTTTGCTATGAGCGTTAGGAATGTTTTAAATGTTCACACTGACATGAGAATCCTAACACCACACATGAGCAAAAACCCTTATAATTAGAATCCAGTTTTAAACCAGACATACACTCTGACACACACATATCTACTTCTGAAAGAACTGTAACTGTATATTTAGTACTTTGGGGCAATAATTCAGACCCCAAGCTGTGATTATGGATCCTGTAACAGGCATCTTAAACAAACGCAGCTTAAAATCAAATGGATAAATAAATTCAAAAAAGAAGAATGAAACAGAAGGGCTGTGTTGTGATGTACCAGTGCTTGATTATTATTATTATCATTATTATTATTATTTAATAAAATAAAGGTTTTACCTATAGCAGGAGGCTCTCTGAGAAGCTTTCGGCTGATGAAGATGTAACCACAAGGGCACGACTTACAGGCCACAGGGATCTGATTAACCAAGGAAGGAAGAAACACACACAGAATACTGTTTACACTTTTTATAACACACTCCGATGCTTTAACATCCTGATTGCACAATGTTAACAGGATAACCGTATCACATCAGGTACAGAACAGATATTTACTCCGTTCTTGATTATGGACTGCGTCACGTCAACCTTCGCTCCCGTTTAAATATTCATGGTGATGGTTCTGGTGTGTGTCTGCGTGTGCACTGTAATGGAAATAACACCCTTCTCTCCATCATTACCACCTTCTACACCCCCCGCCCCCCTCCCCCCCATCCTCAATCTCCCAGTACAGTGAAAATGACGCGCATTAAACACTACAGTGACTAACTACCAACTTCTGTGTACAGTTTTTACACCTTGTACAAAAAAGGCCAAGACTCATCACATCCTGTTTTTGTGGTTCTATTAAGTCTAAGTCATCCTAATTTCAGTAGTTGTGAAATTTGCTCTACTGCAGTCGAATGATGACTGACGCTGTTCTGTATCTCTGGGTGTCTGCGTATTAACTGTCTGTTCTGAGAGTCTTAATTCATTGCTGTGATGATGAGGGGGAAAAGGGCATGCTTTTAAATCAGGCCTTAACATTGACACATGAACAGGGTCTCTTACACACACTCAGATAAGACTCTTAACCTAAGATGGAAGACTGTAGTTTTGTTTTAACATTGTTTTTTTAATCAAACTCGTTTAAAATGAAAATTACACATCGGAAAATTCTCTAGCACTTTCAACGAGTTACAAAAGCTTATCACAGCACAATTTGACTATTGAATATTTAAATAAACACTTAAGCAGATAAGGTTTGCCTATTCATTTGCAAATGAAATAATATCTAGCTTTTCCTTATGTTCTTACTGACCACAAAAAAATGACCCAGGTACAATAAATCATCTCGATAAATAATCCTCAGCAGCCCTGGATAAAAGAATATGAAGGCAAACAGAGGAGGAGGAGGAGGAGGAGGAGGATTATAAGTCGACGTGAAATGTGAAAGCAGTGAAACGAGAAGTGGCCCAGAATCTGGGCATCCTGCCCTGCAGAAACCCAATAATGTGGCCTTGGCCTTGGCAGGCAGGAAATTCCACGTTGACGATGAGTTTTTAAGAAGGAATGATATGAAATTAGGACATAAAAATGTGTGTAATTAAATCAGAGGTAATATGAGACGTGTGTGTTGGGGGGGGGGGGGGTGTTGCATTAAAAAGGAAATGAGCAGAGAGCACATTAGCGAAGGACATTATAGAATAGAAGGAAGTGTAACATAATGTAATATTAAAGACATGATCAAGAGGCAGAATCAGAATTACATACATGTATAATGAAATATATAAATGATCAGGATCTGTGATGAGCATCATAAACAATGCAGATAGGATTTAATATACATGTGTGTAAAATATATATAAATAAAATGATTTTATTATAAAATATGTTTTAATGGATGAAAGATTCCAACAATAGCTCGACATTTGGAAAATCTGAACAGCAGGACCTCAACAATAAAGCCAGATTATTATCATGTCGAAGATGAAAATCATACAAAGGAGTCCATATTTCATATTTCCATTAAGAGGAAGACTCTGGAATTTTATACTCTCTCTCTCACACACACACACACTCACACACACAGCAAATACAGGATAATGAGTCAGAGCTGAAAATAATATGCATTCTCATCTGTGTGTGTGTGTGTGTGTGTATATATATATATATATATATATATAGATTGGTGACATCAAAGGCATTTCTATCCGATCAGAGCTGGAATAGTAACAATAATGTTTCTTCTCCTGTCTGAACTTTTTTGTGCATATATGTGTGTGTGTGTGTGTGTGTGTGTGTGTGCTATTCATTCTAATCACTAAAGAAGCCATTAAAGAAAATCCCCAGTTTTGAATAACACAACTTCAGCAAGGACAAACTTCCTCTCCACACACACACACACACACACACACACACTTCCAGATTAAACAATATCAACATCATCAGCCAAAAATGAAATAATAAAATAAATCAGCCCTCACCTGTTGGTCACACTCCGGACACGACTTAGTAGCCATTTTCACTTTCTTCACTTTATTTGCGGACATTATTTTGCTTTTAAAAATAAAAAATAAAGTCCAAAAAATGCGGAGGACGAAATAATCAAGTCGATCCTTCCTTTGCCTGTAATATCAGCCACTTCACACACACATACTCGCGCGTGCGCGCGCATTCACACACACACACACACTCAGACTCTCTCACACACACATAGACATAAACCATTAATCAACCCGAAACCATAAAAAGAAGAAAAGAACTCCCGGTCATTTTTCCATATTATTCACACTGCACATGCGCAGTGCGGCTAAAAAAAGATACAATGTAACCAAGAACATGCTGTTGATATTTCCTCTGTCTCTATGCTATGTGACCCGCACTGCGCATGCGCATGCGCGGACCGCCACTACCGGGTCACGTGATGCAGGAAACAATAAGCAGTCAGTTGAAAGCTTAGTGTTTATTTTTGTAGCATTTTCTTTTCTTTTTGTTATTTAGCATTTTTTCTAGTTATAAAAATGTTTTTTATGAAAGACAGAGTGAGGAATGTTTTTGGAGAACTGTAGACACATTTGTTTTTACATTTTGATTTTGTCAACTTCTAGATTTATTTGATATCAAACACAAATTCTAATACAGTTTCCAAACAGTTTATATATGTTTTAAAATATAATATATTTAGGTACTTTAATGAATAGGTACTTTTCGAATATTTCTGGTTGAAAACTAAGGTCAAAGGATTTCTTTTTTTTCTTCTTCCTCAGCCCATCCCCCAACACTCACTCACACACACTCACACACACACACAGTTTTTCCCTCAATGACTTGTATATTAAATAATCTAAGCTTCACAGCCTAACCTTAATCCCAATCTATAATCTCTAAACTTCTTGGTTTTAAACATATATTTTTAAATGTCTGATTAAAAAACTCCATATTGCATATCCCTGAAAAAAAAAACTAATACAAAATACTGTAATAATATAGTTATAAAACAGACTATAAAATTTAAAACTTTGTTAAAGGTGATTTATTCAGATTCTGTGCTGCTGTTGTTGAAGTGCCGACTCTCCAAACCTCAAACACTAACAGAAGAGTAACAGAAGTCTGCTGAGAGTTCTCCATCCAGTTTACAAAAGCAATAAAATCCAATTTACAAAAGAATTTGATCAAAATAGGTGGCATGGAGGTGTAGTGGTTAGCATGTGGCCACACACTTCCAAGGTAGGGGTTCGAGTCACACCTTTGTGTGTGTGTGTGTGTGTGTGTGTGTGTGTGTGTGTGTGTGTGTTTGTGTGGAGTTTGCATGTTTTCCCTTTGCTTGGTGGGTTTCCTTCAGGTACTTCATTTTTCTTCCCACAGTCCAAAGACATGCAGCTAATTGGCTTTCCCAAACTGCCCGTAGTGTGTGTGTGTGTGTGTGTGTGTGTGTGTCCTGTGATGCATTGGCCCCCGTCCAGGGTGTACCCTGCCTTGGGATAGGCTCCACACCTATGACCTGTACAGGATAAGCGCTATACAGATTGGCTGAGTTGAAGAGAAATAATTTAGAAAGCAATGACTTATATAGAGCTTAAAGGGGCAGTGGTTGCTCAGTGTGTTAAGGCTGAGTTACTTTGATCATAATGTTGGTGTTTCAAGACCCCTTAACCCTGTCGGATCCAGAGGCGTATAATGTCTCTGACCTCAGCCTACTAACAAAAAATGGGATATGAGAAGAATAAAGAATTTTACTGTGCAATAATGTAATATAATATAATGTATATATAATGTATATATATATATATATATGTGTGTGTGTGTGTGTGTGTGTGTGTGTGTGTGATAAATAGAGTCTGAACTTAAAAACGATATTCAGCACACAGTCATTAACTTCCTGCCTGTATAATGGTTTGTTCCTCAATAGC
>JAQMYK010000023.1:2375115-2394326 GCA_030014345.1 Clarias buthupogon | reverse complement strand
CATTAATCGTAATCGAGTTAAAATGTTCAATTAATCGAGATTTTGATTTTAGGCCAAATCGCCCAGCCCTAGTTTGATGTAAGGCAAATAACCAGGAAGGGGGCAAATACTTTTTTTCACAAGACTGTACATTATATTTTGCAATTCTAAACTTTTTAAAATAAAATCAACAAGGAAAAATGTTTAAACTAATGCTAATGTTAAATCACACACACTGCTGATACAGTGGTTATTGCTGGTTAGTGATTTCACTGGAGAATTTCACACTCCTGGACTTTTTAGGACTTTTAGGAGCTGATAAAGAGCTTAAATTCTGACCTGGATGATCTCTAACTCCTCAGGTGTGGATTCAGAGGAGGTTTTATGGAAATCCTTAACCTGGACCCGGAGGTCAAGGCCCAGCTGGTGAAGCTACTGTCGGTCAGACTGTGTCCCCCCATGGCAGGACAGGCTGCCATGGACGTGATCGTGAACCCTCCTCAACCGGATGAGCCGTCCTTCATGCAGTTCCATGAGGTTTGTGATAACTTGAGTCGTTTCTGTTCTTTCTCACTTTAGAATTCTCCTCAAATACATTCATAAATGTGTGTGTGTGTGTGTGTTTGTTTCAGGAAAAGTCAGCAGTGCTGGGAGCTTTAGCAGATAAAGCGAAACTGACAGAACAGATCCTTAACTCGGTGCCTGGGATCAAGTGTAACCCGGTGCAGGGGTCCATGTACGCCTTCCCCCAGATCTTCATCCCTCCTAAAGCAGTGGACGAAGCGAAGGTACAGTACGTCACCGGTGCTTCGTATCGAAGGCCGAACATTGTTACATTATTAAACACGATGTAAGTGAGTTGGCTGAAATGTCACACTGTGATTGGCTGAAATGTCACCACCGCCTACCCTGAGCTCGGAGTCACTGACTTTCCCCTGCCGGCCGTGTGTAGGCTTTGGGGATGCAGCCGGACATGCTGTACTGCCTGCGGCTCCTCGAGGAAACGGGGATCTGCGTAGTGCCTGGGAGCGGCTTCGGACAGAGAGAGGGCACGTACCATTTCAGGTAAACCTGCTCCTGATCGCTCTCGGGCCTCCTCAGCCTTTTATCTTCTAAATCCCTAGTCGTGTCTACTGTCTGTTTTATTATTGGAAAGGCAGCTGTTTTAAGAAACGTACTAGGAAGAGTTTTAAGAAGCACCGGAATGGGAGGTGACGGGAATCAGCCGTCACCTCCAGATACCATGTGATCACTATATGATCACCACACCTCAGTGTCGATTCGATTATTATTGTGGTTTTATAAGTATAACCATTTTATAAATATCCTAATTCAATATTATATTTTTCCCTGATTTTGTTAAAATTTTAAACCTTTAAAAAAAGATTCATAAATAGTTATTCCTTATCGCATTGGTTTTCTCACTTAAAGACCCAAGCGCAGCTTATTTCTAAACAAAACCTCACTCCAAAAACATAGTTCACAAAAAATACCACACGGGATGTCAGTGTGGGAATAGTTTAGAGAGCGCCACCTGTAGGGTTATAAAGAAACGTTGGCGTTTTACCACCTCAAACGCCTCCAAAGTTTCAAAGCTGACCCTGACAGTGAGCGCACGGGCGTGTGCGGATTGTAATGCACGCGACTTTAGATGAATTATCGCGAAGGCAGATCGGAGGGTTTTAACGTGAGTGATTTTTGATAATTTAACGCCATAAAAAATGCGTTTCTGTTGCGCCGCTCAGAAGCTTCTGCACAGAATTGTTTATATCTGAGGCTGATCTCTGGCCACGCCCAATCAAACTGAAAACCAGCTGATTCTGCTCACTGGCCGATCGACCGCTTCATCTCTATTATAAATGTAAAAATAGTTTGTTTTTTTTAAATATTGTGGCGCCACGTCTCTAAAATAGAGCACGTATCAGTGTGAGAGATCCTCCTTGTTTAGCGTTCTGTAACCCACTGATTACCTTTTCTTAATTACAGGTCTTAGCCGCCTACAGAGCAGGATACAATTACACTGTTGAAACTAGCTTTTTTTTTTTTGATGGTCCATTAAATCATGACGTTCGAGAGCCAGGATCGCACCAACCTGAACTCTCCTAAAAGCACTTTGTTCTTTGTGAACTTTGCGCATATATTTATTATAAAAATCCCCCACAAATCATAATCAGTGTATTAAGAGACAAAAAGAGTCTTTGTTCATCTCAACTAAATGCCATGATTGTATATTATGCAAAAAAAAAAAAAAAAATTACAACCTGGAAGGGTGCCATTACATTTGCATGCACTGAGACTCTCAGAAGACTAGAAGTGCCTTGTTGCTGTTCAGGCTGCAGGAGAGGGAACCGCAGGTTCTGGTTGACTCCAGCTCCGCTCTGTGTGTTTCCTTTCAGAATGACCATCCTGCCGTCTCCAGAAAAGCTGAAGGTTCTGCTGGAGAAGGTGCGAGAGTTCCACATCAGGTTCCTGAAGGAGTACTCGGAACTGCAGGACCCTCAGTGCAGCGTCTCGGCATGAGCTACTGAACGCCGACCCACCACACCAACGTCTGGAACGTGACTTGACAAACTAACCAGAATTACGAGTAGTGTTAAGTAACTTATAATGTCCATAAAGTCTGCTTGAACTCCTCCACCAAACCCCTGGGGTTACTTTTTTTTTCTTTTATTTCTTTTTTCCTCCAAAGTTCTAAAGATTAATGTCGTTTCTGATCTCTGTGCCTTTGTGCTGATCTATAATGATGATTACGGATGAGATGAACTCAGAATATGTTTAATTACTTCGCTACGCTAACGCATGAACTGATGATGAGCTCGTTTTTATGGACTTTGAATGAGAATAAGCAGTTTTGTTTTTTGTTGTTTTTTTCCTCAGTATTTCCAATAGGACTCATCTTCATTAGACGTCTCTTCACGTTACAAGAGATTACAGAATGAGATTTATCATTAGGACTAAATATTAAGGGATTAATTCGGACCTGCTTGACTGGTATACGAAGCTCCTCCGCTTATTTCCAGTATCAATAAAAATACTGTGTGACTTTTAAGTGTACAGTGTGGGATACTAGCATACTATCACGCTAGCTAATGTTCAGCTATGTAATTAAAACCGCAGGCCAGGGCTGATGATCAGTTATTAATCTAGCTTACTAGTTGCCAGAATGTAACATTACAGTGTGTGTAAGCAGTTAGAACGGTCCAGATTTGGGGGTTCAAATCTCGTCTCCGTTGGGTGTGTGCGCGCTTCGGGATGTACCCTGGAAGAGCATTTTATTATCTTACTTTACTATCTTTTACTGGTTTGCACTTATTATGAGCATCTGATTTAGTTTTTATTGTGCAACTGAAACTAGTACCCATAGTACCTGGGGCGTTCGAGTCAAACTATTTCAATCAAGTTCCAGTTTGAATCAAGAAATGTCAAGAAGTCTAAATCTAACTGACCTTTATAGAAAACTTTAAGCACTGTACGGTGATGAGACTCTTAGCCGCACCAAAACTTTTAAACGGTGCAGAAGTTTTAAAGCCGGCTGTACGTCTGTGAGAGATCCCGGCCGAGGTTTCTACCTTGATGGTGTCCGAGCACTAGTGAAACACTGCCAGAAGTGCATTAGTGTATCAGGGGATTATATAGAGAAATAAAGAGTTCTGTTATTCTGCACAATCAGAAGTCCCGGTTTAACTCGAACGCCCTGTTGTAGCGAGCAGTTTGCCCAATAATAGTTTATTCTATACATAAAGAAACCAGTTTTAAAATTTCTTACTTTCCGATTCTTTTTGTAAATAGTTTCTGCTTTGTTTTTTATTAATAGAGGATATAGAGACGGGCGGCACGGCGCTCTGTGCTCGGTTTAAACACTTTAAAAACACTTGTGCACGTCCCAGGCATTGCCCGCTGCATGCAGAATTAAGAAACGCACACTGGGACGGTGCTGGTCTAATTTCAGAAACGCACATTTCATGATAATTAATTTTTTGTTTGTGTTTTTCATTAAAAATTACATCATTTTCAGCATTGTGAGCTAAACTTATGGTGAACATGTTACAGTTAAATAGAAGGTTAACGTCTCTGGTGGATGCACGTGTTTCTTGTTTTGTTTTTAATTGTTTGTTTATTTGTGCCTCGATGGGTGTAGTTGTGTTACAGCTCTTATGTTTTTTTATTTTACAATGTATTTTTGTATTGAAGAAAAAAATTATACATTTTGCACATTTTTAACAACTTTTTAATAAGCAGACGGTTACATTTTTCCCAGAAGATACAGAAATTTGCCAAAATGTTTATTACAGTTTACTTAATTATCATTAACCTTCTTTTTTTCTTTTTCTTTTTCTTTTTATTGTTCCTGTTTTTCATTTGGAAAACTTCCGTCCATTGCATTTTAACCGTTCCACAAAAACATGAACTTGAATGAGATCGTGATTTTATTTATGCAGTAAATGTCTTTAAAGTACGGCTGCCGTGGACGACTTGAGATTTTTTTTCTTTCCTCATGAGTAAGAGTGATGCGCAGAGACGACGCTGATCTATGCAGTCTCATTCCAAATGTACAGTAACTTAAAGTGTCCATGATATTAATATATTTTACTGTCGGTCTGCATATGCCTAAATCTCAATGTTTTGACTATTTGCATTATCAAAACTTCAGTAAGTTTGCATTTTACTTTGTGGAAATAAATGTCAATGAAATGAAGGTCACATTAAGAAAGGATGATCAGTTTTGTCTGATTTTCCAAAAGGTCCATCCACGTTTTTGTCAATATTTGTTTACTGTCATTTTGCATCGCTTCATAAACATCTAATTTGAAAACATTTTGTGTAAATAGTAAAAAAAAAAAAACTAAATGCCAAAATCAAGCTGTCATTAAAATGAAGACTGTTAAACAAGCACTTTGTTTTTAATCTTATTTACTTCCTTTGTTCGTGCAAAAAATAAATAAATAAATAAATAAAAATTGGAAGGTTTTCTCCCTGCAGCTAATCAGCAGAGTTTAAATTAAGATGTATAAATCAATACAATTTACACAGAAAGTTCAGCAGATCCTTTTTTTATTCAGAAATATTGTCTATTACTGAATATCTCAAATTAACAATATTTTTTATTCTATTACAATGAACTTTTGGAGATCTAAAAACCTAAAACCTCAAAAGTCCCCCCCACCCTGTCTGATTGGTCCTGCACCTGTTGTTAATCACCTTCACTAATGACGAGTTTAAAGCCGGGTTCAGTGCCGAGGTGTGATTTCGAGAACATGGCTGCCAGAAGAACTCGTAAAGGAAGTCAAAGCTCTGAAGGTCTCCAGAGAGACCAAGCAGCTGATAAACTCAGGAAAAGGAAAACTTTGTTCATTCAGCAGTTTGAGAAGGAAGGTTGTTTTTTCCCCCTACAGTGTATATATATTAACATCATATTTACAATCCCTGTGTGTTTTATATCTGAATGTCTGGTTTGTAACAGCACAGGAACGAGTAAATGAAATGGAGGCCAAACTGGACAAATTAATGGCAACGCTGGACCGAGCGGTAAAAATAGAGATGATGAAACTGCCTCAGTCTCTTCATACTACGTTGATTAAAGATATAATAAGCGGTAGGCTAAAAGTAACTAAATACCTCTCTGTAGAAAAAAAAGGGATAGAGAGATGTACACTATAAATCTCTTAAATCTGTTCCAGCTCAGGAAACATCTGTGGGGGAAGTTACAATGGCTATTGGGGTGAGTTTGGAGTGAAATATCACCATCTTGCGGTCAGTTGGTATAACTGCAGTTTTTCTCATTATAATGTGATTTATTTTCATTTTTTTTTTTTAGTCTGTGTCACCAGAAATTAGCAAGCCCCTGAGCAGGAAGCCCAGCAGAAAAGGTGACTTGTCCAATAACATGTCATTGAGGACATGCATTTAACCTTATTAGAAGAATAATTTTTTTTTTTTTTTTTTTTTTTAATTAAATTTTTTTTTATATATATATAAAATAATAATTTGTTGTCATGAGAAAATGTAGATATGAGAAGACGAGAATTGTGCACTGCACAAAGTAATTAAAATATTTGAATCCAGAAACTTAAAACAATCCATTTCCCCCTAAAGTGTGACATCAACAGAAGTTACCAGTACCTGGTATAGTTCATTAATGCAGTAATACACACAGTCCTGATTAATTGCTTTATTGGTTTAAAACAAAATGATCATGTTGGGGAATGAGGGCTATAAATCTGCCCTAGGAAGTTCAAAATGTCCAGATGGAAAAATCTCATTTCATTCTGTTTTCTAATTCTGTGCATGCTGTCCTGAAGGTAAGCTGAGTGCCACGACTCCAGCAGCGGGACAGAGATCCACCGGGCCAGTAAAGGCGGATGATAAGGTACAAATCCTTCACAGTAAGGAATCGATATACAGTCACTTTCCCTTTATAATTGCTTATAACTGTACTTTGTTTCTCTTTTAAATATGCTACAGAAAAGGCCCAAGAAGAAAATGCAGCAGAGTAACAGCACTGGGAATCTGAGGTAGCCTCCACAGCGTTTGTCTTGCACAGGATGTAGTCCGAGAGAACGTACTGTAGATTAACTACCAGGAAGATTTTTGTGTAACCTTTTAGCTGTCAATCAAGGATAAATTCAAACATAAATCTGTCCATGGTTGTGTCACTGCATCACATCTAATGGAGGTACAGAATACACAGATAGAGGGGTATCAAGTTAGAGGACCGAAGTCAGAAAAGAAGAAAATGCTGAACACCTTTACAGCCCTTAATTTGAAATATTACCTTATTGTTGTCAAGTGACTTAACACTTGTGGGTTAGCAAAGTTCTCTAAGACTACAGTAAATGTGTTGATTATTTAAACCATGTAGGCAGTATGTTTTTACACCATCCATTTTCATACATGGGCATTTAATTTGCATAATGTGTACACACTGTATAATTTATATCATGTATATAATTGTATTTGACTTTAGGTTACTTGTGCCATAGCGATACATTTTGAACTGCAGAATTGAACACCACTATCGTTATTAAATCAGGTTTACATTTGAGGAATTGTATTTCTGGCTGTTTTATGCCATAAAGTGGGTGGCTTCTTTTGCAGATCTGTTTCAACAGTCAACTCCAAAAGAACACAAAGCCGTCTCTTCATGCTGAGTGACCAAGCTCTCCTGCTAGGGAGTAAAATGAGGTAAATCACACATTGACAAATACTGAACACCACAGTGAGGGGAAGTCTTCTGAATGGATTATAATTTTTTTTGTTTTTTTTCCTACAGACTACCAAGTCGGTCACTGAGTGATGATCTCTCAGGAGTTGCTACAGCCACGATCACCACGGCTCGTGGAGAGGTGAGTGTGATCGCTGTAAAGGTTTGGCCCTGGAAATAAGAACACAGTTTCTAAAGTATTTGGCTTGTTTCCCTGCCAGACCCTGTTTCTGTCAGAAGTAAATAAAGATGAAGTCAAACTCGAACTTCTGGATGATTTGGCTTTGTGCCAGATGCAAAAGATTAAGGTGAGGTGTGCGTGTGTGTGGGAGAGTGAGTGATTGTGAAGCAGTTAAACATGTCTAAATTTACCTTTTTTTTTTTTTTTAAAGGATTTGATGGAGTACCTGTGCAACAAGGTCAAGCTAAATAATACTCAGTAGTGTGTCTTAAAATGTAATACTTGTTTGTGTTTAATATTCTAACTTAATAAATATTTAACTTTTTTTCCTGGAGTACTTTTGTATGCCGAAATATACAGTTTAAGGTGAGAGGAAATGGCCAGTCTATAAATAAATGACACATGAGGACTCTAAGGTGTAGGTGTGTGTTCAACCTAAGTTCTGTATCATCTGTATAACAGGCTTTTTTGGCAGAGCAAATCCATCAAATGAAGGAATTTAAAAAGCCATCACCACTAGTTCACCAGATCAGACAATTGTCTTGTTTTAAAAGAGTAAAATAAGCACATTGAATTTGTACTTTAATTAAATCAAGTAAAGGATGAGCTAGATCTTTTACTCAGTATTTGAAGACTGACAGTAATTCAGGTGTTTTTACATCTTGGAGAAGTTTCTTCCACCACTTCTTTCCAGGAAAAAGTGTTAGGGATAGACTGATTTTATGCTGCAAAAGGTACAGGGATTGGACTGCTGAGGTTTGGGGTCAACTTATTTTCTCTGATGAACCCCCTTTCTGATTGTTTGGGGTTTCTGGGGGGGCCGTGTCTGGAGAAGCTTGTCAGTCCTGTGTCCTCCCGTTGAGAACTTGTGGTCGATCCAAACAAGACCTACAACCTCCAAGCTTTGATTGTGTAAGAATGAATTGCCATATATCACATGATTGACAGTAGGTCAGAGTGAATTGTAGAGGTCTTGAAAAAGAAGGGTCGACAGTACAACTATTGCAGTGCCTAAACTTAACATAATTGTGAAATGCCTAATTATATTTCAGTATAGTGGAGTACCATCTGACACAAAGATTTAAAAACACAAGCAGCAGACTTTGTAAAAATTATTTGTGCTGGACCATTTTTGCCTATAGGCATCCACACTCAATTATTCTTTATAATTGCTTATCGGGGAAGCACAAGGGCCTTTGAGTATACAGGGGACACAAGCAATCCCACAAGCAGACACACCTCTAGGTGGAATTCAAAGCAGTGACCCCAGAGATGCGATGTCACAATTTACCACTACACTACCACTGTAGGCAATGATTAGTGTGTTCAATCTCATGTTGTAACTATAGCAAGCCAGTGAAGGAATTCTGTGTAAAATAAAATTAACATGCATCTGCCAGGAACTAGTTGCAGTTATCCAGTCTTAACATGGACTCAACAAGCACCAGAGTGGTGTATAGAAACATAAATGGGCAAGTCACTGAGGTAGAATAAACTGAGATGAGTGGTGGAGACTGACGATGTGAGATTGAGACATGTCTGGGGAAAGCACAAGGTTCTGACTTCAGGATGATTCAGACGATCACTTTAATTGATAATAGCCAGGGGTAGCTCAGTGGTTAAGGCATTGGACTACAGTTCGGAAGAACCCAGGTTCAAACCCCACAAACAAGTTGCGACTGTTGGGCCCTTGAGCAAGGCCCTTAATCCTCAACTGCTCAGATGTGTAATGAGAAAAATGTAAGTCTGCCAAATGCCTTAATGTTGTCTTCAGTAATGACACGGGATGCATGGGCTTTCTCTCTCATGCAGGTTCATGACAAATTACACATTATAAATTAAGGACTTGATTGACTTAGTTTTTTTTTGCCATTTCAGGTTCTTGAAATCAATTAAGTTCATTTAATCTTAAACTAAACCATGCACACAAACTTCTAAAGTTTTGCTTCTCTCATACATCACATCCCAAAAGAAAGACTAAATTGCTTTGAGAGATAATTTTTTATTTAACAACTTCATAAACTTTTTTCCACAGAAGGTACGGTACACGCCTACATCTGCTTTCCACCCAGTTGTTTCATTATACGATTTTTATTTATTATTTTTTTATTTGATGTTTCAGTGCTTTCCCAGCATGCACCTGGGCTGAAGACAGATACAGGCAAGTGAAGACATTATTTAAACTAGATCATAACTGCAGCTGTTGAAGCTTAATGACAAACACTTTAATTTTATACACAATGCTGTAGATTCTGGTTTCTTCCAATTCCTTAAAATAACAGTAAAGAAAAAAAAAGTAAAAATCTATAAAGTGGTAAAAATCAATCAAGCACAAATACATACAAACCAACCTAAAAATGTGTTGCTTAATATAATGTCCAGAAGATGTTTGACAAAGGATGTTTCTCTTTTACTCTCTCCCTCTCCACCCATACGCACACACTTTACAAATAAAGATGCTCAAGTCCAAGCCCAGAACTGCATGGATTAGTTTTAAATTAACTCTAAACACTATGCTGACAGCAGCATCATGAACAGCAACAACAACAAAAAAAATGCAAGTTACACAAAGTAAAAGAGAAATTACCTTTCCCCCCCCTCTCTTCTCCATCTGATATGAGGTTGCCTGTATGGGGAACTAAAAGGGGCGGTGCCAGAGAGGAAAGGGGGAGGAGATACAGGCTCATGTGTGCGTTCACTGGGGAAAAGCAGCTTATTCGCTGTTAAGGCAACCCCCCATCAGATGGAAGTAAAAATAAACAAAACAAACACTTTTGTTGATCTGATGTTGTGCAACTAGAAAACTTTTCCTTCTCTGCATCCAGACAGGTTGGGACGGTCATGCTTACTGATGGGCGCACTGCACCCCCGGGCCGTGATGGCTACTCTCTTCGTCAGAGCTGTCGTTGTAGGCTTCGCGCCGATGGCTGCCGGACGTGCTCTGGCTGCTGTCGAATTCCTGCAGGTCCACTTCCTCTGTGTCGCCGGAGATTACGGGAGCCTTGGAGCGCGAGGGCAGCAGATCCTCCAGTTCCTGCAGGCGAAGAGATGATTATCAGGGTTTAATTAACCATTCTACTCCACCCCATAAACAAAACCTCTCAGTTTATAGCCGTTTAGCTCAGAGACATTTAATCAAATGGTGAGAAATTCATTCGCATCTGATCCACAGAAACTTGCTAATAAATGTTTGTTCATTGTTATCTTTCAGCAGTTTATCATCAGCCAAGACATGCTGAACACATAAAAGCATTTCTCCTTTAAGAATTATTATGGGGGACATCACACAGACCAAACAGAACACATCACATGGCATTTTCCCTGAAAATGGTAAAGCTCAAAGCCCTATAAGACGTTTTATTTGTTTTACTCAAGAAACAGTCAGAACAGGTTAAATATAAAATATGAAAGGTTATTAAATATGATAAAACTATGTAAAAAAATAAGTTCTAAGGATGTTATGGGTGGTCATTGGACTTGTTGGTGACGAGGAGTAAATCACACTGTACACACATTATTCTCACAGCTGCTCAACAATCTTACACATAATATTTGCACAAATGTCTTCAATACTACCTCCCTGTACAAGTGTCTCCATAAATTGTACTTTTGTGTACCTTGTTGATTTTATCCCTTTTTTGGTTGTTCTCCCCTCCTCCGAGTACATGTTTTAGTCTGAGCTGCTGCAGAACTCCTACTTCGTTCAGGATTAATAAAAGTTTCGTCTTATCAGACACATGACCATTTTGGAAATGATGTCATGGGAACACAAATTCAAAGATTGTAATATGACAGCAACAAGATAGATACAACTTAGACTTCATGAGATAAAAGTGAAGAAAGAACCCAAATAAGGAACTTTCCAGAAGATTTAAAAGGTTGGAGACACCAGTCTCCTTGTGGCTTTTTATGGTCTACTGTTGTAGCTCAATTTTATCCCAGTATAAGAAACTAAGATTTCTGTAAGGAAAGGCTCAAGGTAAAATGTTTAAATTAACCATGGGACTGATTTGAGGCCCTATCGCCCAGCACGCCTTACGACAGTGTGCATGTATAAACTGTTGGGGACGGGTCTTATCTGTGGAAAATATGTGGTGCTGAGGTTTAAACCTGGGACTTTCCAAAGCACAGTTAGCCTTAACCCTGAGCTACACCCATCCCTGGTCCTCATAGTTCACTGACATGGTGTGTCCTGTAAATACACTCCAACATTCCTCCATGTTACTTCTATGTCAGGGACTGTGACCCCACACACACAAACACAGACTGTGGAAAGTATTACCAGAACTAAAAAGAAAATTCTGAATGCGCGTTTTGATTAACTGCCCAGCCATAAGTCACATGACTAGGATAATCTAAAATAAGCATTTGTCCTTATTTATATAGTTATTTTTTTATTGTACCAAGTATAGTTTTGAATAAGGGGACAAAAATAATTTCTTCTCTATCTCCTCAATGCTGGTGGTGTGTGAGGAGAGCATTCCTACATAATACAGGGTTCTTACACCTACGAACCCTGATAATACGTCAGGTTACAACCAAAGTCCTGGCCACTCAAACACGCTGTTTAAGAATAAACGTGTTTGAATATTTACTTCACTCCTCTAGACTTGTGATCGTACACCACCACAACTCACCAACAGTTTCTCTGGGCTGATCCAGTTGTTCTCTGGGAACTGAACTTCAAACTTGATGAAGAGGTCTCCTTTCTCGAAGGGGTTACGATAATGTGGCATTCCCTCACCTCTTACGACTCTGACGGAACCTGCAACACACACAGGTATCATCTCTTTGGACCCAAACAAACAAACAAAACAAAAAAAAAAAACCTACACAGCACACCCACAACCGAACAGAGTATTCTGCACGTCACGTCACTCACCAGGCTCGATGACTTTGCCAGCTGGATATTTAACCACGAGCTGTCTCCCATCCAGATGTTTCAAGACAAACTGAAAACCACAAAGTGCTTCGACCAGGCCGATCTTGTGGGTCATGCAGAGGTCGTGTCCGTCTCTCTTAAACGTCTAGAAAAAGACAGAAAATCATGATTACATGGTATGGCAGACTCTAAATGCAAATCTCAAATTACTCCACGTAATTAAACTACACACTTACAGTCGTTTAAATTTAATAAAAATAGGACAGAACGAGCGAGTGGGCCAAGCAGAACCCACAAATATTTGTCTTGGTGATATTGACCATTCTAGTAAAGACTACACTAAAATAGCACATCCCCTTAAGTCTTCTCAAACATAGTTTGAGAGGGCTTAAACAGAGGGAAGGTGTTTTTCATGAAAGCTTGCTTCAGCATGATCTGTCAGGCTATTCTGTAGGGAGAGCTTCAGAAGCTTCTAGTCCTGGAGATGACATGAACACAAAGACTGTAGTGACAAAGGGGCGTTGACATCTGTGAGACGACTAACAAACTTGAAGCCTTCCATCTCTCCCTCACTGCTTCCTGATTGTAAATGTGCTGTTTTCATCGCTGACTGCAACCAGCCTTGCTTCTGATCACACACCTGATGTTTTTAGACACGACTCAAAGGAAAGGCAAGTCACACAATTGCACATAAGTCAGGTGTAGGTTGCGAAATTCCTGCTTCAAATACTACACAACAATGTGGTTAGCTAATGCTATGCAGAAATGTAAAAGTAGAAGTACAGATATTTGGAGTAAAAACAAAAAGTATCCTCTAATAAAACTACAAGAAAAGGAGACATGTAATATGTACTTAAGTACAGTAACAAGGTACACGTTCTCCGTAACCTCCCACATCTAAAGAGCTACAGAAAATAAGTACAGGTAGTCCACAACAAACAAATCGCAGAAGTACTGCAGTGCACCAGATACCAATATTTACAATTATATACAATATTTTCAGTGTGTAAGTGAAAATGTCTAAAGTCCGGTATATTGTATGCGTACGTGTGAGAAATGAGTCGGTATCACTGGTTTCAATGAATCAGTCTGGAAGCATGAGGATAAATGACCATCCTGATGGTGAATAATCCTAATTTCAGAAAACACTTTCATTTATAAATGAGTGTGCGAAAGCAAAAAACAGCGCTGTAAGAGATCCGGAGAACAGAAAAGAGCTTGGTCATGACACTCCATCACTGCAAACTGTGTTGCCATCACTCACTCACCCACCCACAACCACAGTTAGCGAGCGGCCCGTTTGTAGTGACATTTGGTCTCAGCTTACATCCATTCAACAAAGCCATGTTGACAGGCTCCAATGACAAAAGTATGTGCACCCAATCACCACCATGAAATCTCCCTTCACTGAAATAAAAAGGCCCAAAACTATAACCGATGCCCCTGTTCCTCAAACCTGCTCCATGAAGACAATGCGTGAAGGAACTCGAGTGTTCTGCACCGTGACCTTGTAATTATGTGTTAAAGGGATGCTGCTCTATGTGGAGGTGTGGATGGGCAGCGTACCTCGTGCTCCTTCTCCTGCAGGACGAGGACGATGTCTCCCGGCTCCACCCCGGGCGCCTGATCCGCTTCGCCTCCAAAGGTGATCTTCTGTCCGTGTTTCATACCTTTGTCAACATGCACCTCCAGGATCTTTACCTCCTTCACTACTTTCTTCCCCTCGCACTTTTTACAGCGGTCTCGCTCACTGATCACCTCACCTACAAAACACACAAACAGTGCTTATCTTTTATATATGTTTACTGGTTTGGCATGCTCAAAGCTGCACAATTATATAAAAAAAAAAGAGAGAGAAAAATAAATAATTAAAAAATCATCATGATCAAGTCATACTTCTCTCAATGTTCTGTTTGTTAAATCACTTCATTTTCTTCTGTTTTTGGTTTTAGCAGTTTGCATATACTTTGTATCATTATATGTTAAGCTTAAAAGCAATAAAACCTTTGAAAATAAACTCTATACTCTAAACATGTGTACTTAAATTCAAACTACCTAACAAACACTGCAATATTTGCCTTATGCTGCTACAAATTATAAAGATATAAATTAAAACGTGTGATGAAGTATTGTAGTTGGTCAAGTGTCCAAAAAGCACAGGTACATTTTAGTTGTTTTTATTTACAAAACATTAACATTCTATTTAATTCATTCCAAAATAAATTGTTTGTTATACAAGAGTTGCACTGTATTTTTTAAAAAAATTTTTAAAACTTGAGTGCAGTCAGTCGCAAAAATGAGAATGTAATCATTTTGTGATTTAAAATGTGTGAGAATTGTAATCATTTTGTAATTAAATTTTTTTTTTTAAAGCAACAAGCTAGGATCACTAATGAACGATGGCTAGAGGAACTATAAAAAGTAAGCCTTCAGCTTTATCGGAGCACTAACCTTCACCGTTGCAGTCAGTGCACACGGACTGCATCTGTTGGACCATGCCGGGAGCCAGCTGTCTGATCATGATGCGCATACCACGCCCCCTGCAGGTTGTGCACTTCTGTACTGCGCCAGTCTTTCCTCCCTGCCTGAAATAACACAGAACAAATGTTTTTCCCCAGCCTTACTGTGGCACATCTACACAGCAGCACAGATACAAATCACAGGTTTATATTTATGCGCTTGTTCCGATACATGATGGTGACCTAAAGGAAAAGCTTGTTCACAAAGACTTTCCAGCATCTTCAGGACAAAGGAGCTTGGTAAAATGACACTTTTATTCTATACTCATCCATCTTTATTATATTAAAGCACCAAGTGAACAAAAACACATTTTTTGGGACAACTTATAACGTTGCTAACATTTTATAAACATATTTCTCAATCCTTACCCATTACAAGTGCTACAAAGGACGTTCTTGCTCAGTTGTAATTTGGTTGTTTTTCCATTGTACAGGTCTTCAAGTGATACCCTATAGACAGGGAAAAGTTTTACACAATTACAAAAAAAATTAAAATACATTAATATACTCCTAATAGAACCAGTTCAGAACTAGAAATAAAACCAGGTAACACTATCCACTACCACGCATCGCTACACTGCTCAAAACACAGTGACTTACTTGAGAGGATGCACCATGTCCTCCCCTCTCCGTCTGCCACCGTTCCGGCTGCGCCCCTGACCGCCCATGAAGCCGAAGAGGCCACCGCCGAAAATGTGAGAGAAGATGTCGTCCATGCCGGGTCCTCCTCCACCTCCTTCTCGCAGGCCTTGCTCTCCATAGCGGTCATACAGCTCCTTCTTCTCTGGGTTAGTCAGCACTTCGTACGCAAAGCTGATCTCTTTGAACTGAACGGGAAAAAGATAAAAGGTCATTGCACCGCTCCTTCATGCTTACTTTGTCATCTCTAAGCGCCAAGATGATTTCATTTTACAAGTCAATCATTCAGATCAAGTTCATTTGAACCATTTCCTGAATCCTGAGTAAAACATTGTTGCATACAACTTAATTTTGTTCTCTATTACGGAGCAACACAATGCCGGATCTTAAATATTTGCAGATTTATTTTATTGCAGTTTGTCTATAAAAAAAAAAAAAAATCTTTTTTCAGATCTAAAAAGAACTAGCACATTCTGAAACTTCTGGTTAAATCTTCAAAACCCTTTTTGTTTCATTACATACAAAAACTGATCAGGGTTACATTCCACTTCCAAAAATCAGTATGGCTTGTTTATAAATCTTTACCTTGTCTCCAGCATTTGGGTTCTTGTCAGGGTGATATTCCTTTGCTAATTTGCGGTAGGCCTGAAAAGATAAGCACATTATAAATGATTAAACAAACACCTCCAGTAAGGGAACTCTATTACCAATGAGAAGTATATTAGTAATGTATATGGGAAAAAAAGTTCCCAACAAAAGCATTGTGTATTACATTACAAAACTCTTAAATAATAGTAGCAAGTCCTAAGTGATTATCAGTAATTCTCCACAGAAGCAAACCACAACCATCCACCATAATTTCTGTTCTTTTCACTTTCAGAATTAGTGTTTGATAAACCATCTGAACATACACTTGTGTAATTACAGCTATATTTATAGGACAGTTTATATTTACTTAAAAGTAACAATCTATTGTGATGCAGAATTCCAAATCTTTGTAGTATTGTTAACACAATTTAAGAATCAATGTGCAAATTAGTCCATCATGTAGCAATTTACTAATGAATAAACTCATTTTGAGAGGTCTTCGGTGACTTATAAACATTCAAATAACAAACCTAGTGAGATTTTATATAAGTGAACTTCAGCAAGTGTCCTGAACCTGATATACACCGAACAGTCATAACTGTTAACCACGACCAGGTGAATTCACCAACACTGACCAACTATAGATCAGTAAACAGATAACACGATCATGGGCACCCAAGGCCCATCTCACCAGACCCAATGCACAGAAATGCCAATGCAGTACAAACCGGTAAAGCAGGCAACCCTGCATATGGCAGAAGGCACTAGAACACCCACCGTAGTGCTCGGCAATATGACATAAAATGAATATCAGAATTAATTGAATGCTGTACCTTGATTATGGTTATGAATGAGTGCCCCCCATAGTTCACAGGCAAGGTTGGTAATGTAAATAAGAACAAGAGTTCTCCTCCATGTTGCTTTAATGTCGAATGGACAGAGCAATATCATGTGAATACACATCTTGGAGAAAGAATTAAAAGAATCAAAAATAAAAAAAAATCTTGCCTGTGTCAATTAAAGAACATTTGAATGTTGCTTTTGGATTAACTGCCCAGCCCTAGCCCACCGTGCACGGGGTCCAGGAGTCAAAAAGCCCAGAGCACTAACACGGCTCCCAGGCTCCACGATCCGAATCCAACCAAGCATCCATGGGACACACTGGACAAACATGGATCTACGGACGTGCCATCCAGCAGCCCAAAGGATCCACCACTATCTATCTAGTGTCAGGAACCACAAATCTTGTGGAGTCAGAGGTGTATCTGTGGAATAAGACGAACCTAAAACCTGGGTGGTTTTAATGTTGATAGTTATAACGGACTTCTGGTTCAAATCAAAGTTGATGGTTATATAAGTTGAGAGCAAGGTTCACACGACTCACCACCACCAGTGTAAATCCACAACAATCAATCATCGATCACCACAGTTTTTGTTAACAGTAATAAAAGCGAGTGGTTCTTTCTGAAACCATTTCCTGCATGTCTTTTCCCCGACTCATCAACACCACATCGTTAATTTTTAATTAAATCCAATTTTTTTTGTAAATTAAGTATATAAACTGCGTGACCAGGACTAAACCTTTTATAGATGTCCCAGTTTTCAGATTCTATTAGAATTTCTTTTGAGAGATAAAAACCATCCCTTAACACACAGCATGATGCAAATAATCACTGCGTTTACATGAGTTTACCCCCCCCCCGCCCCCAACATTAAGTGACGTCACCAGGGAACTTCCTTCATAAAAAGAAAAAAACAGACACATTGGTTATAAATCTTGGTGATACTTTGGCACAACGCCATCTACAGCTAGGTCCTTGTTACCGGTTTAACCACCACGTGAGGTAGCTGACTGGTTAATAAAATCATAGTGACGTGTGAAATCTGCGTGTTTTATAATAATGCTGAAAAACGAAAAGATGTAGATTTAGATATTAAATATCCGGTTAGCGTCATGGTAGCTTTAAATTGCGTAACCAACTGTGTCACAGTGAACAACTTTTGTTAGCTTCACTCAGCTAGTTAGCCTAATATACTGCTAGTTAACCAACAACACGTTGCGCTTGATGGCTAGTTTTATATTTTAAACCCGTAACCACGACTTGTGAAGCTTAATGTGAAGTTTATGAAATTGTTTGTCATAACCGCATTATGTATAAAAAAAGAAAAGAAAGGGAACACAAGACAACGAAATCAGGCCTAGTTAGCCAGGCCGGCTTTAGCACGGCTATGCTAATCACGATAATGCTAAGAAGCGAACAAGAAACGTCACAAATACACCTGACCAATTTAATAATTTGTTAAAGAAGAACGCAAAAACATCCCGAAATATTCAAATAAAATATGTTACAAAAAGTGTTTCTGGAATATTCCGAGGTGCCGGCAAGCTTTACTAGGCCTCGTTTCATCCAACTACGGCGTTACATCACGGGCCGCATCATAAGCCGTCATAAAAACGACTATAAAGTGCACACAAGCCAATATAACGCCAAAGCCTATCGAGGGCACTTCAACAAGAAGTGCATGGCAATTTGGAACACATCCGGTCTCGCGCAAGTTACCTAGCTAATCCGTCCTTCCTGATACCGATATCCTCATGTCGGAGTCGGACAAAGGTTTATCCGTTCACCGTTCATCGAGTGAAGACAATTTCAAACACGTGAATTTACCTTTTTGAGCTCATTTTCAGATGCTTAAGGAGAAACCCCGAGAATGTCGTATAATTTTGTGTCAGCAACGTTCGCCATGGTGAAGCTCAGCGCAGGGAGGTGAAGAGAGGAAACAAGCGCATGCGCAGTCCGGTTACTTTAACCTCCCGGACGAAGGATGGAGGCTTGTGCGCCTGCGCGTTGTGACGTAGTTAATGCTGCCTTCAAGTTGTCCTTTAGTTTTAGGGTAAACGTGTTTACGAGCTGATAAATGATTCTCAATTTCAAGTCAAGTCATGTCTATAGTGTTATTCATACTATGTATCTTCAGGGTCCGGGTTCGATTCCTGCCTCGGGGTCTGAGTTACACATTTTCCCTGCGTTTGGTGTGGTTCCCCCAGGTAGTCCGGTTTCCTCACACAGTCCGAAGACATGCAGATTAGGCTAACTGGAGTTCCTAAATTGCCCGTAGTGAATGTGCATGTGGACATGTTGATCGGAGGTCCATGGTTGCTATTTGGACTATTTGGAGGTTCCCAGAAAGAGTAATAAAATTTTGTACTTAAGTAAATGT
>JAQMYK010000023.1:2339232-2371061 GCA_030014345.1 Clarias buthupogon | reverse complement strand
TTTTATGTTTACTTTAGTTATCTCTGACTCGTCTGGCAGGAGACGATGGTAAGTCTCTTCAACTAGAGCACAGAACTGAACTTAAATTTTCTAAAGTGTTTATAATTAAAAAGACTTTTTCCCCCAGGGAAGCAGGATTATTCCCAGCATTTTGGGCACCCAGAACAATATGTAAAGGTGAATAATTGTTATTTCACTCATAAACTAATTAAACTAATTAATAAATCATTGTTAATGTGCTGGTATTATGAAAACGGTAAAAGTGCTTTGATATGAACCTGAGATTTGTCAGAGCTGCTGTTATAAAAAAGAAATCAATACATTCTGGCCAGTCAGAATCCAGAATTCATCTTCATATATTGATAGCGATACACTGTATGGTCAAAAGTTTGTGGACTCATGACCATCACACTCATATGCCCTTGTCGAGCATCCCAATCCAGGTTTATTCAGGCTGTTATAATGCGCTTCACTCTTCTCTTCTAAGAAGGCTTTTCCCTAGATGTATGAGCAGAATCCCGGGATCTGTGTTCATTCAGCTAAAAATGAGTGCAGCATTAGTGAGCTCAGGTGCTGGGATATTGAGGAGGTTCAAGTTCCACTTCATCCCAAAACTGATGGTTCTGTGGGGTTACGTTCAGAGGAGATCATCAGTCTGGATCAGGGTTTGGGCCTCTCAGGTCTAGTGAAGGAAAAGTGTAACGCAACGGTGTATGAAAGTATTCTATACACTTGTGTGCTCGTCTTTGTGAGTACGGTTTGAGGAAGAACTACATAAGAATGTGATGGCCAGGTGTCCACATACTTTTGGAAATATAGTGTATATTACATATCATTTGCCAAATATTATATGCCGTAGTCATACAGACTGCAAATGAGCTTACACTTTTTGTTGCTTTAGACACTTCTGGCTGAACTTGGAGATAATAAAGGCAAGTTTCATCCTGTACAGAACACAGAACTGACATTGTAACATTGTATCATGTATGTATAAAAAGGCAGTTCAAATCTTTTTTATTTATCTTTTTTTTTTTTACAGTGAAACAGTTTAAGTTTGTGTTCATGCGCCAAGGACGACATGTAAAGGTAAAAACCATGCATCGACTAATTAACCAGGTGATCTAAATATCATATTTATAAAAGAAATGTCTAGGTAATGTAGATTTGTTTATTGAGCCAAAAGTAGTATTGCTTATTCATTTATTTATTAATTAATTAAAGACAGACACAATGTATATTTCATTAATTTGTTAAGAAAAGCAAAACAAAGCGCTTACACTGCAGACTCCTTCCATTCATGTTAAATTTGTATGTAAAAATGAATTTACAGAATAAAGAGCAATGAAAGATTTTTTATTCTGTTTAGGTGGAGCATCGACTTATGAATGAGGTACTACTATAGTAACAATCATAAAATGAGAGCAGATACATTCATATAAATCTGTAAACTGGAGAGTATTTAAGAATTCAGCATTCCTGTGATAGAAGTGATTTTATATGGAAGATAAAAATTTGTAGATTACCAGGTCATCTGCTAAAAGCCTTTGAGTTTGCAAATAAACTTTTTCAATTTCTTTGCAACAGGATGAAGTGGATTCTATACCACAGAAAGATGGATACCTTTTCGTGTACATCTTTAAAACAATTATGCCCTTAGACTTTGTCAATTCAGTTTTATCTGTATGGTCAAAGACAACCAGATTCCATGTGACAGTCACTGGAAATGACAGAAACTCTCACGAGGACGTTTTGAAACGTCTGGGTATCAGTCACAGAGACCTAGTGCCTTCTATGGATGAGTGTGATGTCATTCTTGCTTTCATCCCTATCGTTTCTCGAGCTGGTACTGACATTGAAGCGGCTCTCATGAAGATACCAGGTACCTGTTCACGAGGAGAAAAATAGACCGTTTCATGTTAACTGCTTTAAAAAAGTGCAGCAATTTTTTTTCTCTAAAATTTAAAAGTTGACTGTATTATATACTGTAGTTCTTATGTTTTTCTTCCTAGAAATCCATCGTGCTGTTATCATGGTGCTCCATCACACTTTTGATCCGGATTACATTGCTCCAGACAGCAGACGAGCAATTAACAGGGGCAACATATTGGTTGTGGACTGTCTCTTTCATGAAGACGTGGGACTGTTGGATTGTCCACGTAATTCAAAGGCGCTGAAAGAAACAGAGAAGTATTTACAAGATATCAAGGCAGCAGGCGGTCAATCACTTTTGTCTGGAATAGTTCAGCGTTTAAGTATATTAAACTCTTCTGGGAAAGCTTTCCGCTAGATGTTGGATAGTGGCTGTGTGAATTTGTTATTATTCAGTAAAAAGAATATTAGCGAGCTGAGTGTGCTTTGTGGTAACAGTTTAGGGAAGCACCATACTGTATATGGTGTGATGGACAGGGGTGCACATTCTTTTGGTATATTCTGTGTTAATAGGGTTTATCAAAATAAAATTAATTACATTTAGCCTCACATTGTATTATCACCCAAGGATGTATTATTTGTGACATTAGCAGTATTGATGAAGCTGATTATGATATTGTGAACATTAGTAACATGTTGAAATTCTGTAATTCTGCTGCATAAAAAAATGGATTTACACTTGTGCTCTCTCTCTCTCCCATACACACACACACATTCATCAAAATATGTATAGCATCATTATTTGCGATAATTGATATCATTTATTTATATTTCTTTTGTATTCTTTTCTGCATTATTGAAAGTATGTTAAAAATAAATCACACTGCCTATCCTGGATTACGGCGTCCATTTTATTCCTACATTTACATTGAACATTTAAACCAAAATATCGTGATCTTTAAGCATTCACTGGTTCTGTGTTTAGAAGCCTACAAGTGTTTCTGTATCAGAACAAGACTCTCAGAAAGCAGACAACATTTACATCCTGTATAATTAAGTCTTTTATTTCTATAGCTGCACTTACAAAATATGCCTACTGTAAATGACAGACTGGTACAGTATGAGTTTATAGACATTATATAAAAGCCAGATGCTTTCTTAGGGGTTTTTACAGCAACACACAAAATTTTAGACATTGCACTTTGACTGACTCAGTGTGGCCTGCCATGTCAGAGTTGTATTGAAGCTAAAACACAAAGACAGTACAGCATCAACAGGAAATAGGTGTAAGATACAGGAAGAACTGAGACTTAAAAACACGGAGCTAGAAGCCGCGAGACTCCAGTTTATTAATGCAGTTCACACGGACAAGTCGTTAGAGACATTACATAAACCAGCAGGTATTAGTATACTGTGTTTTATTTATTTAATAATTAATTTAATATTAAAATTCAACCTTTGCATTCTTATTGAGGTTATTTTTAATCATGGGAGATAAAATCAAATTACTCAGATAGAACTTGCATCGCTGGTTATGTTTGGTTAATGTTTTAATTATTTGGATATAATGTTTAAATGATTTTGATGTTTGTAAATAAATAAATATAAGTATAAATAAAAACACATAATTTACACTTACAATTTTAACTGTAAAAGGTTTAGAATAGTACAAAATGGTGTGGAACTTCTAACAGTACAAAGGTTTTGGGGTTCTGTCAAAGGCGAAGTAAGGCAAAGCTGCATATGTGTATTTTATTTGTATTACATAAAAAAAAAAAAAATAAGTGTCTATTTTTTTTTAATCCAAAGAGGTCCAAGAAGTGGTTGGTGGTGGGCGGGGTCTTGTACAAAACTAAAATTGAAACTAATGCCTGACTTTCTGAAGCCACACAACAAAAGACGTCCAAAGTGTGAAGTCTGAAAATTTGACTGCTTGAGGTTCAACTTCCGTCATGATGCCTTCAGGTTTGTCAAGTTCGTTTTGGTCTTTTTTTTTATTATTATTTTTTGTTTGGTTAGCATTTCAGGAGATATTGGTTTTATAAGATTTTCATATTCAACTATATGGAATATAAAACAAAAACAAACAAACAAAAAAACAAAAACCGAATTCAATGCCATATGAATTACAGTACACTTCTTCATGGCTCGACACCTGCTCTTCTACATTCGCCTGATGCTGCTGCACTGAACCCTGGCACTGCCAGTGATGTCTTTACACATCTGGTAGCATCCGCCTTTAAGCTTTCTCTTGAGTAGCTTTACCGCATCACCATTCCGCTTAGGCCTGTCCACTGACATGAGAGATGGAGAAGAAGATGGAGGGATAGGATGAAAAGATTTTATACAGGTGGAGAAAGATGCTACATTGCTCCACCTCTGGCACCATGTAATTGGGCTTATGCTGTCAGTATAGAAGTCAAACCAATGAGGCGCTGTCCCTGCATGATGAGCAGACACAAGCAAAACAAACCATGTCACATTACCAGTCCAGCCATGATGATGATCAACCATTAAAATTTTCTTCGTCGCATACATAACCATACACAGTAGATATGCAGTGAAATGCTTACAAGGCTGTTTGTGACCTGAAAGGAAAGGAAATAAGAAGAGGCAAATGCCACTAGAAAAGAATGTAAAATATCTACAACATGTAGTAATATTGTTACAATAAAATAAAGTATAAAAATATATATATATATATATATAACAATGTAAAAAGTATAAACTGTCTAAATAAACAGTATAAAGTATATGGAATGTTGGAAACTGCATGCAGGTGTGTTCTATAGTCTAGAGATTTTCTACTGTCTGGACCTCCATCTTGCATTAAGATATAAATGTGTCTTCTAATCAGAAGAGCTTATAATACATATTAAATTTATAAGCACCACGGATCTCAAACATTTGCTGTGTCATTTTGTTTCCAGGATCGAATGTACTGCAGTTTTTCACAATGATACTCGGAAACACTCTGGGTGTCGAGACTGACATCATAAAGAGGCTGAAAAATCACCTTCCTCTCCGTGAAGTGTGTAAAGACGAGGAGTGTGACGTCATCATTGCTTTTGTCCCTATTGTGTCTCGGGCTAGAACGGACATCGAAGCTGCTCTTGAAAAGATTCAGAGTAAAGATTACGGTTCAGTATTACTGTAGCATCAACCAAACTAATGCTTTGGATAGACAGTGGTGTATAACCCTAAACACAAACAATTAATACTGAGCCAGAAGAAAGAAAAAAAAAACTCTCTACAATATGATGTTCCAAAGCTGCTGAGAGTCACCCTGCTCATCCTGTGTAGTAATTAGTTCA
Organism: Clarias buthupogon; assembly: GCA_030014345.1. NCBI lineage: Eukaryota > Metazoa > Chordata > Actinopteri > Siluriformes > Clariidae > Clarias > Clarias buthupogon. Next base: position 2,365,878 of record JAQMYK010000023.1, on the reverse strand, counting down.
ATCTTTTTGTCTCTTTCTTCCAGCGAGACGTCCTGTGGTTCTCCTGGTGCTCCACCATACATTTGACACAGACTACATTGCACCTGATAGCAAATATTCTGTAAAGAGAGAAGGTGTTCTTGCTGTCGACCTCCTCTTTAATGAAGATCTAGGAGTGCACAGAAGCTTGCGCAATGACGAGGCGCTGAAATCAATCACTGATTGTCTGATCTCTATGAGCGCTTTATCTGATGCCCCAGTAGGTGTTGGACAGCTTACAAAGAAAACCACTTCTAATATTATTAGTCAACATCGTTCGGTCCAAGTTCTACCCCACTTTGCAGTAATATTAATGATTGGTTTAATTATTCTGTTCATTTTGTTTTTTTATTTTTTTATAAAAAGCACATTAAAAAGGCAACTATGATCATCTTTTGTATAATCAAATTCACGATGCGATCAACAACAAGAACAACAAAGTGAAAATAAATGAAGAAGCTAAAGAACTCATAAGCACATTAGCATCTGCTTGCAACTATTGGCTAACTAGCTAGTGACATCTAACGTAGCTACAAGAAGCATAACATAACTAAAAGAATGACTTCAAATCATCAAGAAATGACCTATGATAACTTGTCATCTTCATCACCAAATGCCATTAAAATCATCATTGTATAAAATAAAAATCATTATTATCAGGCAGAAAGTAAAAAAAAAAAAAAAAAACAGTCATGTTTAACTTTCCAGCTTTTATTAAATTATGTATTGTGCATTAAATATGCATTTAATTAAAATACACACTGAACAATGTTTACCCAATTATATGTATTACATAATTGTATCTGTATATATATATTTTTGTCTTGTTATTTGTGAATATGATTAGTGACACACATTCATCAAACTATTTTTTGTCAGAGTTATTAACAATATACGGTTTATAAGTTTTATTAGAGAATAATTCTTTCAGAGAATTTCCCGAACTCTCTGATATCTCATCAGTATTTCTTCTGTACTCTTTTTTGCAATATTGGAAGTATTCTTAAAATAAATCAAATCACCCGTTTTAGATTATGTTGTTTTTTTTATTCCTACATTTACATTGCACATTTAAGATTCTCAAGCATGCATTAGTTCTGTGATTAGAAGCCTACAAGTGTTTCTGTATCAGAACGACACTTTCAGAAAGCAGACGACTCTTTTGCTATGGCTGTACTTACAAAATGTGCCTTTTGTAGACATTATATAAAAGCTAGATGCTTGAATCTGTTTTTTTCAGTAGACTTTACACATCCACTGACTCAGCGTGGCCTACCATATCAGAGTTAAAGCTAAAACACAGACACGTAGGAGACACGTCCTGTTGATATTTTTTATCTAAAGAGGACCACAAAGGACCTGGTGGTCAGTATCTTATGTAAAACTGATTGTCAAGCTAATGACTTATTTTCTGCAGTCACACGACAGTTTGGGAAAGTGGGAAGTTGTGAGTGTCAGGCGTTTGACTGCTTGAGGTTCCATCAAGATGGTTTCAGGTTTGTCAATTTTTGATTGTCTTTTGTTTGCTGCACTGAACCCTTGGCACTGCCAGTAAGGTAGAGGGTACTCCAGCAGCCACTACAGGAAACATATCTGAAGTCTTCACACATCTGGTAGCACACGCTTTTTAACTTTTCCTTGCAGTGCTTTTCTCCATCACCATTCTGATTAGGTCTGTCCATTTACACAAGAGATGGAGAAGAAGATGGAGGGGCGGGATGAAAAGATTTTATACAGGTGGCACGGTGGGATGGTCCTTGGCAAAAACTAACAAACACACAACAATGTCCATTATGCCACATTACCAGCCATGATGATGATCACCCACTCAGGTGTGTTCCATACTGTAGAGATTTTCTGCTGTCTGTGTCTGGACTTCCATCTTGCAATAAGACAAAAATGTGTCTTTTAATCAAAAGAGCTTATAATGCAGACTTTAGAGGACGATTAAATGTATAAGTACCACTGTTTACTGTACCTTTTTGTTGATCAAATGTGCTGCAGTTCATCATGATGGTAGTCGGGAACACTCTGGGTGCCGAGACTGACGTCATAAAGCGGCTGGAAAATTTATATTGCACACTTATATTGCACACTGGATTCTTAAGTGTTTGTTGCTTCTGTGTTTAGAAGCCTACAAGATTTTTCATATCAGAACGGCAGACAAAACATACCTACTGTAAATGACAGGCTGTATGACATTTATAGACATTATATAAAATCCAGATGCTTTAATAGGGTTTTTTTTACAGCAATATGCACAATTTTAGACATGACACACTCACTAAATCAGCGTGGCCTGCTATGTCCGAGTTGTATTGAAGCTAAAACACAAAGACTTTTGTGATTTTGGTAAATAAATATGCATAAATTTTAACTTGATTTTAAGTACAATTTTAATAAACTGTAAAGTTTAAAATGGAATGAAATGGTTTGGGGTTCTGTCCAAGGAAAGTAGATGTGTGTGTAGTTTAACTGTTTTAAAATTTCTTACTTTTTTGTGTATATTTTTAATCCAAAGAGGTACAAGAAGTTGGTGTAGGTGGGCAGGGTCTTATGCAAAAGTGAAAGTGAAACTTGTGACTAACTTTCTGCCGTCACACGACAAAAGACATCCAAAAGTGCGAAGTTGTGAGACGTTTTACTGCTCGAGGGTCTTCTACCATCAAGATGATTTCAGGTTTGTCTGTTTAATCAGGGTTTGTCTTAGTCTTTTGTTTTGGTCCTTCGCTTAGAAACTGTTTTTGAAGTGATCATGCAGAAGCTTCTTCTAAACTCTTTCTAAAGTCTTGTACTAGTCAAGAACAAGAATAAAAGACGTAGCTTTTTCAGGAAGTCATCTTAACAGATACAGCGTGTCCTTTACATGGCTGTTATCTATTTTAGTTAACTTAATGACCATTTCACAAGCGGCTAAGTAAAAAATAAGTTAACTTTTACACATTGTGATATACAGTAGGACTACAGTTATTGTGTAACCCACCAGAGGAAAAAGCCTACTTCCTGTTTTCATATTGATAACACTCCTCACTTGTGCTGTACACACATATTGACTCATTTTATTTCACCTTTTTTTTCATTTATACAATGAAAAAAACAACAACAACAATTTATGAATTAACATATTTAAATAAAATATAGTATTTCCTCTTAAGTAAGGTCAGCAAGTTGTATCATGTTTGTTAGTTTTTTCGGCTGCTCCCGTGAAGGGGCGCCACAGCGGAACATCTGATCTGCACACAACTTGGCACAGGTTTTACCCCGGATGCCCTTCCTGACACAACCCTCCTGTTTTATCCGGCCTTGGGACAGCAGATTAATTCATATAAATAGATAATTTAATGTCAGGTTTATGTCAAATTCATTAAATGGAAATGAACACAATGTATAGTAGTAACAAAACCAAAAGCTACATAATGCCATACTCAACATTAATGCAGTTATCCACACAGTCAAACATGTGGCACCAACACAACATACAGCGCACATATCTGTCACACTTAAATAATTCAGATCATCAAATAAATATTAATATTGCAATATATAAGATAAGAAGATATTTAAAATTACCTGAATAGATACAAAAAAGTAAGTTTTTTTAAAGTAAAAAAAAAAAAAACTGTCCAAACCTACCTAACCCTAGGTGAAAAAGTCACCCCCCCCACCTACCTAAATCATGAATAAACTGTAATTTTTAGAGAGCTGAGTTAACTTTAACGTGTCACAACAAGGCCGAATAGAACCTGAAAGATCTCGGAGGACATTTCTGTTCCAGAGGCTGCTTCAAGAACAAAAAGAGATTTAAAAAAATACACACACAATGAATTGAAGTAATAAAAAAGTTAAATAAAAAATCCACAAACTAGATATAAGCTAGACACAAGTAGAATGTCACAGCCTGACATGACATGACTAATTGACATGTATCAGGGGGTTACTAACCCATTTTTTACCACACTGAGAGCTTTTATCAACAAATGGAGAAAACTTGGAAGAGTGTTGAACCTTCTCAGGGGTGACTGGTCTACCAACATTACTTCAACAGCACAATGACACCTCATCCAGGAGCTCCTAAGAGAACTGAAGGCCTCACTCGCTTCAGTTAAGGTCAGTGTTCATGATTCAACGATAAATAAGAGACTGGGGCAAAAATGGCATCCATGGAAGATTTTTTGATCAAAAAGAACACAAAGGCTCATCTCACATTTGCCAAAAACATCTTGATTATCCTCAAGACTTCTGGGCAAATATTCTGTGGAGTGATGAAACTAAAGTTGTACTTCTTGAAAGTAAGTAAGTGTGTCCTGTTACAACTGGTGTAAAATTAACACAGTGTTTGATAATAACAACATCATACCAACAGGCACTCATGGTGCTGGGGGCAATTACTTTTTCACATAAGGCCAGGTAGGCTTGGACAGCTTTTTTTCATTTAATAAATGAAATCATTATATAAAACTGCATTTTATAGGGTGGTCTTTGTGTAATACTGAATTTTTTAAATCTAAATTATTTAAGTGTGACAAGTATACGAAAAAACTAAAATACAAGAAGGGGGCACATACTTGTTATACAGCACTGTTTAAAATCGTGCAGGCAGAGTTCAAGAGCTTCAGGCAATTTTCACATCAGAATGAGAGAAATTAGATTTTTTTTTACTTTGACTGTAGCATCATTGCAGGCTAGTTTAAACATTTCCAAGACTGGAGTTTTCACTGATGACTACTATAACTACATAGAATTTTGTGTATAACAAAAAAAATCATCCAGTGATGTTCTATCATTGTTGAAGAGCTAGGTCAGAGGAGAAAGCAAACTCAACTAACCCTTCTTCAAATGCGGGTCTTTTTCCCAAATCTTTAGTCGTCCAATTTATGTGAGTCTGTGTCCACTATAGCCCCGTATTCTTGTTCTTGGATAGTACGAGTATAATCTCCTGTTAGGCCATGTGCTCCATGGGTCAACATGTTGTGGGAAGCTTTTCTGCACAGCACCGTTGTAAAGAATGGTAATTTTAGTTACCGTAACTGTATTGTCAACTTGAAATCAGTCTGGCAATGCTTTTTGGCCCTTCAATTGGTTGCCATTTTTAGGAATACTGCTCTAACAAATTAATCAATTAATCAATAAAAGAAAAACCTGACCTCACTGTTTGTATGGTGATTATACAGTACACACTTGATGAACAGCATATTTGATAAAGTTCATACTGATTTCCAATATCCAAATATTGATGAGAACAATGTCTTAATGCTTACACAATTTCAAACATTCTTTAATATTAAATGATAAAAAAAGAGTAAATTATGAATTTATTTGAATGTGATATCGGGCAATTAGTTCAATGCTGTACATGTTTGCATCAACCACAAAGTTTCTGGGCTCTGGGGGCAGAAACGACTTCACAGAGCTGGTCTCCAAATCAATCATACCAAACAAACCATAATTCCCCCACACTCAAACCCATGTAGGCTGATACATGGGCTAGACTAAGCTTATATAACATTTAACACAATAGATGTGTCGTACAGTCCAATCATACAGCCATGCATCTTTATCTTTTTATTAAATGATAATGATGATGACCAAAGTCACTCACAGCAATGCGAGCTTAGCCAATGCAATGCTGAAACATTATTAGCTAGAAAAAGTTAAAATAGTGAGCTAGAGTTATGACTGGTTGAGGAAACTAACCAGTATGAAATCTAACATTCATTCAGATGTACAGAAGAAGGATGAGGACTGGGGCAAAACTATTTATATATTTATACAGGCAGTGAAAGATGCCATGTGATTGGACTCACAGTATCAGTATAAAAGACAAACCAGTAGGCCGCTGTCCCTGAATGATGGGCCAGTCTTGGAAAAGAAAAAAAATTTAAATTAGCCCCACAGTGCATTTGCCCAGTGGGAAAACCCCCGGTATGTCAGATTATCAGTCCAGCCATGATGATGATCACCCATTTAGGTGTGTTACACAGAGCAGAATTAAAACTTTTCCTCTTACGCCTCGGTTGTCTGTGTCTGGACCTCCATCTTGCACTAAGACATAAATGTGTCTTCTAATCAAAAGAGCTTAAAATGCAGGCTTTATAGGATGCTTAAATGTATAAGTTCCACTGATCTTAAACGTTTAATGTGTTGTTTTGTTTCCAGGATCAAATGTACTGCGGATCTTCATGATGGTACTCGGAAACACTCTGGGTTTCGAGACTGATGTCATAAAGCGACTGAAAAGCCGTCTTCCTCTCCGTGAAGTGTCTTCAAAGGAGGAGTGTGACGTCATCATTGCTTTTGTCCCTATTGTGTCTCGGGCTGGAACGGACATCGAAGCTGCTCTTGGAAAGATTCAGAGTAAAGATTGTGGTTCAATATTACTTATTAATATATTAGTGACATTATTCAAAATAAAACATCACCATACTATAGATTACACAGTGGTATGGGCTTTTAGCATCAACCAAACTAATGCTTTTGATAGACAGTGGTGTATAATCCTGAATGCAAACAATTACTACTGAGTCAGGAGGAAGGAAATGTATGAGTATGATGTACCAAAGCTGCTGAGAGTCACCCTGTGATAGTCATTAGTTCTCTCTTTTATGTCTTTCTTCCAGCGAGTCGTCCTGTGGTTCTCGTTATGCTCCACCATACGTTTGACACAGACTACATTGCACCTGATAGCAAATATTCTGTAAACAGAGAAGGTGTTCTTGCTGTCGACCTCCTCTTTTATGAAGATCTAGGAGTGCTCAGAAACCAGCGCAATGACGAGGCGCTGAAATCAATCACTGATTATCTGATGTCTAAGAGCACTTCACCTGATCTCCCGGTAGGTTTTAAACAGCTCAGAAAGAAAACCACTTCTAATATTAACCATTATTTAATTCAATCTTTTCACTACGACACAACAAGATAAATTTTAATGTAGATTAAACTAATTCACTTTTTTTTTTGTCAACAGCATGATTCAACAAACAGGTCCAGACCACATCCCTGGTGGTTCTGGTTTGTCATTGCAATCTGCTTGTTAATTGTTCTTGCTGTAATTGTTTACCTTTTCATATTGCATTATTATTTTGGTAAACTGTAACTATGCAGCAACCTGCTCTGACCTTAAACCATATAAAATATACCAGTCAATGGTATAATTAAGGTCACATTAAAATAAACAACAACAAAGTAAAAATAAATGGAGAATTCATTAGTAATTTAGCATCAAATATTCTGTATGCAACTATTAGCTAACTAGCCACTGTTATATACAGTAACTTTAAGATAAAGGTTACTGTATATACTGTAAAACACAAATTAAATAATTAGAATTAACATAAGAAATTTGAACAGGTTACTTATAAGACTACATTATAAAAATTTTAATTTATCATCATTATCATCATCATCATCATCATTTAAACAAACTAAATTCATTATGTTTAGCTTTCCATCTGCACATTAGCCCTTAATAACTATATTTGGCAACTTACAAGAGCTATTATCAGTATGTCAAGACAAAACAAATTTGTTGTAAAACTAATCTTTTGAATTGTTTTACAGTGTAAAGAAGCCTGCAAAAAACATGAAATTAGACAGTCTGTGCAAACTTTTGGCTGTATATATACTGTAAATTATCACTTATAAAGTGAAGAGTTAACATAAAATGACATAAAAAAAATTCACTGTTGTCATTTTTTGTTTTTAAGTAATTCCAGAAGTAAAAAAAAAAAAAAAAAGAAAGAAAAAGCTTAAAATTATGAATTTCTAAGTATTTCAGTGGGTATGCTGTAATGGGTTAAATATGCATTACGATAAATGACATTGTGATGGATAATGAATTAAACAATAAAAATTAATGAAACCTAATTAACCTAATAATAATTAACCTAAATAATTGTGTGGGTATATGTTTTTTTCTCATATAAATTTTTATGCACTTATGCCATACTGTAAAGAGTTATTTGTGAATATGATGAAATACAGAACTTATATTTATATATACTTCTGATTGGCTGTATGCATCTCTGTGTTAACATTTAATGACATATCATGCTAGCACAAGTTTCATGTTGTGCAATAAAAAAAATGTCCATTTTATTTACATTATTATGAGAAAAATAAAAAGAATCACTTTCCATGGATGAATTTGAATAATGAATATCATTATTTTTTTATATGACAACATAAATGATCTTAGTGAAATATGTCCAGCTGGGGATTATAATGTACATACCATCAATGGCAAACGTTGTTTTTTTTTCTCACAAAACCGAGAACAGGAAAATCATGTTTATGTAGTCGTCCTGAACAATGAGAGGTGTGATTGCGGTCTTATGCAAAGATCAAACACAAATACAGCTCTTTAGCACAACATTAAACTGTGTTCATCTAAAGGAACTGCACTACTGTTGTTGCGTTTGCTCCGCTTTGCTCTGCCACCATCAAGTTGTTGCTTTTGCTGATGTGGAAATAAAAAGGAAACTTGACTGCTTGACGCTCCTCAGTCAGAAACACAGGAAAGCTGTTGAGCACTGAGTTGCTCGAGACTCATCTCCCTTCAAAATGGATCAAGGTTTGTGAATATTTTTTTTAAATGTCATAATAAAGTACAACTTTTAGATATTTTTTTGCAAAAAGGCGTTTCAGGATGTTTTCCTAACGTGGAACATATTAAGGGTTAATAGTTAATATATAATATTAATCATATTAATGATCTTATCTACACAAGATTCTCATGAGTGACTTCAGGTTAAAAAGGAATTAACTCTTAAATATTTTGGTGCACGATTATTACAGTAGTGTAAATCATTAGAAAGAAAGAAAGAAAGAAAGAAAGAAAAAAAATAAATAAACAAAAAAATTCATAACATATTTTCTAATATTTACATGCAGTCATGTATCAGTTACTCTTGTGGAGTATGATCAGGAAATTAAGTTTTTACATTTTTATTAAACAGTAATAGAGTCACCTGATCTATTTAATTAACTAGACAGAATTAAAAAATTTTTTAATGTTAGACCCCTACTTTAGACAGAGTGTAAAATTATCACATACTGTATAACTTATTATGTACTTTAACTCTTAGTGAAAAATTTTAACGTAACGTAGGTGATTAAGATTTTAAGGTGGATGTCTAAATGCAAATTCTTTTCACAAACAAAACTGATAACAGGTAAAACATGCTTCTTCAGGTTACACAGGTTGTGTGAGGTGTGCACTCTACCGAGTCTACTGAACTCAACGTAAATACGTTTTCTGACTGTCCATGACATTGATGTATAACTTACATCAAATCTGAATTTATACGTGAAACGCGAGAAAAATATAGAAACTTACTATAAGTGCAGTAAATGCAAATGTGTGCAGCTGTATGTGCAGTATAGTGCTGTGCAACATAAGCCTGAGGTAGTTTTCATGAAGCAGCTAACATACACAATAATTATTCATAAATACTGGGCTATACAGGAGTTTTAAAAGGAATGCTGAGGGTGTGGATGTTGTGCAAACAAATCCAAAGTCTAGTCGTAGGTGTTGTTCTGGTTGCTGGAACAAGCTTCTCCTAGTTCTGTCTCTCTGTGTGTGCATTGCTTGGATGCCATTTCTTGAAAAATGCATTCAAGATTGCCATGATTTTCAAATAAAAACATACAGGATATACAGCTGTGGCCAAAAGTTTGGAGAATGACACAAAGTCTCACAAAGTCTGCTGCTTTAGCGCTTTTAGATCTTCTTGAAAAATGTTACTTTGGTATATTGAAGTGATGAGCGCTACCATGAGTTCCAACAGTATATTCAAGATTCAAGATTGAAAGAACTTTATTAATCCCAGAGGGAAATTGCTTGCATCATGTGTGGTGTCTCTTCTCAGCCGAGGGAGAAAACGGCTATGAATAAGTGACGGTACAAAAACATCCTCCGAGAGCAACTTCTTCCAACCATCCAAGAACAGTTTGGTGATGAACAATGCCCTTTACAGCATGATGGAGCACCTCACCCTATAAGGCAAAAGTCATAATTAAGTGGCTCAGGGAACAAAACATAAAAATTTTGGGTCCATGGCCAGGAAACTCCCCAGACCTTCATCCCATTAAGAACTTGTTGTTGATCCTCAAGAGGTGGGTGGACAAACAAAACCCCACAAATTCTGACAAACTCCAAGCATCAATTATGCAAGAATGGGCTGCGCCATCAGTCAGGGTGTGGCCCAGGAGTTGATTAACAGCATGCCAGAGAGAATTGCAGAGGTCTTGAAAAAGAAGGATCTGCAAATATCGACCCTTTACATAAACCTAATGCAATTGTCAATAAAGGTCATTATACACTGAAGCACTAAAGCAGCAGACTTTAATTAATGTTTAATTTGTGTTATTCTCAAAACTTTTGGCCACGGCTGTACATTGGTGCAAATCTTAACATAGTGCAACTCATCAAAGTGCAGGTTGTGTTAGTAATGTATACAGTATATGTAAATAAATAAGTAACAAGGCTATGAGCAATGAATAGCTTTGTTCATACACGTAGTTTCAGCTGTGTTGTTGTAACATTATTCCTGGTGGTTATTATAGTTATTCTCTCAGAAATAATCATAAGTAAATTTTTTTGAAACAGGAATTCAGTGGTGAAGTATTTGCTAGTGTTATGTGTCTCAGGAACGTTCTGAACTTCCTAATTCTTTAAAACGCTGCACCCTTGATATTCATAGACATCGTGGCATGATGCCATATTCAAAATCACATGAATATTATTTTTTCAAAGAATGCAAAAAAAAAAAAAGTCAGGAGTATACTGGCCAAAAATAATTATATATAAAATGGGTTGTGGAAGCAAGGGGGCGGGATAACACACTGGCAGGAAGCAATGTAGAACCTGATAAAAAAAAGAAAAGAAAAAAGAAAAAACTCAAACCAACTGTTTCAGACTCATAGAAAATCATAGACATAAAAAGCAACAGACAAAACCTCCTCAATAGTTGATATCTATGAAAACCTGAATGTTGCCAGGTTCAATCCACACAACCACTGTTGGGCCCTTGAGCAAGGCCCTTAACCTTCAACTGCTCAGGTGTATAAGTAGATAAGTGTAAGTCACTCTGGATAAGGGTGTCTGTTGAATGTTAATAGCCATCAGAAAAAAGCCCACTGTTGCTTTTGTCATTGCTGTACAAGTCTGTGCTCAGGAATTATTCTGGTAAGAAGGAATGATGACACGCAGATTCCTTTCAACCTGTTCTTCATTGTGTTGCTCTTTACAACTGGTTGCTATCACAGTCTGGCGCTCTAAAACCAGCGGACGTGGCACAAGTACACAAACACAAAACTAAAGCAAAAGTAAATACTGTACTTATATTTATACTTATATTTATACGTGCCTATAAATGCTTTACTTCACAATACATATAAAGTGCTATACTAGAAGTAGCACTTAGTTTTTTAGTACTAAGTAGGTGCTGTAAAATTTATTTTAATACAAAAGTACTTTTCCTCCACAAAGAAATCTGATTTATTGATACTTAACTATACTTTAAGGCATTTTAAACACAATTGAATCTCATGCTGTTGATAACATAAACATGCAAGTTTTACAGAGATTAACAGAGACAAGATTCAACATTGGTTGAACAAATGGTAGGTAGCATTGTAAGCTTCTTTTGTTACTTCAGTAGCTCAGCTCGATAGTTGATTGCCTGTCTAATGCAACTAGTAATTGCCCAAGCAATTATAAATGGGCGTACTGCACACACACAGAATACAATAACATTAAAGGACACACCAAAACATTATAATTATAGACTTGTTATAAAAAAAAATTACATTGTTATTGGTGTGAAACACAAACCAAATGTGTAAGCATTCACACAGTATGCTAGCTAGTTAGCTAGATCGCTCCTAATCTTACTTAGGCAATCAAACCTATTTGAGATGCTTGAAAATGAAGCTAAAAGTGTTTGCAGCCCAAAGACCAAGTAGGTGAGATCTGTAGCCCAGGTAACTGTCAATCACGTTCATGCACTAACCAATCTGAACTTTCATAACAATCTGTTAGTCATTTCTGTAAACTTGCAGTGTAACCATGCACTGTGGTGTGATTGTCAGCTAAAAAGTAGCGACTTTAAATTTAACATACAGGTTAGTAAGTAAAAGTAAAAGCAAAAAGCTCGAGATACAGATACGCAAAAAACAACACTATATACTAATATAGTAACAGAGTAGTTGGACTTCATTACTTTCCACCTCTTTAAACCAGAGATCGCTGTCTGTGATTGCACATGGATTGTGTAACAGCTTTCACTTTTGAGCAAAAATACTAAAGTCAAATGGATTAAAATTGCTATCATGAATAAATATAATTAACAATACAATAAATATTGTGCAACATGGCTAGGCAGTGAGTATATACAGGAACACCAGAATAGGTTAAGCTATGCTGTGGAAATAGGGATATATGTAAAAATAATGCAGGTAATGTCCATAACAGTTGGCAGGATATATGCGTGTGTGTAGATATAACTATATATCTGTGTATATTGAATATATATGGACACAAAAAAAAAAAAAAGTGAGAAGTGCAGTATTTTTGGGCAATGTACATAAAGATAAATTGTGTATATATTAAGAGAGTTGGGCGATATACAGTATATACAGAATACGTGTAGTGGGGACAGGTGATGATATTAGAGGTGTCTATATCTGACTGATTTGATAAAATGTGATGTGATTTATGTACCAGAGTAACTTTGGGTCAAGTTTTCAATCCACGGCTAACATTCAGTAACTGCTACACAAACACTTTCACATCTTTTAGAACAAATGTTCTCAATTCTGGACATATTGACAGTATAGTGAGTTCCATGTGTACTTAAAACATGCAGTTATAAAATACACTTTTATAAAAGCACTTTATCTCTTTATTTTAATGAACTGCATTTGTTAAAATGCTTTATGTGTTAGTGTTGTAAAATTCAACAGTTAATATTAAAACAAATTTTTAGTAAAAAAAAAAAAGCTTTACTGTGGAGTTTACTTGGAGGCTAACACTTATAGAGAGAATTGAACTGCAACTGTGTGCTGTTTGTTTTCAGAATCAAAACCACTAGCGTTCCACCAGATATTATGCGGGCAAACTTTGAATTTCCATCAGGAGTTTCTAAAGCGGCTAAGGCAACGTCTACAGCTCACCGAAGCTAGTGCGATAGATCACTGTGATTTCATCATTGCTTTTGTGCCTCTTGTGTCTCGAGCGGGAACGGACATTCAGGCTGCTCTTCAGAACATCCCAAGTAAGGAGTGATCTTTTTATTTAAATATGACCATGTGTAAAAGCACTTATTACTGTATTTTTTTAAATATGGTTTGTATCTGTGCTCTTTGCCTCTGTGACCCCATTTCTAAACTTTTCTGCTCATGTTTGTATAGTTGGTTAAAATGAAATAAAAGTCAGTTCATCATATTGCCTAGGTTGTGCTGAAAAAAGGATATATCACTCTATACTGCGCAATCCTGAGCCTTGTATTTGTTTATAAAAAAAAAAAAAAAACAGCAAGACAAAAAATGACTAAAATATCTGAGCTTTAATGACTACAGCTACAAAATTTTATAAACCAAAGCAAACCCTGTTTCCCTTTTGAATGTATTTCAACTAAAGTAAATTCTAGCACTCATTGAAATACTTGCAAATGAAACATTCCAAGAATGTTTCTAAGACTTTTTTTTTTACTTTGATGATTAAAAAAATAAATAAATCATTGTTATACTTTTTAAGGTCCATGAAGTTACAAAATATGGTTCCTCACCTGCCTAGGGTAAAATTTCTTCCCAGAAAGTGTACTGTATGTACATAAAAATGTTTTTAATTAAATAAGTTTTGGACAACATACTATACTGTAGCCTCACCATTTAAACAGTAGTCTCCTTTGGTGACCCCTCCACCCATCCACACCAGGGTTAAGTTATGAAAAAAAAAATTTCTGCATTTGGTGCAGGAGCACATAGTAGCTTTTATGCAATACATATTTTCTTTGTATTAAAATCATGCTTTGTTTGTGACGTTTGTGCATCTTTAGCGGACTGACTTGGCTGTATTTCAGCCATTAAAAGATCAAGTCAAGCATTTTTCTTTTAAGTAAAATATCTGTATTATCTTTTAAAACTCATGGTATTTTATAAGCAAAAAATAAATAAATAAATTGTTTTGCAATGTAGACAATATGCCACTGGTAAGGTCTGTCCACAAGCCATTGGGTACCTTTATGGAGAAACAGCTGTCATTTCAATGGCAGTTTCTAACAGGGTTGTGTTGCGTTTAATTGTGTCCGAGGAGGTGATTTTTAAAGGAACTTGATAAAAAAAGACAATTGAATTCGAAGGTATGTCCAAACTTTTAAATGGCCATGTATACCATTTTCCCCTTTTCTTTAATACCCCAAATAATTGGAGATAAATCCTTATAAATACAGGTAAATAAATAGCATAAAATACACAGGATTCTTATTTTGTCAAAATCCTGGGTTGACGTTTCTAGTAATTTGGCATATATCCATGTCAAATGTCAAAATGAAAGAAACGAATTTGTAGAGAAACAGATAATAATCACCTTTAAAGAATGAACCATCATTTTTCTTTTTTATAAACACATAAATGCTCTATTAGAGGTGGTTTTTAGATGCATCAACAATATTCTGTCATTAACACAATGTAACCCTGTTTATCTGCCATTCTCCCAGCGGGTAAGCCAGTAGTTCTCGTCGCGCTCCACTTCACGTTTGACGAGAATTACGTTGCTCCAGAGAGCAGTCGGAATGTAAACAGGGATGACGTGCTTGCTGTTGACGTGCTCTGTTACGAAGACCTAGGACTGCTGAGATGCCTTCGCAATGACCAGGCCCTGAAAACCGTCACTGACCATCTGATCTCTATTGGATGTTCAACCAGTTTCGAGGTAGACAGGAACAACAGCATTTACTGTATTTACCAATGATCCATTAACCATCATGATTACTTTGTCATTCTTTTTTTAACCAGAGCAAGTCAGTACTCATGTTTAACTCTTGTGTGTCTCATTGTCTTTTCTTTCCAGCTGCTTGAAACACCCAGACCACAGAAATCATGCGGTTACCTGTCATTCATCATCTTAATCTTTTTTATTTTTCTTATTACAATAGCGATAGCTGTTGCTGCTTCCATTTACGTAAGGACATGGGAAAATCACGTTGCATCTACAAAGCCGCCTTACACTACCAACATTACTGCAAACAGTACATCTAATTGATTTCTGTACATTTGCGGGTAAATAAATTTAAAACTGTCCCCTATGGGACTAGTCTGAAATGTAATGTGCAATAATGAAATAATTTTATATAATAACAGACAACTTTCTTGTACACACTTCTTGTTCATTGTTGTTCTTAGCTTTATAGACATGGTTTAACTTAATGTAAGGGAGAGTGGGGACAACTGCAACGCTTTTTACATTTCCTACAGTCATTCATCATCATTTTGCAAATTCTTTATTTTATTTGTGCACAAGCAGGGTTTTCGCTACAGTAAGTTTAATTGGCTATATGAAGACAAGACTAGTCACAAGCAATGAAGCAATCCCGGCTGACCATGGAGTTCTCATTCCAGGTTTTAGGATAATTACAGTGTGAATGCGCATCCAGCTGAAAGACAAATTGACGACCCTGAAAAACATAGAAAATGAAAACCAAAACAGTACTTCCATTTATTCTTTCAATTTCTTTTTATTAATTTCTCTCATTCTTTCTGTCAGTCTTTGTTCGTGGTACACAGACTCTTAATACAGTACTTTATTGTATATACATACTGTACATGTTTTGGTTGTTTTTATACCTTCCTCTTGCTCACCTCTTTGGTGCTTAGACCTTAGACTAGCAGTATTAGGTATTCCCCATCCATCCATCTAGGACCCTCCGTAGTCCAACTATGGACCGTAGAGGCCAATCGTGACCATTGTATTTATTCCTATTTGTATGACCATGATAGGTCCTCTGGTCAACATTCACACGCACATCCACACACTAACCTACAGTAATCTGCATGTCTTTGCACTGTGGGAGGAAACCAGAGAACCCAGAGGAAACCCACCAAGCACAGAGAGAACATGCAAACTCCATAAACACAGTCCTGGCTCTTTTCACGTTGTTCAGGGGAGAGTCAGTCTGGCAGTCTGGCAGTCTGACTTCTCTCTCTTTGTTGTGTGGCAAACTGCAGAAATCTTAGCCACTAGCCACACTGTCCTTCCTTCATCCTATCTGTTGTTCATTTCCACTCTCATGGCAGAACAGATCAGTTCAGGCCACACTGTGGACTCGTCTGATTTTTTAAATCTACGTTTGATAAAAAGGCTAGGCTAAATCTTAAAACACTAGCCTGACATAATAGCTTTGACACATACTACTCATGTCTGTTAGAAGCCTTGAAAAGACATATTAAAACACAAACTTTACAATGCTTCATGCAATGATTGGAGAAATAATCCATGTTTTAACTGTCCCTTGTTGTAAATGTCCTCACTCTCCCCTCACTCAAAAAATTTCTTATTAATTATATGGACAAAAGTATTTGGCCAACCCTGTTAATTATTAAAATCAGGTGTTACAATCAGGTTCCTTACCCCCAGTGAAGGGCAATCAAGCTTAATGCTTTAGAATACCAATACATCTTAGACATTGCTATGCTTCCAACTTTGTGGAAACAGTTTGGGGGAGACTGTCTTTATTCCAACATGACTGAGCCCCAGTGCACAAAGCAAGCACTATAAAGACATGGTTTGATGTGTTCAGTGTGAAAGAACTTGACCGGCTCAAACACTCCCAAACAGAGCCCTGACCTCAACCCCATTGAGCATTGCTCCATTGCTAGTCAGGCCTTCATCAGTGAACATCAGTGTCATGAGTGTCTCATAAATGCTCTACAGAATGAATGGACTGAAATTCCCCCAGAAACACTCCAAAATCTTGTGTACAGCCTTTTAAGAATAGTGGAAGTCATTATAGCTGCAAAAGCGTGTCCGACTCCATATTGAAGTATATGTGTATTTAAATACAAGGTCATTGCAGATACAGCCAAATACTTTTGTCCATATAGTGTATATAAGATTGTAGCTGTATACAATAGCCTTTTGATTTATGTTTTGTCTTTAATCAGCAATATTTTATACACAAGTGCTCAAATGAATTTTACACTTTGGAACTGTATTCATGTAATCAAACTGTTTAATAAAATGTATATAATATTGTCATCATCTCTGCGTGAACAGGTAATTCTCAATATATGTATGAGAAAACATTCCTGAATTTTTATTTTTGTAGTAAGTCACATTGTTATTTGCATATCTGCTATTGGCCTACCAAACAATACAAAAATACAGTTAGTAGTAATATTGACACAGTACGGAGCCCTTCTGGTGACATTCGGACTCACATCCACTAAGCACCTATAATGTCTTATTATTAATATTATTTTTATTTCATTTTCTTAGTAACATTGCCCCAGTTGGAAAACATCACTGTCCCTCTCTCTCACATGTCAGACATATATATTAATATAATGGAGGGTCACTTTGGTATGTGTCCTACTACCATAGAACATTGATCAAAATGTAACAGGCACAAACATCTTATACACACTATTTACAAACAAGCAGAAGCATGTTAATAGGAGGAGACAACAGATGGTTTAAATGAGCTATTATCTTGTGCTCACAATAGAAAAATATATAGTTTAATGAAAACCATGTATAATTCACATGTCCAACCGACAGTAGGGCAAGACTGCTTTGTAATAGAGTACTGGTAAAATGACTATGAACACATCTGCTCATCTTACATTCTTTGACCAGTAGGGGGGGTTGTGAGTTAATGAAGCCTCGAGAGTTGAACCCTTTTGTGAACCAATTGACTGGAAGACTTCGGAGATTCATGAAGCTTCATCTCGGTCTTATACTGTTATAATATTTCGTTCCTACATGTTATTAAGTCGTGGTCACTAAATCTCGTTCCCACACCTTTAGTAAATCGTGGCCGCTGAATATTTTTTCCCCGAATGTCAGCAGAGGGGCTCCGTACTATTAGTGCACAGCAACGCCATATTCCCCAAAGGAGTCGATTCCTTTATAGACACAGAAAACTTGTATTGAATATAGAACACTGTGCAGTAGGAGTTGATGAGTCGTTTGTGAGTGAGTCGGCCCCTTGATTCGGATCTTTTTAGGATAGCATTAGGAGCCGATTCTTGGATCACAGAAGAGAAATAGCGGCTACAACAACCTTTGATGTTTGAATAATACATTATAAAGCGTTAATATCATATTATGTTCACATGTCCAGTACTACATTTTGATGTGAAATTCAAATGTAACGGAATTAAATGAGAATGAAGAGAGTAAACGGTCCTGCTGCGTCACGTGATTCGGGTGATTCGGGAAAGTGTAATATCGAAAGTGGACAAACTGCAGGACAAATAACAAATCTGGACTGTACATGTAGCTTTCGTCAAGATGCTGCAAGGTTTGTCAATCTGTTTGTTTGTTTTTTTCTATTTATTATGACAGATCAAAGCTAAATACAGTGCAGTGTTTACTGCGACACACAGGGATCTGTTTATTAATAATCACACCGTCACAGCTGTAATATAATCTCTGCTTAAATATAAACATTACACACACTAAAGTCCTGCCTGCCTATGTTATGTAAATCATATTCTCTGTTGTGTGTTCTGTTATTATTATTATTATTAGTTAGTACCCTTCGTTAGCGGGAAAAGAGTTTGTAGAAATAGTTAAAAGTGTAATGCAAAGGCAATGTTACTAAAAATAATCTGCTTTAATGTAACCAGGAATATTATTATATTATTTCAGGCTGAAACCCACGTACATGTCTGTCTGCAACAAATTTTAACCACGTAATTCTTTTAATCTTAAGTCCACAAAATTGTGTTGGTGAGACATTATGTGGTATTAGTCTTAACTGGATTAGTGGCTAAATATTAGGAAATTGTACAAAATGTACCCAGTTCAAAGGAAAGTATAAAAAAAGTAAAAAAAAAAAAAAAAAAAGTTTTGCATTGTTTACACTAAGTTGTACTTCTCTGTTCAGTAATTGGAGAGTGACAGACAGATGAGAAATGGAAAAGAAGAAAAAGAAAAAGAAGTTTAATTAAAAATAAGAAAAATAAAAGCACATTAAAATTCACTTATACAGTATCACTAAAAATATTCAGTTTAGTAATTAATATCTGTTGGTTCAGGTGTTTGTTTACATTGAGCAAGTCACACATTATTAGATTTATTTTAAAGTAGATTAATAAATTCAGCAATAATTGTTCATAACTTGGCTTTTACTCAACATTTTGATTTCACTTATGTTGCATGTTAAACTTCAGGCTAAGTACAGTATACTTAGTATCTAAGTACTGCAAAATTTCATTTAATTCTGTCCATCAGTCGAATTAAAATGCACCCACAGTTTGACGCATGCACAGTACACTGTGAAAAGTTAATAATCTGGCTGATAACTGCTCATAACTTCAACAGGTTTGACAAATTTTGGCAGAATGGACATACTGATAAACAAATATTTCTGAGACTCGTTTTGAGTCAGCAACTTTATGAAATGTTAAAAAGCTTTTAATAGGGCCTCCAAGTGGCGCAGTGGTAAAATGCTCGCCCTATCATCCGGAGATCGCTGTTCGGTTCCCGGGTGATGCTGTAACCTCTCACAGCCGGAGGTCTAGAGGGAGCTGATTGGCCGAGCTCTCTCAGAGGGGAGGGATGAGAGGTACTTAGTGCTCACACATTAATCACGGCTCTACAGCCAATCAGGTCTATAGCAGATAGCGCTGTCCTCCGAGAGTGTTACTCCGCCCCCAACGGTGCGTGAGCGAGCAGTTCGAAAAGATGCGGTCGGCTGGCGTGACGTGGTTCGGAGGAAACTCGTGCTAGTCTGACAGGGAGGAATTGGACACGACTAAATTAGGGAGAAAATTGGGAAAACATCTGTATAAAAAAAAGCTATTAATATTAAATTTAAGGATTAATTACTATAATTTCTTTATTTTAGTTACCTGAGCAGCACATTAGTACAGCCAATCTCAAAATTTTTTTAAAAAGTTAAAATAATAATATTGTGTTAAAAGTTTTGTGAAAAAGTTGTAAGCTATAATACTTAATTAAAGTTTTAATACAAAAAAAGGCTCAAAAGATTTCACTTTACATGCAATAAATCCAAAATATATAATATTTAAATTAAAATCCAAAAGAAACATATAGTTGCAAGCAACGATGAGCGGGCCCAAGCACTCTGCGCTATCGCCATCTGGGCATACCAGAAAGACAGAGGGCACAGTGGGCACATGCATTTAAATGGGATATCCCAATACCATTATGACATAATTTTAGAAAAGGGGAAATTTTATGTTTCGACCTCCAAAAAGCCCCAGAAGCTTGAAAAAGAAGCATCACACTATGATGTCACTGAATATGATGTCACTGAACGTGATGTCACTCAATATGATGTCCCACAGAAAGTTATTAATCACTTTTTGGCAGAAGTTTAAGGCATTGTAACGATTGCATAAATTCCCTAGGAAGAGTGTATCAAATTCCTTTGGGTGTGTTTTGCAAATGAAACAAAATAACTGTCTTCCTGTTGAGTTGACATGCAGTGTGAAAGTTGTTCAGCTTAATGAGCTCTAAACGCCCAGGGCCCAGACTCTCAGGCATGCTGATGGCAGCAGATTCCAAACTGTCTGCCAATTTTCATGAGCATGAGTTTTTATTTTTGAGCATGGCAAGGCTCGCAAAAAACCTCAAATGTTGGGGAAAAAAATCCTTAGCAAAGCAATAGGGCTCTTCACACACTATGACGACATACAGTAGGGCTGACGTCATAGTGCTTGGGCCCTAAATAACTTTGTTCACAATATACTAATTTCTTGTAATGCACTGTATAAGAGGAGGAAGGATTGAAAGTCATGTGCATCAAGCTTACCATTGCATTCCATGACAAATCTCAGCCCCAAGTAGATGATTTACATGAAATGTACAGATGGTGTAATAAACATATCTTAAACAAAATAGATCAATAAATCAGGCTTGTGTTGCATTTTACATGAAGAAAGTTTTGCTGTTTCATTGAGAGGGGGAAATTGTTAAGACACGTTCAATCCCTTATATGTAAGATTCCCTATATTTTGGTAGATTTTTTTGTTAATATTTTCTTTTACAGCATTTAATAAAGGCTTTTATGTGGAAAACATTTTCTTGTGCTACTGCAATAAGACAAGGCTGAGCTAAAACACACATTAGTTCAGACAGACAAGACACAGCCAACAACTGCGTCAGACAACAAGCTGACGGAAAAGAACTAAACAAAAATCTGCTGCTGCTTGTCCTTCCGCTCCACCCATTTACAGGTTGCTATTAGAGGTTATTTATGATCTGCACAAATGGATTCCTGATCAAATTCAAGTCTAGTCTTCTATTCTAACCCTCCCTACCATTGAGTCCGCAATACAAAGTTACAAGTTATTATGTGAGTAGTGACTGTTGTGTGAATGGTCATTAACTTTAGCTTACATTTAAAGACAGAAAGCATTTGAATCTGTTCAGACAACCAAGATAAGGTTCATTTCCTCATTTTTCTTCCTGCATGGAGTTTGCATGTTCTCCCCGTGCTTGGTGGGTTTCCTCCCACAGTCCAAAGACATGTAAGTTAGGTTAATTGGTGTTCTCAAATTGCCTGTAGTGTGTGAATTAGTGTGTGTGTGTATGTGTGTGCCCTGCGATGGATTGGCGCCCTGTCCACGGTGTACCCCGCCTCATGCCCTAAGTCTGGGATAGACTCCAGGCCCCGGCGCCCCGGAATACAGGATTAAGCGGTAATGACGATGAGTGAGTGAGTGAGTTCTCATGAGACTGAATCTTCTTTATGGCAATTTGTGTTGCCAGCTATCTGAGACACACCCATGACATTTATTTGAAAGGACATTTATGTGTTTTAGCAGGGAAGTGACAACGTGTTAAATAAACAGTACAGTTCTTATTTGAACTAGCTGATATCAGCATGTGGCATATTGCTGGCGGTTATGAAAGCAGGGGTGAAATTTGATATCCTGACCCTGATAGAGGTGTGTGTGTGTGTGTGTGTGTGTGAGGATGAGAGGATAAGGTTCAGCTAAATGTTGTGCTGCGTATAAGCAAAAGTGAAATTGTGTATGTAAGCAATCTGTAGGGAAGGTCAGATAGAAGTAAGCAGCGCAAACACCACAGCGATACTGAAAGGCTCATAATCAGTCTGCCTTCAAGATGGTTCAAGGTTTGTTCATTTGTTTCTTTCAGCCATCACTCCAGACAAGCTTAATTCATTAATTTCTAACTAATGTGAACCATATGTTCAGAATATATATATATATATAAAGTTGTATGCAATAATTCTTTATTCTTTATATCTTTGCATTTTTAACTTTTAATGTAATGCCAAACCAAACTAGGCTGGATGTGGTTTGAGTGCCACAATGATTTCAGTTCATCTACTGTATGTGGTACAGTTTATCTTTATTCAGACCACAATGCAGAACTACACAAATGAAGAAATTCATAGACAGCATTTCAGCAACATTCACGTGCTGGACCAATGGACATTGCAGTGTTACTTACTGTAAACCCTCAGTTCATGATTTAGGGATATGAAATTCTAATTGTGGCAAAATCCAGGTCAAACTGACAAGGTCGGCAAAAAAGACATTAAAATTACTGGGATTTCTTTTTTTTTATTGAGAACTGTCCAATGCTTATTAAAATGTGGAAGTAAAATCAAAGTCGTGAAAATCATGAATGAGCATGATTAAAAAAAAATTAGAACAGTAGAAATATAGAACTGTGTATAATAGTGCAAGTAAGAGCATTTCCACACACATACACACACAATGTGATGAGGCTTCCCAGGATTGGGACTAAACAGCTGTTTGTCCATACTTGTTTTTGAGACTAATTTAAAAAAGGATCAGTTTGCTAGGAAGCACAAAGATAGGACTTTGGAACGATGGTAAAAGGTCATGTGGTCATGAGTCCAGACTGACGCTATTTCAGAGCGATGGGCGCGTCAGGGTAAAGAAGTAATGCATCCATTGTTATGATCTGGTGTTCAGTTGCTCAGGTCTAGGCTAAGGCAACGTTATGTGGCAATAAAATTAAGTTAAGTTATCACATCTATGGGGTTTTTAAAGATGTAATCTGAACTTGAAGCCTCAATTTGAAATGAATTGTTTGATTTAATAATAAAAATATATATATATACACCAAATTATTATAACATTATAAAATGATTTACCACCTTGTACATAAAATCAAGCCATGAAATGTCATTTTTATTCTCATATTTTTTAATATTACTGTAATGCATTGTATGAGCTCTATAGACAAGTTGACAGTAAAGTTACAGCTGTGTGTCATTTTGGTCTCCAGGATCAAAAACACGTGTGTTCTTATTCAACGAAAGCGGTAAATTCCGAGATGCCCAAAAAGAGATTGTGGAGCGGCTGAAAAAACGCCTTTCCCTCCAGGAAGTGCATTCAGCGGATGAGTGCGATGTCTTCATCTCCTTCGTTCCTATTGTGTCTCGGGCTGGAACAGACATCCAAGCTGCTCTTCCAAAAATCCCAAGTAGGAGATTTCCTTCAGTTAATTAAAACCATGTCCAAAATGATTAACTAGTGTTTTATATATAGTGGACAAAATAGAAAGCCACCATACAGTATGTTTGTATATTCGGGTGACATTCTGTGATATTATCCAGTTCTGTAGTATTCAGTTTTTGTGACATAGTTATAGCCGGTAATTTTAGTGCAGTGTGAGAGTGAGTAATCATGAATGCAGTAAAAAAAATCATACATGTTATTTTTGATTGCTTTTTGTGCTGATTTAAATTGCAAATATTGTTTTTATAAAAACAAACAAACATGAATTTTGGATAACAGCCACAAGAAATTAAATCCTAAATATCACATATTTTTCTATTCTGCATACTTCCAGATTCCTATTAATGTGTGACACAAGTTTGTAATATTGATCCAATCGATTTGATTCACAAACTTGTGGAATCCCTGCCTGCTTGAGTGCACGTTAAATAAACAAAAAAGAGTACAAAACAAATACTAACACATTCTGTTATTCATGAAAATACAGTATGATCCAAAATATACAGTACTTTGTTTATTTTGACGAAAAATGTTACCTTGTTGTCATCTGGGAGTTTATTTCTCCTGAAAGAAGCTAACACACACACACTATCAGAGTGTTGATTTACCACGGTATGTGTAATGTAAGTGTTGGAGATGTGTATGTGTGTGTGTGCAGCGCCTCTTATCATTCACACAGATTCTCAACCTGGATTTCCGGAACAATGGTCACTGCTGCAGACTCCTGTAAAAGGAGACGATTTGCTGATGTAATGCAGGAACAGTTCTTGGCGGATCTTCACAGTTGAACACACTCTCCTTTAACGTTCCCGATAAGCAGCATCAGGTGGTATAAGATCGGGGGAATGGGACTGGGAAGGAATTGTTCTGCCACCTTTTTCAAACTTTTTCACAACCACTTCTGTATGAGCGGAAATAATAATATAAAAACTTTTTCCGCTGTCAAGAAAATAATTTCCAACAACAACTACACAACAAAACTTCCTTTTCACTCCTGGGAACCGTGCAGCTGGAGCCATGCCCTGTCGACCAATGTACCTGTGTGTCCGAGATGTGTTTCAGTACTGTATATTTTGGGGCATACCGCACTTTAAAGATTCTACTTTCTACCCAAATTGTTGCAATTAATGTAATTTGCATTATTTGCATTTGTGATTTTGGACTCCATGGTGTGTTTAAATACTTGCAATAAAGCAATATCGAGAAGAACTAGACTATTTACCATTTAGTATCAACTCCTGTCACAGTCTCCATTTACTGTATCACTTGTAATAAACATTGTTCTCTCTCTCTCTCTCTCTCTCTCCCAGCAAATCACCCCGCTGTCCTCGTGGTGTTCCACCACACATTTGATGAGAACTACATTGCTCCACAGAGCCAAAGATGTGTGACGAGAGATGATGTGTTTGCTACAGACTTCCTCTGTTATGAAGATGTTGGACTGCTAAACAGCTTGACCAATGAGGAGGCCCTGAAATCCATCACTGATCATTTGATCTCTATTGCACCCAGTACCCCGGTAGGTATTGGAGCGGTAACACATGATCATTTCCAAGAATATTCAGTAACTGGGACAGGTTTACAGTCGTGTCTCTGTTTCATTGTACTTTCCATTTTCCTCCAACAGCTTATACCAGTTCATCCACGACCACAGAGACGTTTACAGAAATGTGTGTGTGTGTCTGTTTTGATTGCTGTTTGTTTTGCGGTACTTATTTATCTTATTGTTTGGGCGAGTCAGTCACAAGGTGCCAGTCCTACTACGGTGATCCCTCTAACTACACAGGTGCCTAACATCACTGTAACCACTCAGGGGCCCTACACCAATGTAACCAGATAGGGGCCCAACACCGCTGTAACCACACAGGGGCTTAACACAACAATAAGAGAGGGGGGCGGGGGGCAGAAGTGACATTTCACCAACTTTACAGGAGAGCCAAAAGAGAGAAATAAAGAAACAAACATAAAGATCATAGTTTCACATGATTCACATGATTCACATGATGAAAATTATAATGATTCAACTTTTTATAATTATAATTAATAATAATTGTTAAACACATTAAACTCTTTTTTCTCCTTGCTCTTTTCTAGATCTTAGAACTGCTCTCTTCAACACTTACTGGTTCTAATATGAGAATCATATTTTCTTTCTCAGGCTCTCTGTGCCTTTTTGTTCGTGCGTTGTTCGTTTCTTGTGCCCGCTCCTCTGCATTATCTGCGTCCTGTGCCTGCTTTATGGTTTGTCTGTGTCCTTTGTGTAGTCTGTCTCTTGAGCGTGATCCACTGCAGTTTCTGTATCCTGTCACTTATACTGTGAGTGGCTGTCTGTCCCCTCCTCTGTCATCTCTCTCTTAAAACTAAATCTCTATGCAAAATACACAATTATAATATGTTACTAGCCTGCTAGCTAGCTTAAGTCCTCGCTTTTTTAGTACATAATATTTCTCATAATTTTCCAGGTAAAACAACTTTAGCACATCACTATAATAACAACCGTAGAAACCTGGTGGGAGAGTATAACTTAATGCATCTTCTTAAAACTAGTGTAACTGTGTGTTCTAACGGTTAATATTACCTCCAGTTACTGTAATTAATGTTTATAAAAAGTACAAGACTGTATTTATAAAGATTACATGATTTTTTGTTTTTTGTTTCTAATGCAAAAAATCTGAATACGCTTATGTTAAAATGTAATCTGCTTTTTGTGTAAATGAAATTAATAAAATGAAATGAAAATATTTTTTTGAGTGTGTATGTTCAGAAGATATAGTCTGGAAATATAAGAATGAATTCTTGAGTAAAATATCACAATGAGTTTTTTTCATGCAGTAATACTTAGTAGGCGGCACGGTGGTGTAGTGGTTAGCATTGTCGCCTTGCACCTCCAGGGTCCGGGTTCGATTCCCGGCCAGGCTC
>JAQMYK010000023.1:2305733-2316980 GCA_030014345.1 Clarias buthupogon | reverse complement strand
AACGAAAAAGGTGCACCACAACCAAACAAAGATATAAACAATATTTACAAACTACATATAATAAACGGTATGTGTACGTGTGCAAGTGAGTGGAAAATATCCGAAGTCTGTGTTTATTGTATGTGTGTTATCCGAGTATACTGAGTATGGTTTGCTCTCACTGAGGTTAATGAAGTCCGGAAGGCCGATGATGGAGGGTGAGAAGTCCGGGGAACATGTCCAGTCAAAGATAATCTGGTTAATAAATCTTCGAAAGAAAATGATCCACAGCAATCTCTCCTTCTCTCATCCAAACAAATAACACCAGCGCTGGTCCACCATTACTACTCCTCCACCCTCCCACTCTTTCCCTGCTGTTCCTTTGAAGGCAGGTCTGGGAAAGGGCAAGACGCATGAGCACTTCACGTGTCTGTATGCATTTTTCCCCTCGGGGCTTGGGGCATGCGCACTTCGCGAGTGTTAAATTCAGTTTTGGTGAATGGTGAGGAATAAACAGTTAAAAAGGATTTTGTGTTCTCTCGTTTTTATTGTTTTTTTATATTACAAAGTATTTAAGTGAAGCCGGCATGAATGTTCGGTCACAATAACAAGAGCGTGGTAACGTTAATTGTAAGATGGCGGGCAAGTTGTTCGCGGCATAGAACGTTAGCGGACATTATGCAAATATGTTAGGAGTGACGTGGATCCGTAACAGAGAAAAATTAGAATGGCTAACGACTCGTTTAGGCGAATGTGAGCCGACTTTTTTTTAATAGACAAAAACTTCATTTATCGTGCACTGTCGGCGTCACAGATAGTGCAGATAGTTTATGTTCACATACAGCTACATGACACACTGCATGAAAGATCATATTTGAAAAAGCATAATACGACCTCTTTAACAGCAAATAATGTAATGTTTATGAATATGCTGCATCTCTTTCTGTACACTTATTACAGTTTGTTTTTGAGTTCATGAACCATTACCTATGGCTGTAGGAATGATTGCACTGCTAGTGGTCTTAGTTTTTGTACTTATTTATGTGTCTGTTCTCTGATCTCCAGTATACAGAGTCTTCATTATGGTTCTTGGGAACATCATGGACTCCCACAGGGTCTTTATGGATCAGCTTAAATCACAAGTGACGCTGTGTGAAGCAAACAGGGAGGATGATTGTGATTTCATCATTGCTTTTGTACCGATCGTGTCTCGAGCTGGAACAGACATTCAAGCTGCTGTTGAAAGAATTTCCAGTAAATACATAATATTATTATTATTATTTTTATTATTATTATGTTCCATTCACAAAATTTACTGTATTTCTTTTATTGTTATCTTACCACTATGTACAGGGTGATACAAAAAAATGGGAACTTTTTTACAATCCAATAAAACTAGAAGTGATAAAAGAAATACATTTTATTCATAGTAATTGAAACCTAAAACTTGCCATTTTTATGAAACATTGATGGAATTTATCAATTTTTGAAAATTACGTCCTTTAGATGCTAATGGCTACCGATACACATTAAAAAACTTCCCGTTATTCTGTGTCACCCTGTACTAGAAACATGAAAAAAAAACTTATAATAGTTTTTTTTCTTATCAGATCCTATACATACAATATACAGTACCAGTGAAAAGTTTGAGCACACCTTCTAATTTAATGTAACTTTTTTGTGATTTATTTTCTACATTCTAGAATAATGCAGGAGATTTTAAATCTATGAAATGACACATATGGAATAACAACAACAACAACAACAACAACAACAACAGTCAATTGATATTTTAAAACACTTCTGGAATATTCAATTACACACTCTTTACTCTCATACACATCTACTGACTGAACAATTAATCCTCAAAAAGTGTTGTTTATTAAAAGTGTTTCTCTCTCTCTCTCTCTCTCTCTCTCTCTCTCTCTCTCTCTCTCTCTCTCTGTCTTTCAGATAATAAGCCCGTCATTCTCGTGGTGCTCCACCACACATTTGATCCAGATTACATCGCTCCAGACAGCAGACTCTGTGTAAACAGGGACAGAGTGTTTGCTGTAGATTGTCTTTTCCATGAAGATCGCGGGTTACTGAAATGCCAGCGCAATAACGGCGCAATTAGTGCTGTCAAGGAGCACCTGTTCAGAGATGAAAATTCTGAGGTATAGACTATATTGTTAACAGCTCTGTAATATTACTAACGCTCAGAGACCTTTCTTAACGTGACACATGTATTTACTCCACAAACTGATTTTCTCACTCATATGTACTACAGGATTGGACCAATCAGGAACATAAGAATCAACCACTTGTAAGGTTCATCATAACGTGTTCACATGCATGAGATCTCCAATCTTAAGAAAAGCGTTTTTACACTTGCGTACAGTACAGTATGTATTTTGCATTTTGATCATCTTAATTATTATTATATAAGTCTTAAACAGCAATTTTCTCATATAGACAACACAATAAAATGAACAATTAAATGTACTGTTAAGCCTGGAAAATGTATAGAGTAAACTGTGTATAGCAACCTTTACAGCTTTTCAATTAATGAAACAAGATCAAATTGTCTCCAGCAAACAGCATTCGTTAGAATAACACAACTAGAAATCACTTTTTTCAAGCGAGTAGGCAGGATAACCACGCGAGTTATTCTAAAGACTCTCTCAGAAGGGGAACAAGGGAAAAACACAAATTTATCCTGCGTCCTATTAAACACACACTCGAATCAGAAAGCAAACTCACGAAATGGCTGACGAACAGTCTGAACCGAAATGGACGAACTCAATGACTGAGCGATGTGATGCGCCATCTTATCTCCTTTTATGCTTCCTGTTTTGCGATACTACTTCCGGGTCCTAGTGCCGGTCGCGGAGTGGGTGTGTGTGACACTTTTGCCTTAATCTCTTGGTCTCTTCTTAAATGTACACTTTGTCTTTGGCTTGGCCCTGATACCTTACCAGTGCTTCCTAAATGATCACATGAAGTGTGCAGGTACTGTACAGGGCCCTTAAATAGACACGCCGCCAGGTTCAGTGTGCTCGCTCTGATTGGGCTTATACGTAGGGTCGTTGCCTGGCAACCACACATCTAGGTGACCGCACCTCTGTCTGTTCTGAACAGTGCAAAGTGTTTTGACGCGGTTCTGCCCCTTGTGAGACCAGGATCATGATAAATGATAAATGAATTTACTTCACAAACTTATTCTCTCATTCACAGGTACAACCGAGTATGAGGGAAGAGGAACATGAGGACCGAGTACCGGTATGGATATTTGTTACACATTTAAAGTACATTATTTTAATTAGAATGCAGATAAACCAAAAATGTTAGTCAAAATCCTAGTCCAGAAAAGGCAATGATCAGCCATTAAGCACTCACAATACCAAGACAGAGAAACACTTATTAACAACAAGTATACGAGCCTGAGCATACACTGTACAGTGAACCAGTAAAGTCTTTATGTGTGTGTGTGTGTGTGTGTGATCACAATAAAGGTAACCCCGCCTGCAATAGAGTTTGTGATGGCGGGGTGTAGTTGTCCTCAGCAGCCATGTTTTTATGCCGCATTTTACTCAAGAAGTTGTAGTTTAATTTCCAGCTGTGGCTCCACGAGTTGTTTGTTTAAAATAGTTTTTAAAAAGATGTTTTTCAGGATTAAGTGCTCAGTATAACAAATCTAAAAAACTGTAGTATAATGTAATCATGAAAACTGATACAAAAACTGTCTAAATAATTTTTGCTATGGTTTAAATAAAGTTTTTGAAAAGTCTATATTAACATGCAAAAATATGTTACACGAGGTGGGGTCAGAAAGTTTTGAGACTAGTTTTGTAACGTGCAGCACAAAGCTGCACACACAGTCACAGGGAGAGCTGACCTTCATAAGTCAGTGTGCCAAAAGACATCATTTGCTATTTCATCATGGACAGCAAGTTGAAACAAAGAGCGAATGTTAAATTCTGCGTAAAGTTGAGAGTTGTTTGACGTGATTTAGCAAGTTTATGAGTTGTTCGAGGTGGTTTGAGTGGCACGCACACTTCATGAGAGGAAGAAGATCACTGAAAGATGACGAGAGATCAGGAGGACCATTAATGAACTCTACCACTGAAAATGTTGAAACCGTTCGACAACTTTTGCTGCCATTGTCGGTGTGTCGTACGGAACAGTCCAGGCGATCCTCATGTGTGATTGGAACATGTGCCGTGTTGCTGCCGAGTTAGTCCCCAGGCTGCTGATCCAGGAGAAGAAGGAACATTGTGTCAAAGTCTGCCAAGAACTCCATCAGTGTGGCGTGGATGATCCGTCCTTCATGTCGAGGATGATTATGGAAGAGCAATGGAAGAGCACATCATCTCCACGACCAAAAAATAATAAATAACAATTATAGAAATAATCAATTTACTGTATGTTGCATGCACAGTGTGTGTTTGTCTGTAGAAATCTTTCATTTCTATATAAAATCATTCATGTGAGTCATATTGTGTTTTTTATTTTTTTGCAGGTTGATGACAGCCAGTCCAGATGGAAAGTGTTAATGGGTGATTTTATAAATGGTGCTATGGGTGGGGGTGTGGGTGGTGGTGTGGGGAATCTTGTGGGTTGTGCAGTGTTTAATGTTTTAGCTCGAACTGCTGGTCGTCCTGGGGGAGGTGATTTAGGTGGTACTGTGGGTGGTATAGTGGGTAGTGCTGCGTGGGGTGCTCTGTGCGGTGGTGTGTGCAGTGTTGTGTGGGGTGCTGTGGGTCGTGCAAGTGGTTTAACTAGACATGTGGGTGGTGCAAGAGGTCTCCCTCATGGTACCGTTTTGGGTGGTTCTGTGGGTTTTGGTGTGGGTATTGGCATGAGGATTGTTAAATGATACTAAATAATTATTGCATTCTTGATTAAAACAAACAAAAAAAGTTTGCATCAAATTCCCAAGTGTTTTGGATGAATATTTCTTCATGTCCCCCAGCTGAAGTCTGCATAAGCTTTATGCTCTGCATTTGTCGTGTTTAGGGAAAGAAAAAAAAACATATTTGTACATATGTAATTTTTTTTAAA
The DNA here is from genome assembly GCA_030014345.1 of Clarias buthupogon. Classification (NCBI taxonomy): domain Eukaryota; kingdom Metazoa; phylum Chordata; class Actinopteri; order Siluriformes; family Clariidae; genus Clarias; species Clarias buthupogon. The sequence continues at coordinate 2,311,955 of JAQMYK010000023.1, read as the reverse complement.
GCAACATTTAAAAAAGTACAGAACATTTGTATTGAACAAACCCACCAACCACAAGGAGAACATGCCAACTCCATGCACACAGACCCCGAGGTGGGAATCAAACCTGGAACCTGGAGGTGCTAGGGAACAGGGCTAACCACTAAGCCAGCAATATTTTTTCTGCCAACAATATTTTTGAGACCTATTAGCCTATAAACACAACCATCATCTGTTGGCTTGGAAAGCATGTTATGCTCAACCCTGAACAGCAACCCAGAACCTCAACTGCCTGAGTCACGACTGCCAGCTCACAAATTTCTTGAGTGTAGATGAAATAAAGAGACATCTACAGGTACGATCAATCACTGTAAAAAGGATAATCTGTGAGAATGGTGTATAGTATAAAATAAAAGAGTAATACATTTCAGGTTTCAGTTTTTTTGTTTCATTGTTGTTTATTTTTAACATGAATAGTATTAGATTTGATTCAACGTCAAAACATCATCTGGTATGCATTCAGGATTAAATGCAGATGTCTCAGTGACATGTTGTCACTCTCAGAAACATTTGGCTGATGTAAACCTACAGTATATATTTTGGGTCGGTGTTGACCAGACGTATGGATGCTTTTGTCCAAACGTTGACCATTTTTGATTTAATGTCGACGTCACTGCAGTATATTGTGGATGCTTGTCAGAAGTTATAATTAGGAGCAGGACATGGCACTCTGAGGAGATACAGTATGTACGTGTGCTGTCTGAGAGGTACATTAAATTTTATTTGGTAATGTACAGTACAGAAAAAACACGTTAAAAATTATGTCTTGACGATTAATGATTAGTTTAGAAACTTTGAAGTCAGTGAGATGATAAGCAAGTGCAGGTCTTAGGTACTCAGAGGGAACATACAGATAGAGCTGCACTTAAAATGCTGAAGTAAGCACACAGTCCTGTTTGATCAGTTATCAAATAACGCTGGTGACATTGAAGATAAGTGTGGTCTCAAAGTGTGGCTTTATGCCAGTAGATAAACTGAAGCCAAGTTCCGGTTTATCAAATATTAACAGAACTATTCCAGATCAGGGAACAAACCTGTACTGAGTGTAGAAAATACTGTACGTGTGCGGGTAACAGGAGAGACAAGGAATAAGCACTAGTCTATAGGTAGATAAAAAATAAAATCATTGACCATGTATAAAGTATTTATTAGTAATTTATTAGTAGGAAAAATATGCTGTTCATTTCAGGAATGTCTCAACAGATGAGCAAATCATGACACCAAAACCGACAGTTCTTTTTCTGCTGATTTTTTTTTCCAACTTGAGCAAGCACTGAATCAGAAATCATTTTCTCATCATTGTCTAACAGTCTGAAGTGTTGTCACATGTGATAAAGCATGCAAGACAGAAAGAGTTTAACAACACCGAGTGATTTTATTAGGGGTTACTGTTTATTAGGATTATAATCCATATAACTCATGGAGGAACGCTGAAAAACAGGAAAACATGAGTTTGGGTGTCTTCATATTTCTTGCATGTCTTTGTATTCATCAGGCAATTTGATGCTATATTCCTTAACAAAGGATTACTGAAAATGTTTTCAATAAATATCTATTGCGATTGAGTTTTAATCTTCAAGACTTCAAGACTCACTTAAGAAGTTTTCTTTTCCAAGTTAATTAACATTAGCTTTTAGATGATTAATTATCATGTCATCTGTATAGTTGTTCAAAGAAAAAATATTTTATAAATCACCAGAGGACCTGGTCCTGAGGTTGACCTTTACCCAGTCACTGTTTCACTGAAGCGATACACTTCGCATCTTTGCACACATAAAGTATATCCTTGGTTATTTACCATGTTAAATATAAAATGAGACAATAAAAACAAAAATAAACATCATCGTGGTGATAACAGTTCATAAAACGATAACATCGTTTTTATGCTTCTAGTCGTTTGATTAAGTAAACATTTATATTGTGCACACTTTGCAGGCAACGGTGGAGGTACAAAGGTTTTTACTGTATAGACTGTAAGTACTTACTGTATAGATGCTTTGTTTGCTTTCTGAATACTAAAAATGAAAGCGAAAATACCCAAAAATGAAAGCGAAATACCTGGAAATTCTCATTATCCCATCTGTGGAGTTCATATCATTTGCCTTCCACTAGATTCACTAAAGATCGTGTGACTTCAAAATGGCTCAAGGTATGTGTTTTTAATAAAATCTTCCTGCATGATATTATGTACTGTAAGATCGTTTGATCCTATTTAATCATTTACTCTGTGCAAGAGTCTTGCATTTGTTCAGCCACATTACTGTACATTAACCTTTTGTTTATATATTGATTCATAATGTAAAAACCTTCTTTATTTTTTCTTACGTGCAGTTCTTCCAGCAATCATCAACTATTTTGTCATGGTCCTTGGGAACACCATGAATTCCCACAAGACCTTTCTGGAAAATCTCACAATTTCAACAAATCTTCGTGAAGTTTCTTTATTGAAAGACAGTAATGTCATTATTGCTTTTGTCCCGATTGTGTCTCGGGCTGGGACTGACATTTCAGCTGTAATGGAAAAGATTCCTGGTAAGTAGAAACAGTTGTAAGAAATCTATTTATATTTATTGTTATTTTGATAAGAAATGCATAATGGAATAACATGAGAAGGCAAATTATTATTATTATTATTATTATTATTATTATTATTATTATTATTAGGTAGTGGCTGTGGTCTTGTATATGCATGAACTATATAAAACAGTGATGCAATATATGCAAGCATATTTCTGTTTTTGTACAGAAATATTGTTTCATTGTACAATGTAGGTCAAAGTAAAATAATAATAATAACAAAAGAAGAAGAAGAAGAAAAAGAAGAAGAGCGAATTTCTTGCTTGCATCATGTTCATCCATATCCTCTTACTGTACATAAAATTTTTTGGCATTTGCCGCATTAGCCCCTATTCAGACAGACTTAAAATAAACAGTCTCCATCAAAAACAGTCTCATGATAGTTCACTAACTCAGGGACTAAGAGTAGCATTAGTATTAAAAACCTTGTTATTCTGTACAAAAAAACTCTCAGCTGACTTGTGCATTCCTTTATTAAAAATATATCTCCCATGGCCAAACAAGCAATAAATCATCTTAAACTTTCAGGATCCACCACTGGGGTCAGACTTGCACTCTTATTCACAAATTCCATATTAGTGCCACTTACAATTAACTTATGATTAACAGCGGTTAAAGTCACCTTTTATAATCCTCAAAATGTGTAATTTATTAACTCAGTGTTCTCTCTCTCTCTCTCTCTCTCTCTCTCTCTCTCTCTCTCTCTCTCTCTCAGAGGGTAAGCTTGTTGTTCTCGTGGTGCTCCACCATACTTTCGATCCAGATTACATCGCTCCAGACAGCAGACTCTGTGTAAAAAGGGACAGAGTGTTTGCTGTAGATTGTCTTTATTATGAAGATCAGGGGTTTCTGAGATGCCTGCGCAATGATGAAGCGATCAAAGCCGTGAAGAAACACCTGAGACTCCAGGACCAGGTTAGTGTGACTTTAGAGATGATCTAGCCTTTTATATTATATATATATATATATATATATATATATAATTTTTTACATTTGTTTTTTATATTTACAGTATAAGAAGGAGTTCTCAGTCATCACACTTTATTAACTTTATTAATCCCAGAGGGAAATTGCTCACAGTTACTGTTTAAACCTCTGTGCCGACAGTTCAGACTGATTATAAGTCCTTTTGAATGAGCTGTTATAATGGAAAAGATAATATATTAGAAGAAGCACATTAATATACAGCTTAGTCTTACTGAGAACCCCTGAACTGTGTACAGCTCTGCTGTTTTGATAGAGAGATAATGTGCTATTTACAGTACAGTAGGTAGTCAACTAAATCTTCCCAAATAAGGACTCACAGCCCATATTCTCACAGCTCTCAGTACAATGCAGACTGTTACAGTATGTGCTGTACATATAACACAAAGGCTCTACTGATAAGTTCTGGTCAGAAGCTACACTGGTTAATAATGTAATGTTCTTTATCTTTTCTTTTTTTCAGTCAAATCAAGTCTCTTACAACTGGAGAATGGTTGCGTATCTTGCCGTATGTATTGTTGCTGGTGTTGTTCTGTTTATTTATAATATTGGTCAAGTGGATATTATCAATATGATTGTGGGTATTGCTGTTGTGGGTGGTGGTGTGGTCATCATCGTGATTGTCATTGATCGTTCAGCCGGCCATACCAGTGCTCACAAGCCTACGGATAAGAAGCAGTTACACCTGAAGCATTTTGACAGCCGAGAATCCACCACTTCCTGTTCATCTGTATGACATAACTTGGGTTAAATAGAAAAAGTGTTGTAATTGCCACAATCCTCTTATTTTTTAATTAAGGATTTGATTTTTAGTTAAAAACTGATTTTAATCATAATAAAGAAAAATATGCTTTGTGTTTAGGAAAAAATCTTGTCAGTATATAGATCAACTATAATATAGTGATTTATTAATACCGTATCTTATCTTATATCTTAATCTTCAGCAAGATATTAGCTTCCTTCTCTCTTATTCATTTGCCTACTGTACATCTATCATTTGGTGCTTTGTGATGACTTAATATATACGACATATAAAACTGCAACCTGGCTGCAAAAGGACTAACACAGGCTTAGAACTTAAAAAAATTAACCCTGTATCCAGTGAGACTGTGACATCTAAACCTGAGATTGATGTTTCAGGAGGGTTACTGGTGAGCCTTTTTAAGTTATGGAAATGACTAGTGATGAATGTACAGTATGACAATTGTGATTTCTTGTAATATTGTCTGTCGTGTTTAAGTTAATTGTGCAATAATGCCTTATATTAAGCTCTCATTACATGAACTGATTTTAGCTGACTAATAAATACAAGGGATTGTAAACCCTACTGTACTTATTTAAAATTCTAGCTGCTATCTCATTAATTGTATATTAATATCTAAACCTTACTCACACAAAATATGGAGTATGAATTCAAAATACAAATTTTATTGCATATTATTTTAACATAGATTTTTGGGTGTATATGTATTTCACAAAATAATTTATTTTAAAGCTATTGTAATATGATGCAATATTCCTTTATTATGTAGCTAATATAAGTAAACACATTTTCAATAAATATATTTAAAAATTGAGTTTTACTGGTTATTACTGGACTTAGATTTAGACAATTTATTATTATGTTAACTATGTAGCTATTCAAAGATAAATTGTATAGATCATAGAAGAAATCTTCCAATCTTACAAAAAAGTGTTTCTTTTTTCAGAAAATATTCGCTCCTTGTTATGTACATTCTCAGTCTTGGAGAAAAACATTCTAAATGCTCTAAATCTGTAAAGTTAAATTATAACCTACATTTTTAAAAATTAAATTGTCTAATTTTAAATTTAGAGTCTCGATTGTTTTGCCTAATAGTTTCAATTTTATTTTATTATTTATTTTTATTGAAAAACAAAAAGATTTTAGATTTTATGAAGTCCTCACTGCTTCATATTATTGGTACAGTACGCATGAGACTGTGATTGTCTTATTCCTAGTTAATTCACTATGGTACTGTCACGTACTGCTAGATGTTGGACTGTGGGCAAGGTGTTGAGGCATAGATGCAGAGGGGGTAAGGTGGTAAACAAAGTCTTTTAATAATGATAAACCAAACAAGCAAAACAAAACACGAACAAAGGAAGTTGGCTTAAACTTGGAGCATACTATAAAAGAGAACTCAAAACACAAATACAGACTAGGGAGTACACACACTAATACAATACAGACAGGGGATACGAACCAGACAAGACAAGACACACTAAACAGCCTAACGGACTAAACACTAGTGTTAAGTTTAAAATGTAGAAGAAGTGTCCTAGCTAAGTTTTAAGCTAAGAGTAGAAGAGTTATTTCTTGTTGTGTCCGCCGCACTCTGGTACACTTACCGGTCTGGGCCCGAACAACCGGGAGAGACAAACACACACACACACACGCCGGCATGATGTCTGAAGATCTGTTTATTCTTAGCAAAGAGAGCACATTTAAACGCTGCTACGTCCCGAACATCAAAAGAATCAGTCATTAACATGTCAGTCATAGAGGGACCCGGAGACAGACAGGTGTGCCATTTGGAGGTATCCTCGTCTGAATACAGGATATACAAGGTGTGACCACAGAAGGCATGAGGAAGCACAGTGAGA
>JAQMYK010000023.1:2253129-2263162 GCA_030014345.1 Clarias buthupogon | reverse complement strand
TATATATATATGGCTCAGGATTGTGCAGTATACAGTAACGCCCTTTTTTCAGCACAAAATAGGAAATATTATTAACTACATTTTCTTTTTTTTTTAAACAACTATACAAACATGACATGGGGTCTCACACCATGATGAGGGTCTCAAAAAAAATTTACACAATGGAGTGTAAAGAGTTTTGAACTCTCGGTGTCTACAGTATGTGTACTTGCCAAAACCCATGGTGAGCATCCAACACTGAGAATAGCTTTGTGTTTGGCAACTCAGTGACAATCGCTACACTCTGTTGACCCAATCTGTAGTCTTGTTTGTTTGACTGTGACTCTTAAGTCCTCCATCGTTTTCAGTTGATTTGTACCTTTGTCCTTCAATGCTACGGATACTTCTCTTAGTCTGGAAACAAAAAGAATGATGGCTGGATTGAAATGTATTTGTTACTGCGCTGGAGCACATCCTATTCCTGTGAACACGTCCTCATGTCACAGTGGTCTTCACTCTCCAGATTAAAATGTAAAACTCTTCTACTTCTGCTTATTAACATGGCTTTAAGTCATAAACATACCCGTACCCAAAACCATGTACATATAAAATTATTTTGTGTTTACAGTAATAAATAATTTCTAATTGCTATATTTCCAATTACTGTAAGTGAATTATGACAAAGCTTACTGTCTAACTTTTCTCTGTTGAACATGTCAGCTTTCAGCCAGATTTTCTTTAAAGCTCGGACTATGCAGTGTCTTTAACTGGTCTATTTCTCACTCTAGTGCTTACGACACAATACAATATTAGCAACCAATAACAGCAATGTTAATCATCCTACGGTGTTAATAATTTATGCAGAAATGTTTAAGGTGACAAATGCATTAACTCCACAAACCTATTCTCTCATTCACAGGTACAGGGGAGGCTCCTACGACTGGTACGGTTATTTATAACACCACACATTATAACATGCCTGATGTGACACCCTTAACATTGGTAGAAAATTATAGCTTTATGGTTTGGGCTTGATCAGTGTTGCCAACTTGGTGGCTTTCTCAATAAATCTGGCAACTTCCCAAACCCTTTTGGCGACTTTTTCGTCAAATACGATTAGTGACAAATGGCGACTTTTTCTGGTGTTGGGATTTCTCAGTTACTTACGCACCTCGTCCACTGTGTGTGTGTGTGTGTGTGTGTGTGTGTGTGTGTGTGTGTGTGTGTGTGTGTGTGTGTGTATGTGTGTGTCTCTCTCTCTCTCTCTCTCTCTCTCTCTGTGACAAAATTAAAAAATCTAATTGATAAAAAAATCAATCATTTACTGTACAGTTCTAAACATACAGTATTTATCCAGTCATTTACTCACTTTTTAGCTCTCCCATGACTTTACTTCTTTCTACTACAGTGTCCATTACAATTGCAAGCAAATTAATGATTATGCGAATTAGACGATGACATCATTTTGTAACTTCTTGCGATTTTAGGACAGCCAATAGTTACTTTCCTTACCGAGGAGATGGCAACACTGGGCTTGATTTGAGAAATTTGCCGGAGCTTAATAGACAAGAGAAAGAAAATGCAATTAAAGCAGACGATGAATTAAAAAATAAACTGATTCATTAATTTGTGTAACTTTAGTCAAAGATTCAGAAACAGCACATTTAAATTGCATTTGAAGTGACAAATCATAGTAGGCACAAATAAAACATGCACATTGTCCTTAATCAAAAGTTTGCAAGGTTTTCTAAAATGCTTACGATTAATACCCATGCCAACCAAATAGTTAAACAAGATCATAATAAAAACCAGGTAATAGTTAAACGATCAGCAAGCATCAACTAGGCAAGACTATAATCAAATCGAAAACAAGATCAATACCAAAGGTACTGTATGTGAAATATACAAAAATACACAAAACATTTGGTAATGGCAGGTACAGGAAACTAAATACGACTGGCAGAGCTGGCGACTGACAGTTACTGTAGCAACAGGAGGTGAAAGTAGTTAAATTCTTACTGGTGCTATACTGTATAACCAAATGATGAGAATAAACCGTTAACAATCCTGTAAGTCTCGAAAGTTTCTAATTCTACTTATTATGAAATATCAGCTCTGTTAACTTCCAGGTGAAATCCCAAATAGTGTTAAATGATAATCTAGTGCTCTAGGGTGTACAATCCATTATCTCACACTCCAAGTATAATGCCCTTGATCAGGGATTAGAGAGAGATTCAGAATTCAGACTCGTGTTAGAAGCTAGTTAGCTTTGTAGCCCTAAATGAAAGAACCGGTCAGTTCAGAAAACAAATTAGTAGTACAGTAATTATTTAGGAGTATTAAGTGTCTTTTTTTTAAACATAAACTAACATTATTGGATACAATAGTTAAACATCCCAGTGCTGTTACTGTCTATTATCAGCACTCGTAGAATGTCTCTCATCTAATCAGATTGTTTGATCAAACTAACTGTTGATTAATTCCAAATAATCCACTGAAGTGAGAGTCCCTACAGTATCTGGAGTGTGTGTAATTTAGTGCACCCAGACGGATAGCTGGGTGTTGTACTTCAGCATCCATGACTGTAGGTTGATTAGTACTCTGGGACTAAACTGATTCCGGCACAGATGTGACACCGTGTAATAGATTCGACAACACACAGTCAATCAGTGTTACAAACTAGCAAAAGTCTTTGCATTATTGTGGATGAAAGACACCCTGACACACTGCCTGCACCCTGTCTTTGTTGTGTTAGTTTTATGGCAGTTGGCATCCAGTAAGTTGCATTACTGCCACCTTCTGGTCTTGATCTTCCTCATGCTCCTTTCAGTTTAAATCCTTTTTTATCTTTCTTGTCCTCTTTCTTATTTCGTATAAAATATTTTTTACACCTTTCCAAATTCTCATTGCTTTCGCCTGTTTTCAATACAGTACACTATTTTTCCCCGAAACATTAATTTCACCACTGTTATGATAAAAAATTCTTTAAAAGGCATATTCTTACAAAACTCCAAACATTTTGAGCAAATTAAAACTTCCTTTTTAAAAAAAAGGTACTCATGTTAGAGAGCTGTGAGAGAGTGAATGTGGTCTGGGGAAATTTTAGTTTGATTAAATGGTTTGAACACGCTACTGAAAACTTCTGATCAGAAACTACACTGTATGTTTAAAATGATCATTTCACTGTATGTTTCATGTGTAGTGTGTGTTAATAGAAGTGTTTGGTTTTTTAAAATTTAAATATAAAGTCAAATTCTACATAATTTTTTTTCTTCTTGTTTTTGCAGGGGGATCGCGAACATTATTTAAGGAAATTTGTTGTTGTGTGTCTTGTCTGTTTTGTTCTGATTATTATTGCGGGTATTGCTGTGGGGATTCCAGTGGGTGTTGTTAACGGTACTGCTGTAGGTATTGGTGCAGGTTTTGGTGTGGGTGGTATTGTGACCATTCCTGTGATCGTTTTCTTGGTTAAATATCACAAAGCACAAAAACAATTGTACTTGCCACAATCCTCTTGTTAAAATTTACTTAATTAATGATTAAATTCATTATGAAAAAATCATATTTAATAATGCATGAAGTTTTATCCCACACCTTGAGTCAGATGTGTATCGCTAATATAATGATTTACACCTAAAGACTGCATTAACGTTACACAGTGTGCTTGTAGTGGAATAAAGATTATGAAGAATATAGCACATATCTGTATAAAAAATACCATATAAACATTATTATTCGACAGACTAAAGTAACGGATTAGCTGAATCTTTTCTCACTTTAAGCGACATATAGGATGTAAAGCTTTGTTTACACTCGTAACCTTGCAGAGAGTCAGTCTGGATTGAAATATCTGTATTTTGTCAAGTCCTTTAATGTCAATGTGTGTGTGTGTGTGTGTCTCAGCACTGATGTGAATTTAAATATGACATGACAGGTTGGGAAGAGAAGAAGGAGAGAGAGACTAAAAAACAAACAAACAAACAAAAACTATATATAGTGTCGTGTTACTTTTTTCATGCCGACGGCTTTTAATAATGCTGGATGTTCAAATTAACAATTTAGTTGAACAAGATATTTTTTAAAGGTTTATTTAAAAATAAATAAATAAATAAAAAACTTCCTTTAGGGTTGCATATCTTTATTTATTTATTTTTTACTATAGAATGTCCAAATTGTTTGAAAATGGTTTTATATCCCTTTCCAGACTGATGTGTGGCAACAATTGCTTCTCTAAGACCATTGCTTATGTTTTTTACAGTAATATTGTGTTAACACCGCTGAATGCTTAAAACCAGCAAACTTGGCACCTGACTGCAACTTATCCTCTTAAATCCTTTAGAAGTAGTCAGGGGATACTTAATATTGCTCACATATTTTCTTTTTGGCTTAATTTTTGCTAAATACTGTACATAATGGAAATGTGAAGAAAAAAATTACATGCTGTTGTGAATCTGATGCTATATTTGCCTAATACTATGTCCCGCTGTGATCAAATGATTTTAATTATGCTTTTACACACAAAAAAGCTTCTCTTTTAAAACCTGATGTGGCTCTAAAGTAGGATAAGATTTCAGTCTTATGTATTGGTTCGATTTTCCCTGCTCACAAAATGTAAGCCAATCCTAAAGCATGATGGTGGAACTTTCTATAGTCTATTCCAATCTTTTTTTTACTTTTTTTTCCTTTTTCTTGCAGTAAATTAACAATTTTGATTCTTAAATTTTTAAAATCAAAGGCATATGTTCCCCCTCTGTGTTCCTTTTGAAGAGCTGCAAAGAACTGATTATTTAATGTCGTCATTTACAGAAAATTTTAAAAATGTTAAATCTATACTTTAGCAATAAAATAACACAATTACAGGTAAAATTGGTTATATTCTTAGAAGGATCTTTTTTCTTTCACTTAATCTGTATGTGTTTCTGAAAATTTATTTTGTCCACCAATCCGAAATTTTACATTTTGCATCGTACTGTACGAGCAAACTCAAATGTTGCTTCTTTTTTTTTTTTGCTAATGTACAAATATTAATTTGTATAAATCACAATGTTTAAATTTACAATGTTCATCAAGCAGCTCACTGTTAAAACTTTCTGAATGTATGTAAATATATAAAGTTTTTGAAGGACTTTGTGTATTAATGTGTGTAAAATTGTCCACTGTGTGTCAATTTTAAAAACTTTATTCCTTCAAAACTGGTCAAAGTTAAAAAAATGATTTGCATAAAACAATGTACCAAAGGTTCTATTTTCTTTAAAGGTCAGTAAGATACATAAATAACTCCAGATTCATATTCATATCATAACCACTAGCAAAGAAGAAATCTTTTTTTGGAAATGTGTCAGATGCAAAAAAAAAAAAAAAGTAAATGGTATCAAGAGTTTGTTTCTCAACATGTGAATCCAAGGGGAGCGTGTCTCTCCAAGTCCAATAAAAATTGTTTGGAAGGCTTTAACGGTGTACGACCAGTCCTTTGGCTATTCAGTGTTCAGACACTTCTTAACACCTCTTACCATCTACATGCTTCTCACTTGACCAGAAAACGACAAAAACAAAATGAAAAAGAATGTTTAGTAACATGGCCAGCTCTGCTGTGCACACCAGAGGGGGTTGGCAGGAAATTTTCATCATTTTCCTTCCACCTTTTGAGCTTTATTTTATAAAAGAGCACTTCCTCACTCATTGCCTCACAGTCTCTGTGTTCTGGTTCTGTAACCCAGGAACTTCATGCAACCATGACTAAGCTGATGTTCCATTACATGACCACTAGAGGGAGGCCCAGTGCCTTCTCAGCAAACTCATATCCCACAACAGTGTACTGTAGTATCGTATCTCCAGACTTTTGAAAGGACAGCAAGAAGGATGGCCACAGTGGGAATGAACCACCATCATACAGGCACAGTGGGCACTATGATGGTGTGATCACCAGGTCTATGATCACCAGGTCCCTCCTTCAGCTCAAAGTATCCAGTATGTGGTATCACCTGCCTGTGGCTTCAGCCTGAGCTTCCGACAGCCTGTGAGGTCACTGAATGGATTGTCCTTCACAGGTTTCTGTGCTCCCTCCTCAGATAAGAGAGAATAGCTGTAGGCATGAGAGCTTCCACCTCTATGCAGGAAATGGTGTAAGCACTGGAATACATGCTCTCCACACTCACCCTTGGCCAGAAAAAAAAGAGACAAAAAGAAACGCATTCCACAGGAGCTGCACCCTACCAGGCCCCACCGGTGTCCCTGAGGGATGAGCATATGCCCACCAAACTTGAACAAGCTATGTCTACACCTGTCCTGGGGCTTTGGGCAGGGATGATGATGACAACCTGGTGCCCACTAAAAAGGTCCAAATTGAAGGAGCTCCAGTTTGGTCCTCATTGACCCCGGGAGCACCATAACATTAGCTCACCCCTCGGTCATCCCAGCGAATATGTGACCGTGTGGACCTCTCCTAATCATGTGGGTGCATAGAGATCGATCATGCATTTCCACATTGACCCAAATGTCAAGAAACAGCACCCAAGAAGTCTGCCCCCACCCTGCTCATCCCATTAATCATTATCAACATTCTGTTTAATGGACCTGGGCCCATATTTGGAAAAACTGTGGTAAAATGAATTGGTGATATCAGTGGCAGTTGTGTGAAAGCTTTATGCAACTAACAAAGCTTGTACATATGTAACTCGGCAGCATGACCTTATTCTAATCAGACTGTTCCAATCACAACTGTTTAAAGCCCCTATAGAGCTGTGTAGGACTGTCATAATCTGATCAAAATGATTTCGAAAAGAAAGTGAAACTGGAGAGAGGATTAAAGCATTTTGGTTGTGGAGGAGGTACTGTATTAAATGTAAAGAAATACAGTTGAATGGTTCACTTTTCCACGAAGATGGTCCTAGTCTCGCGCGAGAATTTACCTGAGCCTCCAATAATGAACTGGACTCCATATTAACTTAAGGACATCTGTTATATTGAACTTCCCGCCTCCTAAAACACAGTATGATCAACCCCTGCTATCCGTTATCACCCAAATGAGGATGGGTTCCCTGTTGAGTTTTTTTCTATTGCCATCTCAGGAAGTTTTTCCTTGTCACCGTCGCCCTCAGCTTGCTCATCAGGAATAAACTGATCATTCTGATTCATACAAACTTCCATAATTTTTTTGATTGTGTAAAGCTGCTTCGCAACATTGACAATTGTTAAAAGCGCTATACAAATAAAATTTAATTTTATTTAATTACCCTGCTACCCCTAAACAGTTAAGACAACTTCTCCTACATTTTGGTTGAGATGGGAGTGATTTCTTATCCTAAGAATGTTGATAAATAGCTCTTATTACTACTCCTGAAAATAGGACCAAAAGGCATCATTCTGAGAATCACACTTAGGAGCGATTTCCTACTCTGAGATGCTTAGTAAATACAGGCCCTGGTCAAGGATGAAGATGGGCACAATTGGGACCAGATACTGCTCATGGACTTTTCACCATCAGAGAGACACGTCAAGCCTCCATCAGCCTTTTGGTGTTTCTGCTGTTTGGGAGGAGGCCATGAGGTCTGCTTTATGTAGCGAATACAACTTGGGACCCTTGCTGAGAGAAAGAGTTTAAAAACAAACCTTAGGAGAAGCTGTTAAGGAAATGCTGCCGTAATGAAAAGAACACTGATATAATTCGATTTAGTTCTTAGATTAAAAGTTCCTGGGTATGCTGGTTTTCTTTAGAAACATTTTTCCTTAGTTATCCACATCTATCTTACATTGCTTAAGTTGTAACTACTTGCATATAAAACACATTTCCAGTATTTGGCATATACCCTTGTCCAAAGTGACTTGCATTTTTTTTTTATCTCATTAAACATCTGAGCTGACGGTTAAAGGCCTTGCCTAAGTGGCCAGTTGGTAGTGCTGGGGTTTAAACCTGGGACTTTCCAATCAGTAGGTCAACACATTAACCACTGAGCTTTACCCCAGTCCCCTCAATAAAAGAACTGCCTCACATTTTGAGGGTAATACCACGACTGCTGTGTCTCAAAGGCATTCGTTTGAGTCAGAAAGAGAGAATCCTGGGGTGCTGCGTTCTCAAGGACATGCTATATGGTGAGTTTGAAATATTGTCGTACTTATCTTACCAGAATCTGACACAGAGAGTGGATTGACCTAGCTGGTAAATATTCCTTTTTGGGAGGGAACATTTATCACAGACAGCAGAACATTACCAAAACTTTTCTTTCTTGTTTATTTTTTGTTGATTTTATTTTAATTTATTAGTTCTACTAGTTAATTCAGTATGTTAACTGTTAACAAAATGTTAACTGTTTCTCAACAAATTCCATTGCAAGAAATTGGGCCAAAAATACAAATTCAACATTGTTCTTTCATTAAAGCACCTCACTCCGTATTTGTACACACACACACACACGCACACACACACACACACACACACACACACACACACACACACACACACACACACACACACACACAACATATATATAAATCTTTATGGTAATCACAGTAACTCCATGGCACATTCCACCTCAATCATTTCATGTTCATATTGTGCACACTTTGTAAGCAGAGGTGGAGGCTCATAATCATTTGTACACTTGTGTATTTAAAGACACTTTATTTGCTTTCTGTTTCCCAGGAATGCGGTCTGCGCCATCAGTGAAAGTAAAAGTACAAGAAAAGTTTCATTATTTCAACCTGTGGAATGCAGATAATTTGTCTTCCACCAGATTCACTAAAGATCATGTAAATTATCCGACTTCAAAATGACTGAAGGTACATGTTCTTAACAAAATCTTCCTGCATGATATTTTGTAAAAATTGGACTGATACTGTTTAATTATTTGCTCTGTGCATAAGACTTGTATATGTGCAGTTACATTTTATTGTTTATTATTTGTTTACATAGTGATTAATAATCTAAAACCTTCTTTAGTTTTTCTGATCCACCGCTTTTTTCCAGCAATTATTAGATATTTTGTCATGGCCCTTGGGAACACCATGGATTTCCACAAGACCTTTCTGGATCATCTCAAAATTCCAACTAAACTTTGTGAAGTGTCTTCAGTGAAAGACAGTGATGTCATCATTGCTTTTGTCGCGATTGTGTCCCAAGCACATACTGACATTCCAGCTGCAATGGGGAAGATTCCTGGTAAGTACTAACAGCTTTAAGAATTTACTGTAAATTCTTTCTCTTTCTTTCTTTCTTTCTTTCTTTCTTTCTTTCTTTCTTTCTTTTTTCAAGTTGACAGGTAGATTGTTATTATTATTGTTATTATTAATATTATTATTATTATTATTACAACAACAATAATGATAATAATAATGATGATAATAATAATAATAATAATAATAATAATAATAATAATAATAATATCATTGTTGTAATAATAATAATAATAATAAAACGAGCTTTTTTAACTTATGGATAACCAGAAGTGGGCATGTTCTATACTGAAACAAGACATTTCGTTAATGTTTATCTTACCACTATGCCCTAGAAAGACTCAAACCCATTGTAAAAGCCAGAGCTTCTGGAAATATTTAATGATTATGACAACAGAACATAACTTCTTCTAAATAATATTTACAAATATTAAACACCTAGAAACCTTTCTGTGTTCTTTTATATGTGACTATAATCAGGAAACTGGTTTAGTACACAGTTGACAACAAATAGACATCTATTTTATTACTTATTTCTCAGACATGCTTTCACAATCTACTATAACTGTATATATACTGTACAAAACGGGATTCATTAAGCAGCCTTTCATTATGATTCAATGAATTAAAAAAAATTATAAAATTTTTTAGGACTTATTTAATATATACAAATGTACAGGTATTTACAGTATTCTTTTAATTATTTATTTAGTCTATTTATTAGTCCTATTAGAGTTATCCCACACTGTGCACAGGGAACAGATATGCATGGACTATATTAGAGAACTTCTTCTTCTTTGTCTTTCGGTTGTTCCCTTTCAGGGGTTGCCACAGCGAATCATCTGCCTCCATCTAACCCTATCCTCTGCATCCTCTTCTCTCACAC
>JAQMYK010000023.1:2201041-2214088 GCA_030014345.1 Clarias buthupogon | reverse complement strand
GTGTGTGTGTGTGTGTGTGTGTGTGTGTGTGTGTGTGTGTGTGTGTGTGTGTGTGTGTGTGTGTGTGTGTGTTTATGTCCCTCAGCACAGACATGAACTCTAATGCGACAAGACAGGTTAGAAAGAAGGACACAATGAGAGAGAGAGAAAGAGAGACTTCAATATATAGAGTTCCACATGTGTTCAAGTATGCAAGAACAACTTGTTTAATGTTGACAGCATGTTTAAATTAACATAATTTATCAGTTTTCATAAAAATATTTTTCTCATATTATGTGTGTCATCAGGCTTACAGCCAGTGCACCTCACAACAGAATAACTTCTCCTTTATCAAAAGGAATTTATCAGTAGCTCTTCACATGTTATCTGCTCCCTATTAAAGGGCTGATCAATTTGCCAAGAAGAAGCCAGAGCTCCACCTCATCCAGCTCTGCTCAGCAGCTCGTTCGACTGCATATCACCACTGAAGGGCTGCATATTCAGCACCTTACTCTCACGAATCTCACCAAGCACCCCTGAAAACTAACTGCACATGTGCAAGTGTGTGTGCGTGTGTATGCACACTCTCGAGTACTCACTAATAAAAGAGCACTTATATCTATGTTTTCCAGTTTGCATGTTTTCTGTGCCCACTGAAAGCACTGCACTGGTGGAGAATCAGTCACCTGTTTGTGACAACAATGCTCAAGACTAATATCAGAGAAAGTGCAGTGAAACTGGAAGGCAGAGACAGCCTTTCAACAAATGAAAACCCATCTCACCTGCTCCCCCGTGTTTCAAATCCCTGACTTCGACCGTGCCTTAATGGTACATACAGACACATCGGAGACAGGGCTCAGAGCCGTCCTTTCACTGGACTTTGACAGAGGGGAGCTAGTAATCTTGTATGTGAATAGGAAACTTACACAAGCAGAACAAAAATATGCTACTATAGAGGCAAGAGGCCCTTCCCATTAAATGACAATAGAGGAGTCCCAAAATTATTTATCCGGGTGACATTTAATGCTGGTCACACTCCTCCACAATGGCTGGTAAGGGATAAAGATATGACTCTTGCATTACACGCTGGTTCCTCATACTGCAAGATTTCATAACAGAATAACTTCTTGCTCGTCAAAGGGATAGAGCTCATAGTGCACATCCAGCAAAACGGACTACTCTTCCACATCCAAAAAAGGACAGGGTGCCGTAACTCACCGAGGCTGGTTCGGCTACCATCCCCCTGTCATCTGCTCGCTATAAAAGGGGTGTGGTTACAGTACATTGTTCGGTGAAAGTCCCTTAACTCACTCAAATGCCTCCTCGGCTTGCTCGCCTTTTGCCTCATCCACCTCTGCCAGGCTCAGCGCCTCGCCCAGTTGTATGTCAGCAAATGCCAAATTGAAGAGTGCTAAAGCTGTAACTAAATGGTAACAATGAACTGAAGGATAAGAGTGAGGATGAGACTGATCACCAATTTAAGTATTTTATTATTAGCATTATAATTATTATTATTGTTGTTGTTGTTGTTATTATTATTAGTATCATTGTTATTATTATTATTATTATTATTGTTGTTGTTGTTGTTGTTGTTATTATTAGTATCATTGTTGTTATTATTATTATTATTATAATTATTATTGTTGTTGTTGTTGTTGTTATTATTATATATTTAAGGTATTCAATGAACAAATAACAGTAAGATATAATTAGATGTCAAAATAACCTTTTTTTTTTTATAAACCCCACCATAATAGTATACATTATGAATATCATTTACATTCAGTGTACATTGGTGGCCTTTTTATTATTGACAATCAAGTTAGTAAGAAAAATTTGTTATTCTGTATAAATTTGTTTAAAAAAATTTTTTTAGGATGAAGTCCTTTATTCTTCAAACCCTTCTGTATCCGGCTAGATATAGAGTCAAAAATACGTCTGCAATACAGTAATGTTGTCACTCATTTAATCCAGAGCTTTAGGCATTTCTGTGCAGAGTTGGACACCCCAGCTTCAGAAAGTAAAAGTCCTGCCACATATTTGTTCCATCCATTAACTAAACCAGCTGATTCTAATTAGCACAACTCATCAGGCAGATAGACTCGATCTAATTAATGACATCAGCTGTGCTGTGCTCTGGGAGAACTGTATAAAACAGTGATCTACAGGAGTAACTTTACACGCTGTCATTTTATTCATTTCGTATTCATAGATTATAATACTATACTATTATGGAGACTTGTAACATTCTATAAGCTACAGTCACTTAGCAGGGTTTTTCCCCTTTAAAACCAGGAACTCAGACTCTAAAAGTGAAAGTAACAGAGACGCCTCCTCCCTCATTCCTCCTTTCTGTGGTTTGTACATCATTTGCTTTCCAACAGATTCCCTGTGCATTGAGTAACTGGGCTGATTTGACCTTCAAAATGTTTCGAGGTATGTGTTTGTAATTATACATTAATGTGTATTATGTGATATTGTCCTGATCCTGTTTATCCATTTGCTGTGAAGATGACTCGACAAAATACAGCATTTGCCTTTGCTTAGCCAGATATACATTTATTTATTTATTTATTTCTCCTTGATCATTTCCATTTAACAAAATGGTACAGTTACACAATTATTTATTATTTAAAAGCATATTAATGTTTATGTTTATGTACTTTAAGTATAATATTTTAGTTAAACCTAAACGCTATTACCATTTGTATGTTGTTGTTTTTTTTCAGGTTCTCCAATCAGTAAAAAATTTCATGTCATGGTTATTGGGAAGACCTTGGATTCCCACAAGGCCTTTCTGGATGCTCTCACAACCTCACCCAATCTTTGTGAAGTATCTTCAGTGAAAGACAGTGATGTCATCATTGCTTTTGTCCCGATTGTGTCTCGAACTGGTACTGACCTTTTAGCTGCGATGGAGAAGATTCCTGGTAAGTACTGTACAATTTTACTATTACGTACTACTTTACTGTAAAAAGGTTTACATTTAATAAATACAATTATTTATTACATTAAAAGAGCCTTTATCATGAAGCCTCTCTCATAAGGGCAGGCAATAAAAAACAAACGAATGAATGAATGAATAATAACCTTGGAAATAGCTCCACCCCTTTTTCACATCAGCTTTATATAAACGTTTTGTAATAGTTTTAAATGTCTGAAATGTAAATCATGTAGCATATTTAATTAATTCTAAAAAATATATATATATACATTTTAAGCTTGTTTGTAAAGTCTTATTTCTCTGAAAAATGAAGTCTTAAATCTTACTCACCCTCATTAATACACACAACCTTACTGAATATTTAATAGTAATTAATTAGATAAATGCCTGTGTATTTAATTGGGAATTTAAGAGATAAAATTAGCTGGTATAAGGATCATCACTGTTGTACTTTAATATTTAACGCACTTCTGATATGTTTCTGAAAGGAGGAAAGTTTCATTCAGTGTGCTCTCTCTCTCTCTCTCTTACTCTCTCAGATGGTAAGCCTGTTGTTCTCGTGGTGCTCCACCACACATTCGATCCATATACAGTTGTTCCAGATAGCAGATGCTGCATAAACAATGAGAGAGTGTTTGCTGTAGATTGTCTCTTCCATGAAGATCAGGGGCTGCTGAGATGCCCGCGCAATGACGACGCAATCAGGGACGTAAAGGAGCACCTGATTGGACACGAGGTAGGAGTTCTGAACGTGCCTCCTTAGACATAATTAGGGGAAGATAGACTTTTAATTAGCCTGAGCTTAATGGCCAAAAGAAAGTAAATGCAGTTAAACTGGACAATGAAAAGAGACTGTGCTGGATAAACTTAAGTGTAACTTTAGGCACAGATTGACACATAGTTCATTTTAAATGCAACATGCACAATGTCCACACCCTTTCTCCAAAGTTGGCCAGTCTCCTAAAATGCTTACCATATTCATATATTCATATATAAATTAAATAAATAACCTCACCACACCATTGTGATCCAAAAGAGAGTTGAACCAAAAGGCAAAGCTCTTGATCTACCGGTCAATCTTCGCCCTTACACCTACAGTATGGGCATGAGTGTTGAGTCGTGACCGAAAGGACAAGATTGTGGATATAAGCGGCTGGAATGGGTTTTCTCAGGAGGGTACTGTAGCTGGAATTCCATTAGAGAAGGAATGTGATGTTTGGTCATCCGTGAGAAACTTTGAGTAGAACCGCTGCTCCTTTGCATGGAAAGTTAAAGTGGTTTGACCATTATATTTCCACACTGGACTGGGAACGCTTCAGGATCCTCCAGTCAGAGTTGGGTGAGGTCGCCGGGGGAAATGGAAGTTTGGGGGTCCCTGCTGGAACTGCTACTCCTGTGACCCAACTTTGGATACGCTGTTGAAAATTGATGGATTAAAAAATGTAATTCCAGTTAAAAATTCCAAAAAAGTTTATGTCACTGAGACACCCCAAACCATGTACAGCTACACTATGTTGAGCTGCCAACAAGGTAGTTCACCATTTAACTGAAACTTCCCTAAATAAGAACTCCCAATCCATGTTCGTTCTCTCACAGCTCTCAGTAACCCTGAACCAGGTATTAAATATTCTTGCTCTGCCTCAAAATGCTCTACTTACAACTTCTGATCAGAATCCGCTCTGGTTTAAAATGGTGAAACTGACGATTTTCTTTAAAAGGAAATATTTCTAAAGAGAATGATTTATGATTTATATGAGTCACATTCTGCTTTTTTTTTTGTTTTTGCAGGTGGATCACCTTCGCATTAGGATAATCCTTGGTGTGGGTGTTCTTGTGCTTATTGCTGCAGCTTTCGTAGTGCTGATCAGTAATGTGCCACGCTCCACAAATTCAAGTTCTCTTAATTAATGTTTTTATTCATGATTAAAAAACCAAGCTGATAATGCATGAAGGTTCATCCTACAGTAGGCCTTGTATCAGCTTCTTATCTATGGTTCTGTGAAAAGTATTTGCCCCTTACTGATTTCTTTTTTATTTTTTTGCCTACTGTATATGTCACACTTAAATTAATCCAAGGAAATGCAAAATGTAGTTTTTAAATAATGGTTTCATTTAGTAGAGGGGAAAAAAAGCTGTCCAAACCTGTATAGCCCTATGTGAAAAAGTAATTTCCCCCTCTCTAAATCATGAATGAACTGGGATTTTTGGAAAGCTAGGTTAAATTTCACTTGCCACCCCCAGGCCTGATCACCGCCAGACCTGTTGAATCAAGAAATTAGCCTTTATTTGTCACATATACATTACTGCACAGTGAGATTCTTTATTCTTCACATATTCCAGCTTTTGTTAGTCGGCTGGGTTCAGAGTGCAGGGTCAGCCATTTTACGGCGCCCCAGGAGCAGACAAGGTTAAGGGCGCAACAGTGGCATCCTGGCAAAGTTGGGACTCAAATCACTGACCTTCCAATGTGGTTGAATTAAAAAGGGGTCTGGATGTGGCTGAATTAAAAGTTTGCAAAGACGAGTGGACCAAAATTCCTCCACAGTGAATGAAAGACTCATTGCCAGTTAGCACAACTGCAATCAAGTGTTTATGAAATTCACAATTTCACAAACCTACTGTATTAAGTTTAGGGGTAATTACTCATTGCCAGTTATCACAAATGCTTTATTGCAGTTGTTGCCCCCAAAGGGTGGCACAACCAGTTATTAGATTTAGGGGCAATTACTTTTTCACATAGGGCCAGGCAGGTTTGGACAGATTTTTCTCCTTAATTAATAAAATGAAAAACATTTTCTATTTACTCAGGCTATCTTTGTGTAATATTTGAGGGTCTCAGTTATATAAGTCTGACGAATATGCAAAAAAACAAACAAACATTAAACCAGGAGGGGGCAAATACTTTTTCATGACCCTGTATACTATAATGATTCACACTATAATATATTAACTTGTATGAATAGTTCTTCATGTCCTCCAGCTAAAGACTGTGTGTTTAAAGGGTTTAGGGGAAAAACAGATCTGTATACAGATTATTGTACACTTATTATTTTACAGATTATAGTAACAGATTAGTTTAATCATCTCTCTCTCTCTCTCTTTAGGCTACATCAAGCATTTTCTGTTTTAAAACAACTTCACAAATAAAATGACAAAATAGCACTGTTTCCTCTCCTAACCTCACAAAGAGTCACCGTGGATTTAAATGTCTGTGTAGAGTCGATGAATGTCAAAGTGTGTGTGTATGTGTGTTTTCTGTTTAAGTCCCCCAGAATAGAAATTAATTAAATTCTGTCATGAAGGAGGGACATAATGAGAGAGAGAAAGAAAGAGAAAGAAAACTGTGGATCAAAATGTTCTTTTGTAGAGACCATAAATGTCCATAAATGTGTATTTATGACCCTTCGCACAGATATAAACTCAAATGTAACAGGAGACCTTATAAAGAGGGACATGATGAGAGATAGAGAGAGAATAAAGAAAACTCTTGAATGTTTTATGCCGACATAAAAAAAAAGAAAAATATTTACTGGCATCACAAATCCTAGGCCCATTTCATTGTGGAGAAACAAATCTACAACTGTTAATTAAATAATCATATTAATTTCCCTCTAAGATGTTGTACTGATGATGAGTTGGCCCGCTGCGTAAAGTCTTCTCCAGAATGTCCCAAAGATTCTCACTGGGGTTAACCTGGGGTCTAACCTTGACACGCCCATTGTTCAGACCATTTGTCATGACATTTTTTTTTTTTTTTTTTTTAATCAATGCCCCTCATTCAGTTCTGTATGCTTCCTAGCAAAATTAAGCCTTGTTTTCCAATTAGCCTGACAGATAAGTGGTTTTCTTAACACTACACATCTGCTTAGTCCCAATCCCTTAAGTTCTATTTGCATTGTGTTTATGGAAATGAACTTACTGTCACTATTAAACAGTGAGTT
Source organism: Clarias buthupogon (assembly GCA_030014345.1). Taxonomy (NCBI): domain Eukaryota; kingdom Metazoa; phylum Chordata; class Actinopteri; order Siluriformes; family Clariidae; genus Clarias; species Clarias buthupogon. The sequence continues at coordinate 2,207,224 of JAQMYK010000023.1, read as the reverse complement.
CTACTGTTTTTTTTAATGATGTATATGACCTTCAGATTTTTTTTTCCAGCCACATTTCTTCCTCGAAGATGACCGTGCACCAGTATCCTGCCAGGTTTCAATAGTGTTTTACAGTTTTTAACTTAATCTTAGTAGTTTCTACAATTATCTTTAGTTGTTTTCTTTAATGCAGGCCGATCTTTTGACCCTTCTGAAACCACAGGATATGTCTTCTGATATGACATTGTTGTTTAGGAAATGAGAAGCTACTTACTGCATCAGTTAAATAATGTGTTGCAGCTGAACCATATTAATCACTGCAGGAATTATCCAGTGGAAGAAACTTAACTATGTGCAACCCAGGAGGTTTGTGTGTGTGTGTGTTTTAATGTAAAAATGTCTGCTGCATGTGAATAAATAAAGAACACTTCCTCTAATGTGATGCCATTTTATTAAAACATATAGTTGGACATTTCATACATTGATATCTTTAACAATTATTAATGCCATGACTAAAATGGAAGCGCAGTATAGATTTGATATACAACGTTCAAGGGTTACAAAATATATTCTACTAAATCTTCCCTCATACACCAACCAAAGGAATTATTTCTGTACAAAAGGCATTCGCCTCATTTACAAGTTCCATGCTCTGCCTTTGTGACACCTGAATACTGAATACTGGACAGTTAACAAGTGTGTGTATGTATGTGTGTGTGTGTGTGTGTGTGTGTGTGTGTGTGTGTGTGTTTGTACAAGACGCTTATGAAATGTGTACACAAAGGTTTTTAATTAATCATACATCCAGTGACAAAAATTAATAATTAGACTAAAACTGTAGGAGATTTTTTACTATACAGTGAAACTTTGGATTACGAGTAACGCGGTTTGCGAGTGTTCCGCAAAACGAGCAAAAATTTTAAAATAAATTTTTACTTGAAAAATGAACAAGTCTTGGTTTACGAGAACAGAGTATCATGTATCACGCATGCGATTCTTGTTTTGACGCCGAGTGTCACGTGATCACCACTGAGCCAACGTTTTTTCTCTCTCTTGTGCTGCGGAATTGTGGGTAATCGTCTCCCCTGCTGGGTCTTAGTGCTCGTCTCTTACTGGTATAATCAACATCCGTGCACACCTGTACTGTTTACTATAACACTGACCACGTGTGTGCGCGTAAAACATATTTTATTTTGTGTCTGTATGCGTGTGTACAGTGCATGTGTACTGTTTATTAGAACACACGTGTCCGCGTGCATGTAAAGCAAAAGAAAGTCTCAGTAGAGAGGTTAAAAATCCTTTTTCTCCCTCTCTGTCGTTATATGTGCGCGTGCGAGTAATTTGACACCGTGCCCCTTCATACACACACACATTTTTACTTTATATTTTGTATTAATTCTTTTCATGTATTTACTTTTTTGGGCTGTGGAATGAATAATTTGAGTTTCCATTTTTTTCTTATGGGAAAATTTGCTTCGATGTAGGAGTGTTTTGGAACACAAGCCCGCTTCCGGAATGAATTATGCTCGTAATCCAAGGTTCCACTGTAATTCTCTTTCAAATATGTAATGTGTGTACATGTGAGGGTTGGAGGGAGTGTCAGTGAAAGCAATGTGAATGTTGAATATCCGTTAGCTTCAAGTTAACAAAACATAATTCATGAGTTAATGCTAAGCAACAGTGTGAGCTCTAAGTATTGTCTTATAATAAACTACACAGATAAAATGGCTTCCCGGTTTCACTCAGAGATATACAAACTAGAGTCCTAGATAGATGACAAAGTGCACACTACAAAGTGCACACTACTCCAAAAGATTTCTCCACTTTTTGCTAAAATTTTAAACAAATTGTTGATTAAGATATAAAATAAAATATAGCCTTTTTCTTTATATTCTCCACCAGTTTTTTTTTTTCTTGTATCTGGTGTAATAGGGGACGTTTTGCAAATATATATAAATGAAATAACTTACAGAAGACACTTATATAAACTAATATAATGTCACTTTTTCTTTGCAAAAATAGTACCTTACTCATTCACACATCATTGAATTTTGCCAAATGAATCTAAATAAGATAGTTATTTCAGTTTAATCTTATTCAAATTTGATAATTTAGCTATCTAACCTTTTTGCAAGACAATTTTTTCTGCATTTTTGCTAAAAGGATAGCAATTCTGTTTACAGTTCATCGATAGTAAGCCATTAATTTCATTGTGCTGAGGTAGAACCAATATGGTAGCAATGAAGCTTCGCATTTATCTATCTAGGTCTCTATCAGAGCTATTCCACCAGACGTCCTGACAAGATATGATGAGAAATCCAGTTAGTATTGAATTCGATTCCACTTCTTGCAGGAAAGCAAGAAATCAAAAATCAAAAAAGATATCACAAGACTGTGGCCATTTAGGAAACAAAACCAATTAGGTTTGTAAAGCAAAATAAATGCATAGCCAACCTGGTTGCAAAAAGACCCAAAGAGATCAGCAAATCTGGCTAACATAAAATTCTAGGCAGTTATTATGAATTAGCACTAAAATACAAGTGTTCTTCAGCTAGCATTTTTTAATGGTGTAACTCTAGATGATACTTAAAGCTTGGCATCTTGTCAGAGTCTAAATGATGCTAAGCCTGCCCTAGCCTGTAATGACCAGACATACACATAGCAGATTATTTGAAAATATAGTAAAATGAACAATGAGCGCCAAGATTTTAATCAGAGCCATAAACTTGACACATGCAGCACCTTTGTTGTTTGTAGGAACATTTAAGGTGTAGTGCTATGATGCCACAACAAATACCATAAACTCATCTGTTTGCTGAATAAAGGTAAGCTAGTTAAATTTAAGCTAAACAAACACTATCAGCAAATTTTCATAAACAATGTGACTAGTGTGATGATGGAGCACTTCATCACTGCCTCACAGACAGTGCCAATTCAGCACCCACTGTGTTGTAGATTAGCACCGTGACAGCGGGGTGAGTCTGATCAACATGACACGGCTGGCATTGTGTCAGACAGCATGTGACTCCTTACTCTCTTCAAGAAGACAGGAGAATATAAAAAGGGAGAGAAACAAGAGTGAATACTGACGTTAATCTTATGCTGAACTCTGACCTATGCCATTCTGCTGCCTTTAGACAAGAAGACAAGCTTCAAGAGGACCTAAATGGCAGACGCTTCCTCTCAACGCCGCTCAACCCTGAAAGAGCCATCCCATGACTGCTGATGGAGTGCTACAGACTCGTGCTTCACTGACATGCCTCACTTTCACTACACCTACAAATCCACTCCTCCATCTGCTCCTTTATGTCATGTGGCAGTGGATTCATCCTGAGCAACTGACTTGCCCAGAAACAAGTTGTCCTGAACAAATTTTTGTGGACACTGCCCTGAACAGTGGAAGGCTGTGGAGATGAAGACCTGGTTGAAGAGCTGGCTGTGGTCAGCAAACAACTGTCCAGCCCCACATCCTTATAGACTTACACTTCAGGCACTCCTTGATAAGGTGGGTATTGTTTCTCTGGCTTCTCCCTTAGGTTATTCCCCAGCCTGAGAAACCAAGAAGGGGGCATTCATCCATGTCCATGGGAACAACAAAGAGGTCCCTGTCATGTGGGGAACCAAGGAACTGCATGGGCCTCATGTCTAGGTCAGCTTCATGATCTCACTGGCCCTGCTGACGAGGTCCACCATATTGTGCCTGCTAGGTCCACAAGGAAGAAGACAACAGTGATGCAAGAGTGAAAGGTAAATTAGCCCAACCTAATGATCTTCTCGCTTCTGTATCTCAACAGGCTGTCAGAGAAAAAGATTAAACCCAGTTTAAACACAGCTGGGGGCAGCCTTGTGAGGGGGTTAAGAGTGTGAAATACTTGTGGCTACCATAGCAAGACTGAAACATAACCCATGGATGATCACTTACGGTAGCAGCCATGAACACTGACATCCATGGCTGCCTCCACTGACCGGGCAGGGAAGTTGAAATAAAAGAAACAATATGCCAATAATGTCCCCAGTGCCAACAAACCTTGCTGTGGAAGCCTGTCTCATGTCTCTGATCATGCCACTGCCCAGCATTGACCTAGTGGGTCCCCTGCACAAGTCTGTGAGGGGGCATGAGTACATATTATAGTTTAATTTGCCACTTGGAACCCCTATGTTTGTCCTTCTCTGAAGCTGTTTGGGATGCCTAAGGAGATATTGATCGACCAGGCTGCACTGTTTGTCTCCAAGCTGATGACTGAAGCAGACCTGGACCTTAGTCTACCACCCCCAGAGCAAGGGGCTTGTTGAGTGCTTCAAATAAACCTTCATGTACAGGCTGTGGGAGGTCATTGATGGGAAGGTCATTAATAGGAAGTAATTTGAAATTCAAAGACTCTCCAGTTCTGTAATGGCTTCACCCTCATTTGAGCCCATCTGCGGGAAATGGCCCCAGGATCTCCTGAACGTTACTCTATTGCTCAATGATCAAATATGCAAAGGACACATAAGAACACAGTGACCTGTTCTTTCTACCATTAACAGTACATGCAATGAGCCAGGGCCAAACAGTAGAGAATATAGTAAAGCAAAGAACATTAGAGGAGTAGTAGGTCTAATTATTTATGCAATACATACAGTATTAGACAACTAATAAGCTAAGCCTGTTAAATTCCTACTTAGCACACTGAGTTCATAGTCAGCTATGTAACTGAGATGAAACTGCTGCAAAGATGGGCAGTTTTATTGTCTCTTTATTATTAGGCCCCTTATCATCTCTGTAACTACGACTATCCTCCTTAAGCTTGGAAAGTTAGACTGTGTTACACATTAATATTACAAAGGCAGTTAAGACCGCTTTTCTGATTCTGACACCCTATAGCACAATGCAACTTGTAGGAAATAATTTCTGGCTCTGCTCCTAAAAATCACAATATGTCATGCATTCTTTTTGCAACCAGGAGGCACAGCTGATGTCAGAGAGACATGTCTCAGTCGGGGGTCTCTACATCAAAATAATATGCAACAAAAATGTATGCACCAAAAATATTTCCAGAAGTGTCCTGGAAATTTCAGAAAGTTCTTCATGGTCAACTGATTGACGTGTGGTGAAAAAGCACTAGTATATGTATATTTCTGTGGTTCCACTCTGTCCATTTGTTCAAACATATCGCAGGGATGCAGGGTTTCTTGTGGCAAAACACAAAATGAAGGACATGTCTTGAAGGGTTTGAGTCATTAAGGTCATTCTGAATGTCTAGAAGTGAATCAAGGCGACTGGGTTGATTATCTTGAAGATGCCTTGACCTGTTACCAGACATACCAGAAATGAACAATAAAAGAGTCTGTGATGGTCGGTCTTTTGGGTATTTTTTCCCCCTTTTCCTCGACTCCTCCTCCTTCTCTACCTGCCTCTAGTCTTTCAAAAGTCCATGGAAATGGAGCGCTGACTCGAATCTGGTATGCTAGTGGCGTTGTTGCTACGAACACCGCCATGATTACGGATGCTGATACTGCTGCACCCACTTCCGATACTTCCTGTAGCTCCACCGACAGCCCCACCCAAAATTCCTCCCACATTCCCACCTATGGCCCCACCCCTTCCATAGATCTCACACGGTATTTCTTCCATGACCCGGTCCTCAATGACCTGCTCGGCACACTCATGAGTCTGTTTGAAGCCATAGCAGCTCTTCTTGTAGCTCCCCAGGCCACTGTTGTTGAAGGACTTCATGGGCTGCGGTTTGGAGAATTCGTTGTGGTATGAGAGCTCCATGGAGCCCAGCGCGCTACGATTTTGCTTTATACTGCCAGTGCCACCACAGTGGTGCTCATGGATGCAGCGAGATGTTGTGGATGAACGCCGAAGCTTCTGAAAGCTCTCGAGCTCCTCGTTCAGCTCAGCGAGGTCAGATGAGAGCTCTTTGTCTCGTAGGGAGAAGAGCTCATAGTGTGGAGGGTCAAACACTTCCTGGATGCCTGATTTGTTGAAGACAGCTGGACGGCGTGACACCACCTTCTTACGAGGCTGCTTCATTTGTACCAGGATGGAGATGATGAGTAAAACAAGCACCACACCAGAGGAGATCCCGATAACTGTGCCGTGGGTCTTGGTGATTTGGTGGAACAGGCCTTTAGACTTCAGCTCTACAGAGGCATAGAAAATGAAAGATTTTGTTAGTCAGACAGACAGACAGACAGACAGACAGACAGACAGACAGA
>JAQMYK010000023.1:2179945-2191601 GCA_030014345.1 Clarias buthupogon | reverse complement strand
CCAAGCATGGGGGAGAACATGCAGACTCCATACACGCAGACCACGAGGTGGGAATCGAACCCGGACCCTGGAGGTGCGAGGTGACAGTGCTAACCATTATACCACTGTACCGCCTGCACACTACATTAAAACTAAAGAAATGTACCGTATACACAGGATTTACCTGATTATTAGAGTCAGGACTGCAGAAGCATCGGTTTTCAATATAATTATCACACACACCATACATACATTACAGCAAAGAGGGGCCCCGAGCCAGCTGTGTGTTACCTCATCCCCTCCAACACTGCGGTGTGCCCAGAGATGCACAGTCATGTACAGTAATTAGCATCAAATTAGCTGAGCTTCCCACAATTGCTTGTTCGACCTTTTCATTTATCATCCTGTCGACGTCTTGTAGGTTCTCCGTGACTTCTTACACCCTTCCTTAATGTACCTCCAGGACCTTTAATGTGTCTTATAATCCATTCATCTATCATCTAATTGCAAGTCTTTCATTGAGGTTATCTGTATGTCTGTCCATCCATCCATTCATTCAATTATTCATCAATCCATGCTTCTATTTCCATTGCCATCAAATATCTATCCAGTCTATCCAACTACCACTCAATCTATTTAACCGTCAAGCAGTTTGTTTTTCTATCCATCCATCCCAACCATCCAGCCTCTATTTCTATACACATGTCTCTGTTTGTCTAGCGGCTGAAAAACACTGCAAGATTCAATTATTGTCACCAATGGAAGATAGTATGAGCTAGTTTACATCTGTAGTTTGTGATTTTTTTTTTTGCTATTGCGTCTAAAACAAACACATCTGGCTGATTTGTTGAGTGTAAGAGTCTGTAAATGTATAGAATCCCATTATCGTCTTACATCCTCCCACCACAACTCTTCTTCCTGCTCCTGCTGAGTCCGCGCTTCCGTTATTTCTGCCTCATCGGCCGAATACCTGCTAGCTCTGCACTGCTAATTTAAGCTTGCCTTCAACAGTCTCCTCATCACAGGCAAGCAGTTGGGGGCCTGGCAGTCCCCTGTGGTCTAATCAAGGCTGGGATTTGTGGTGGCCAAGCGTTTGGGATGTATGGAATGACAGAGACGAAGCGGTGAAAGTCACCTTGGAATGAGGAGGCGCTCGGATTGTCCAGATGCAATCCAGAGCTTCACCGGGTTTCACTTTTTCCTCCTCTTCCACCTGGCTGGAGCGGACAAACCCATCCGAGCCACTGACCTCGAACTGACAATCTGAAATCATCAATGAAAAGACAAAAGGCTGAATGGAAGAAAGAGACAGCAGGAACATGAGGGAAGGAGATGGGATGGGGAGAATCGAGTGCAAATGGAAGCTGAAGATGTGAGAAGCAATGAAGAGAAATTGTAGACTGGCGGGGGGGGTGAAAATAAGACTGACAGAATCGCAGACGAGCAAAGATAGCCTGCATGATGAATGGAGGAGTGGAGAATGGTGGTAAAAGATAGCCAGCTGTCGACCTCACGGCACAGAGGGCTCTTCATGAGGAATTGAATGAGGCGGTGAAAGATGGAAAGGCTTACCCGGGATCGGATTTAGAAGTCCACCCACATGCAATTTAAAATCCGGGTCTGAAATGATAAGGCAGACACGGCGTCAGTTAGATATCGCAGTGTGGAAATTCAGGGTGCTGAGAAAGTCACGATTAAAACAGCTGCAGGCGCTGAAGCTCGAGCAGGAAAATCTCAGGCTCCATCTAAATAGAGTGCATTCAATGGTTGACTTATTTGACCTGCTTAACATGCAGAAGACTAACACACTGAAACGACAGCAGCACAGCCAAATATCCTGTTATATTAAGGGCTGTTGGGTGTGACCGCATATAGGTTAAAATCTATTTATTTCCAAGACGTTTAACAAAAATAATAATAATAAATATAATAATTAATAATAATTTGAATAAATGCATTAAAGCAGGGTCATCAGAAACAGTCAGTGTTCCACCTGCTATGTAGGTGTATTTGACGCGGAAGCCGAGGCCCTCGAGCTCTTCGTCGCTGGAGAATTTGATCCACATGAAGCGTCCGGTGGAGGTGACCACGCCGGGGCTCTTCGGCCCACAGTAGCGATCGATGAGCGGCGAGAAACCGAAGGGACCATCTCTTATCTCCAGGTGGTCGAACCGGCACTCAAACGACGGCTCGATGTAGTAGTTTTTGTCGAAGACCAGTTGGATCCTCTGCCGAGGCAAGGCTGGAGAAGTGAGAATGGAAAATGGGATTTAGCTACACCTTTTTGTTTTGTTTTCTTTTTCTCCGATGATCGCGTGGGAAGCGCACAGCCATACCGTGTAGTGTGATTTAACCTTTTACTGCTACAAGCCATCATGCTCACATCACTGTAAAGCACACTTCAACAGACTCAGGGGGTCAATATAATAATAACAATGGATTCAACCTTCCACCCACACACATGCACACATGCACACACGCACACAGACACACACACACACTTTTATAAAGATGATGCAAAGTATGCTAGCTTTTGTATTGCACTTTTATGGGAATATGGCAATGAAATCCAAAAGCGATGCAGATCACTGTGAGCACACGGTCGGATTCCATAACTCCCATCATACAGTCATCTGCAAAATTATTGGCATCCTTCAAGAAAATTAACAGAAATGAATGACACGTGCAATTTTGATTGATATTTTGAGCTTAAATATATACAGATGTCATAGTTTTTTTTGTTTGTTTGTTTAGATTTTCTATTTTTTCCAACATGGGTCTCAAAAATATTATGTACAATATGTGCAATTGCACTTTTGCAAAAGAATTCTACACCTTCTGTTGAAGAGTACCGATAGACCTGAAGATGAATCTAAATATTGAACAATTTTAATATGTTTTATGAATGTAAACAACATCCTGACGCCATTCACCAGCACACCTTTTACCATCTAAGTGACATTTTTATATACGTTTTTATAATGACGTACTTGTCTACAGACTGAAGACAGATCTAAAGATTTTGTACCCATGTTTCTGTTGTGCCTATGTTTGTTTACATTTTTTCTTTATCTCATTTGGCAGGTTATGTCACATTACTTCCATCATGTCATGCTGATACAGCAGAAGTAGGCCAGCCCAGAAAATGTCACAACACACCATCTCTATTTTATGAGAGCTGACAGCTGATAGTTCTTTATGAACCCTTATGGTCAGCTATTATAACATGTTAGTCATGATGATTTTTTTTCATAAGAGTTTATACTTATACTCAAAGCTGTTTTTGTTCATTAGTTATTAAACAAACATATTATACACTACATACACTGATCAGCCATAACATTATGACCACCTGCCTAATATTGTGTAGGTCTCTTGTTTGACACCATAACAGTGATGCCCTGTGTGTCCTGACCCATCACCCTGTCGCCAGTTCACCAGTTTTCCTTCCTTGGCTCACTTTTGGTCGGACCAGGAACAAGAGATTCCATTTTGGAGTAGATCTGACCCAGTCCTCTAGCCTGGTCCATCTCACAGCTGCGATATTTTCAATATTTCATTACAATGGCGGCTGGAAGTGAGTGAGATATATTAGACACCAAGTGAACCTTTTTTCTGTAGTTGATGTGTTGGAAGCAGAAAACATGGGTAAGTGTAAGGATTTGAGAGACTTTGATAAAGAACCAAATTGTGATGTCTAGAGAACTGGATTAGAGGAACTCCAAAACTGCAGCTCTTGTGGAATGTTTTCAGTCTGCAGGGGTCAGGACATAACAAAAGTGATCCAAGGAAGGAAAACCGGTGAACTGGCAACAGGGTCATGGGTGGCCAAGTCTCACTGATGCACATGGGGAGTGAAGGCTGGCCCGTGTATATCCAATATCCAATAGAAGCGCTAGTGTAGATCAAATTGATGAAAAGGTTAATGCTGGTTCTAATAGAAAGGAGTCAGAACACACAGTGCATCACTGTTTTGATGGCAAAGGGGGATCTACTCAATATTAGGCGGGTGGTCATGGTGTCCAACAAAGTGAATATGATATCAGATCAATAACTACAATATAGAGCTCTTGCGGTCCCGTGATTTACAATCAGCACAGTCTGGCAATCATGTTTGCTCAGATAATACCACCTAGACCAAATATGATGAATCGCCGGCTAAATTTACCCCCATGGATTTTACTAAACACATGACAAGAGACCAGATAACAGTGTGTGTTGAGAAACTCCAGGCATTAATTAAATATTACCAAGTTTTATCAGGCTCCAGCTGTTCTTTCTAACACTTTCGAGGACAGTACACTGGCAGATTTACGATGTGGTGATATTTACAGTGCTCTCATCCAGCAAGGTTTAATGTTAAATTATTGTTCTGTAAAACTGAAACATTGTTCAATTCGAACATTACAATAGTTTACTTTCTGTTATTAAACACACCAATTTTCTTCCTACCTTGCTATTCATCCACCTGTCTCACTGCTACCTACTGTATGCTGTCTGATGCTCACACCGGGGGTATGAAGCCATTTAATGCAAAAGATTAAACCATTGCCATTAGAGAATTAAATTAAGCTTTGAGGAAACAAATATTAAGCATTAAAAATATATCAAACGGTAAGTGAATAACATGTGAAGCTTTAATGATGTGAAGCAGCCCTGGTCCAAGTGAACCCCTGTACTGTAAATTAGCAAACATAACACAGTGTACATCATGTGTATTGCATATTTACTGGGTTAAATGTATTGGATGTTTACTTCATCATGATGCGACCTGAGATATAAAGGTCACTAAACCAGCGGCAGTAAACCAGCGGCAGTCTCCACCCGCAGGGTCTCACCTCTGACCAGGTTCAGTCTCGCCTCACTGCTGGATGGCTGATAACCACAAGTCTCTTTTCTTTTTGTCAGTGGGACACTGAGAAAACTGTCTTCCAGAATTTTGACCTCTTACGTTATGGGTTTTCCGTTTCACAACAACAACTGTCCAGCTGTGTAAAACCCCAGACGAGATCGCCAGACGAAATGGTGGTAGGTGTCACATGTTTTAAAGACAATCAGAGCATAAAATCAAGATTTTCTTCTACAACTTTACTACTCAATATTTAACTCTTTATGTCCTTTTTTAATTCATGAGATAGAAACCAATTTTGTCATCTTGTTGAATTCCTTAGCAGTAATGCAGTCCTTAGTCTAGAATAGAAGAATTCAAGTAAAATTAAATAAAATTAAATCCAGAGTTCGGGCTTTAGGATACATTTACATTTTCACAAGTTTCTTAAGATTCGATTATTTGTCACTTGTACCTTACAGCACAGTGAAACTTTGAGTTATTTTGAGTTTTCTGAAATTAACAGTGTCAAAATTATACATACAGCACCTAGTTTCACCTTTACCAGACAAGCACCCAGCTTCTGGCAGAATTCTTCTTGAATATTTGGCCAGTTTTCTTGGCAGAATCGTTAGTTTCCAATTAATTTTCTTGAACCGATTTTTAAGCATGGTCCATGGGCTTTTAATATTGTTAAGGTTCCAAAAGCAGAATTTTAGCCTGTTTTATCCATTCCACCACCAGTTGTGATATGTTTGATATGATATGAAACACTATGAAAGTTTCTGACGCTTCATGAGTCCATCCTCTTTATGCAACGCACCAGTTTAACTGGCAGTAAAACAGCCCCAGATCATGGCACTACCACCACCATGCTTAACATTTGCTACAGTGCTCTTGTATACATTTGCTACAGTGCTCTTCCTTCTATACCTCTTTCCACCAGAACGCTTTTTCTTTATCTATATAGTCAAATATACTGTATATGAAAGTGTGGGTTTTGGAACAGCGGCTTTTTACATCGAGGGCAGATTTTCAGTCTATGGAGATGTAGAATTGGCTTGGATGTACAGTAGACAGTGACACTGATGGTCCAGCATCTTCCAGTTTATGGCAGGCCTGTGTCTTGAACCACCATCTGAACCCCTTTCCTCTGAGCTGAGGGTGAGAGTTTGGATCTTCTTCCAGACCTTGGCCAAGTGGCTCCTTCTTCCAATAACTGGTACTTAATTAGATTATTTAAACTGACCTTGGAATCTGCAGTTGTTTAGAAATGCCTTTGAAAGAGAGTAAGAGAGATCCTGACTAGTGTAAATCTGCTTTCCTCTTTCTCAGATCTGCACTGAGCTCCTTGGACTTTCCTATTGTCCTGTGTGTTGGTCAGTACAAACCCAGGAAGATGTGAAAATATATTTTTGTAATTTTCCGCACCACTGAATTAATAATCTAAGTGGGTGTATGTAGAATTTTTATCCAATATCTATCATTTTAAACCTGTGTTGATTTCAGAAAACACAAAATTAATTAAACCTCGTGCTCCAAATTCTTAAAGTTTATTCTGTATGTATGCTGTACAAGCATTCTGCCCCCCACAAATAAATAAATAAATAAATGAATAAATAACTGGAAGCTTAATTTTGCTATGCCGTTCATATTCATAATAAGTGTGTTCAACAGGGGGCACTCTTACACCAACAGTCTAATCTGTAAATTGGGATTGTGTCACGCAGCACCAAGACAGATTTAGAAAAGCACAGCTTTTGGGTAGAAATTGTATTAAGAAAAACGAACAAAAAAAAGACCCACAAATGTCAGGTTGCCGTGAATGGTTAGGATGCAGAAGCAAAGATTCCTTCCAGAGTTTTTTTTAAATAAATGATATCGTTGCTGTTTATTTAGGTCAGTATTAATCATTCCGTGTTAATTAATTACACGCATCAGTCTGAGAGCAGAGAAAGACTACACCACTAATGCGTAATGCAGTGATCCGTAGCTGGGCTACCCACCCTCTAGGACGTAGACACACTCCTTGTTAGGTGGGTAGGTGTTGGGGTAGTTGGGGGACATGAACTGGCCTCCGCTGATGGTTTTGGTCCAGATGCCACACTGCTCATTTTTGGCTGGAGGTCCATCTTCATTCGTCTCTGTGAAGAAGGATTATAAAGATTTATTCAGTCACATTTTTCCCACAGAAGGGACATCATACCAGGACACAACAGTCTGGCCTTCTTTTTATCTTTCTGAAAAAAGGTACAATCATCATAATGGTGGGTTTGTTTAATACAGACGCTGATATGGCGGTGAGGATGCTTTGAACAGTACCTTTGATTTTTTGTGCCAGAGCAAAGCCCTCTTCTATCACAATGAGAAGAATCCAAGCTGGAGGAGAAAGAAACTCTGTCAGCAGCATCAATGCAGAAGATAACCACAGCTGAATGGGGAAAGTTTCTAAGAGTACAAAGTAAAAACTAACCGCTGTAAATTCACTAACTATCATTCATAGTTTCATATCTGCAGTTAACATTAATACGAGAGGCTTTCATTAAATTTTTAGTTCAGAAACAAGTGCATTCTGGGATTCTCACATTTCTGTTTGATAAATGTCAACCCAAAATGGCATGAGTAGAACATGTTAAAACAAAAAAAAACCTGTAAGGGAAGTAGCCAGAGAACCTGTAAGAACCCTTGAGGGTCTTAGGAGAAGGTAGTGAGCTACTGATTTCATCTTTTCTTGCCCTTGAGCAAGATTCTTAAGGCTCACTGCCGGAGTCATTTAGGATAAAATCAGCCAAATACAGTGAATGTTTGATAAATGTCAACCCAAAAAGGCATGAGTAGAACATGTTAAAACAAAAGGCTGACAGTAAACCAAGCTCAGGATTGAAACGGCGACCGTGGAGGTGTGAGGCAGTGACAAGACACTCAAGCACCAGCATGGCACTCCTAATGGACAAAAACAAACTTTGTTGACAGATTGTCTTTGTGGCTATGTCTTTGGGTAAATGTCCTTAATCCTGAACAGTGTTACATGGAAAATTTCATTTTGCGAAAAATTATGTATAGAAAACATTTATCAGAACTTTTCTGTGTCTCTTCTATAATGTTATAGAATTATAAAGACCTAGTGCTACATTTTCCATCTTCTTATGACCTGACCTGCTTTATAACAGTATGCAGAAGGAACAAACCAGAGCTACTACAGTTTCCTGTGGTTTAAGGAGGAAGTTGTAAGAACTATCCAAAGATACATTCCATCTAGGAACCTCTGTAGTCCAACCAGGGACTGTAGGGGCCAGTGGTGACCATTACATTCTACCAATGGAAAATACAAATGTTCCAAAATTCAACTCCATCACCAAAATATCACGTCACATCCGGGTTATCTAAACTTTCACCCTGTCTGCATCACTATTTGTACTTTAAATGTACAGTATATGTGATGAGAAAGACATCTTCTTCTGGTCATTCCCATATATGGTCTTAAGGGCACGCCCACACAGAGCTGCCCTCATTTACAAACGGTATAAGAGCTCAATGTGAACTCTAAGACAGCTTATTTTATTATTAAGACAGATTATTTTTGGTAGATTATCTGCTGGAGTCGGGTCATGTGTAACTATAACACTTAACATCATGGTACTGTTTACTGCTAAGTGGGTGTGGTCAAGGATGAGGGTATCCATTGTGTGGTTATCCAAGAAAACGTGCAGATATGTGTGGCTTCCACAAGGTGCATTACACACACACACACACACACACACACACACACAAAAAAAGCCAAGCTTCATAATCTGTAAGTGTGTACAGTATGAAGGGATATGTTTGACAGGATTGATCTATTCGGTGGTCAGAGGCCAATGGTATTGTGGGTAGAGAAAACATATGAGGACATCGATCTCGAGTCGAGTTCACCGTTACAGCTCACGTACCATGACCACAGCTGACGGGGAAGCTTTTACACGTGACTTTGTTCCCTTCGACTTTATGTGTCACGTCACGTCACACCGCGTCCCGCAGGACAGACATTACACTCGCTCACTAATGAGCTAATTCTGGTCCTGTTTCTGTGAGTTCCATTGCATATAAAAGACTTTTTTTATTTTTTAATGAACATTTCTTTTATATTTATTCACTGCTGCAGCCTCTGGCAGTAAAGGATATAAAAGCAGATGGTAAAGGAACATTCAGAGTCATAAGAGATAATCTGCTGAGTACGTTCCTCGCTCTAAAATCAGTCAAAAGCATAATTGAAGTAGGTCAATAAAATATCTCTAAAGGCCATTCTGTATTCAGCTCTCCTGTGCGAGAAGGCGCACTAATGTGGCGATAAGCCTTAATGCCCATATTCACTTTTCTCCAAACTATCCGTGTGTTTCGCTGATAAGCCGCTAACTATCTGTGATTTATCTGTCACTGCACCGACTGTCTCAAATTCACAAGCAAATCAAGTGGAAAGCTCGGATAATATCAGGCCAGACCTTTAGCAGCCGGCAGACGGTGCAGAAATCAGAGATGTCTCCTGAAGTAACGACTCTGACAGCTTCAGATTGGGGCAGAGCAACAAGACCAGGGCTTTAATTTCTACAAGGTTAAAAGGAGACTTTGTCAGGCTATTATGGACTTATTGCACTGACCTACACAGAGGTGAATTTTTTTTTTTTTTTTTTTTTTTTTTTTTTGCTACAGGGTGTGAAACGGAATATAAATCGGATATGAATGAATTTCATCTTTAAATCTTTCTGATAGCAGATTTTTTTTAAATATAGCTAGAAAACCTTCTTCACTTAAAGGGCTTTGATAATTCTTAGAATTTGAGATCGCTCTAAACGTACAGCTTGATTAAAAGCATCAGCAGATTGAAAAAAAAAAAGCAATAATAGAAACCCTAAACTAATTCTGAACTAATGAACCCACTGGCAGTTTTCCACTGAATGGGTCATTTCAATTATACATATTGACTTTATGTAGCTACTCAGCGCTAAAACAAATGATGAACGAGAGACGCTAATTAAATGAGAAAATAATTCATATGGGACAAAACTATAGTCAGCTTCACTTACATTCGGTGCAATTCTAGTTATTTATGAGCACTATTTCTCGTTTAAAGCAATGCAATGATGTCTAAGCGTACTCCCTATTGTTTCGAAAAACCTGCTGTAAGAATATACAGAGCACAACGAGGACATTCTAATCATTTCAATCATCGTTACAATTACAATTAACCTAGCAGAGTTCAACTGACATTCCTGCTAAAGGCCTAAACTTGGCTTGAGGGTGCGAAATGCTAAATATAAACAGTATTCATATTTAAAGAGGAAACACTGATAACGAACATGTGGATCGCTCCTAAAGGAACAGCCTTTTCTCTACAACTCTCCTCTCTCTAAAACATCCTCCAGTCCAGAAACATGCAGATTAGGCTAATTGGTGTTCCCAAATTGCCCGTATTGTGTCTCCTGGGCTAGCTTCCAGGCCTCCTGCGACCCTGTACAGGATCAGCGCTATAGAATATTAATAAATGACTGAATACAAATGAGCACGATGATATAAACATGAATCATTATTTCCTTCTGTATGTGATCATTTGTGACCAGGTTCCCTTCTTTCAGAACAAACTCAGTGAAATAACTGTATGTAACGAGAACAACTCCAAAGAGCTATTTAATGCCATTTAAAACTGAGCAGAACTGCAGTTAAGGTTAAACCGCCCCCTCCTCCTCCTTAACAGTGAAGATCTGATCAAATGTCATTTATTGGATTGAATGCTTTATGTTTTAAGCCCATTTTATCAACATTCAACTAGACAAACACCCTGGAGTTCCTGCAGTTTCTTTCCCAGCCTCTCCAATGCCATTGTTGCCAGGGGTGTGGCCTGTTGTCTAGGCGATCACAAGGCAAAACCGATCATCAAAGCTAATCAAGACTTGTGTCATGATCAAAGAGCTGATTTACAGTACACCAGATCCAGAACAGCAGACTCCTTGTGCTGATTGAATGATACACACCGTCATGATTACACACCTTCTATACCCTTTACCTAGAAAGGCGCATATAGTGTAGTATAGTGTAGTGCAGTGTAGTGCAGTATAGTGTAGTGTAGTGTAGTGTAGTGTAGTGTAGTGTACGTAGTACTGTAGTGTGGTGTGGTGTGGTGTAGTATAGTGTAGTGTAGTGCAGTATAGTGTAGTACAGTGTAGTGTGGTGTGGTGTAGTATAATGTGGTGTAGTATAGTGTAGTGTAGTGTAATGTAGTGTGTAGTGTGGTGTAGTGTAGTGTAGTGCAGTATAGTGTAGTGTAGTGTAGTGCAGTATAGTGCAGTATAGTGTAGTGTAGTGTAGTGCAGTATAGTGTAGTGTAGTGTAGTGTAGTGTAGTGTAGTGTAGTGTAGTGTACGTAGTACTGTAGTGTAGTGTAGTGTAGTGTAGTGTAGTGTAGTGCAGTATAGTGTAGTGTAGTGTAGTGTAGTGTAGTGTAGTGTAGTGCAGTATAGTGTAGTGTAGTGTAGTGTAGTGTAGTGTAGTGTAATGTAGTGTGTAGTGTGGTGTAGTGTAGTGTAGTGCAGTATAGTGTAGTATAGTGTAGTGTAGTGTGGTGCAGTATAGTGTAGTGTAGTGTAGTGCAGTATAGTGTAGTATAGTGTAGTGTAGTGTAGTGCAGTGTAGTGCAGTATAGTGCAGTATAGTGTAGTGTAGTGTAGTGTAGTGCAGTATAGTGTAGTGTAGTGTAGTGTGGTGCAGTATAGTGTAGTGTAGTGTAGTGTAGTGTACGTAGTACTGTAGTGTGGTGTGGTGTGGTGTGGTGTGGTGTGGTGTAGTATAGTGTAGTGTAGTGCAGTATAGTGTAGTACA
>JAQMYK010000023.1:2162204-2175142 GCA_030014345.1 Clarias buthupogon | reverse complement strand
GTGTGTGTGTGTGTGTGTGTGTGTGTGTGTGTGTGTGTGTGTGTGTGAAATTCAAATAAGAGAGGAGAAAAATTTACTGTGTAAGATGAGAAGGGGGAGACGGGAGGGGCTGATTCCTCCTCTTCGCTTCCTTTAGATGCACACACATACACAAACACACACAGCGCCTGCGCGCATAAACAGAAACGCTTATCTGTCGGGATTTATTTGTACTTTTTTTAAAGGTAAAGTGCAGGTAAATTTTTACTTTATATTTTGTGTTAATTATTTTTATGTCTTTTTTTTTTTGGACTGTGGAACGAATCATTTGAGTTTCCAATATTTCTTATGGGAAAATTTACTTTGATTTACAAGTGTTTTGGAATACGAGACCACTTCCGGAACGAATTATGCTCGTAATCCAATAATTTAGTCTGACTTTGTGGAATAATTTTGCCAGATGTATGACCCATTTGGCCTTTCATAAGTAAGAACCAGATCAGCCACTGGAGGGAGGAACAGCTTTAAACACAAACCATTAGATGGCTCCGGAAATGTCTCCAAAATTTTCCCTGATATAACAGAAGCCATATTTGTCATTAACCTTCCAAGTTCAATTCCAGGACAACCCTTTATTTATATTCCACCCCATTCTGCTATTTCCTGGCCAGGAATCTCCCCTAGTGTCTGTCGGTTTAGGATCACTTTAGGAACAGTAACAAAAACATATGAAATTAATAATAGAGAGAAAAACATGTTCCAAGTTCAATGTCAGTCACTCTAATACAGTGATGCTCTGCTTTATCAACTCCATCAACACAGACACGCCCACTGACCAGAACAGTATTTAAGGCCAAACCAGGCATAAAAACTTTGAATTTTGTAAAAAAAATCTGGGTCAAAGCTATCTACAGTATTAGATAAACTGAATATTTTTACTGGGATTAGTTCATATTTAAAAACTTTTAGGACTTTTAGGATCTGTGATTCACTCTCCGATTATCGAACAGGGAGTGTATTTGACTGACGAGGAAAGAAGTACAACTTAGTGTAAGCAAAGCATAAACATAAACTTTTTTATATCCTCTCTTTGACATTGGGGCAGTGGCGGCTCAGTGTATTAAGGCTCTGAGTTACTGATTGGAAGGTCTGTGGTTTTAGCCCCAGCTCAGTTACCAATCAAAGGCAACCTGGCTGAGCTGGGGCTCGAACCACCGAACCACTGGTATTACCATTAACCCTATCTGCTACAGTATCATGCAGACCCTGCACTCTGACCCCAGCTAAGCTGGGATATGCGAAGAAGGAATTACACTGTGCAGTAATGTATACTGTATGTGACAAATAAAGGCTTGACTAAACTTAACTGATTGTAATAAGATGAAATGACAGTAGATTCAAAATCTTGCCTAGAACCAGGGACATTTTGTATATTTTACTAATAATTAGCCACCAATCCAGTGGAAACCAATACCATACTGTATAATCTTCCAAACACAATTTTGTGAAATTACAGTTTAAAAACATTAAGGAGTTCTTCTTTATTGCAGGCAGACATGTACATACGTACAGTACAGTACATAGGCTTTAACCTGGAATAATAATATCACTGATTACATTAAAGCTGATCACATTAATTTATTTAATTAATTAATAGCTATTTTTACAAACTCTACTAACGCTACTATGGAATAAAGTAAAGAGCACAGAATCCAACACTCAGCAGCCAATTGATAAAAGATTTACAGTAGCATACAGTAACTGACCAATGGGAAAGTCAGGTTCTGTCCAACAACTAACTAGGGTTCATGATTATAAAATTATAATAATGACAGAAAGTTTAAAATATATTTGAGGATAACTGTCTGCACAAACATTAACGACAAGCGTTTTTACAGCCAGTTTATTATTCTCTGATTTTGTATGTTTGCACGGAAACAGAATCTGCTTATTTTCCTGTTTAAATGCATCTGATAGAATGTTTTGGCTTCATGACAAGAGGTGTATTACAAATGCTAAACTCGAAAGTTTTATGAGCAGTCAGGCTTACAAGCAATAAATAATTCAGACAGCATCACAAAGAAATATCATAAAGAAGAGTCTTAGAAAACAGATCATAACAGGAATGCTTTGGATATTCATGTATTTTCACTTGTCCAGGTGCAACACCAGTCAGTGGCAAGGTACAGTACCATACCTACAGATTTACACCCTGAATCACACCAAGGGCGAATTTAGCACCTCCAATGTATCTAATTGATCATCTAATGTTTTTGGAAAGTGGAAGAAAACTGGAGAAGCTGGAGAAACCCACATGGACACAAAAAAAATGGGAAACTCCATAAATAATCTGAGCTCGGGATTGAACTGAAAACCCTGGACCAGTAAAGCAACAACACTAGCTACTGTACCACTGTGCTTGATGATTATTTCTTGTAGTTGAACTTGACCTATGTTTAGTGTTGAAATTTAATTTATTGCCACCATTTTTCTGTTAAGACTACAAACACCACAATTTTCCACACCACAGTAATCCTACAAACCCTTCACTCTTCAGGAGCGAGCAGCTATTCTTCCTGGGACTGTCCCTGTCCCTGGTGTCACTGTTCCTTTCATAGGATTCAGTTCTGTTTTAAAAGCAAAATATTCTCTGAATAATTTGTTTTGATCGGTGCCTATGCTGTCTGGAGCGATTCCTGGAGAAACTGTGTCCGGTTACATAAGGATTAAACAGATACACACATATTAATTATAAATTGTAACTATAAAGCTGAAGCCTGCCACAATTAAAGCATACTGTAAGTATAGCAATTTTTATAAACAGTTTATAAGTAACAACATCAAGATTATCAATGTTTAATCATGTTTATTTTAGAATGATGAATCCATGTATATTTAATGACTCTCAACAATAAAGTTAATCCAGTTGAAGTTACTTTATTACAATACAGTTTAGACAAACCCTAAAGACATAGAGAAAAGAGATGTCATCACATAGATGCCAGTTTTAGTTAAATTATTAATGCTGCATTTTAAGCGTAAAGGGTACTTTTCTACTTTATAATCTGTTTGAGAATCCATATCAGTGCGATTTTCATCTGTTTGCTGCAATGATGTTGTTTGGTTTCCCTCTGAAACTCTTATTCATTATTATAAATACACAGAGCCATCAAAAATACAATAATTTGCCAGATAATACTGTATATAAATACCTAGTTTAAAACATTTTGCATATAATGTCCAAAAAATATTTTTGAGTTTTGTTCATTTGTATCCGTAACACACCAGATTTCTGCAGCACAAACGCTCCAGGCTCGGCACCAGGGAGTCATTTAATGGACTAAACACTGCAAAGCACCCTGAGGGTTCCACATATGTAGTGTTTAGTCCATATGAATGTAATCCTGATGTGTTCCCAACCTCGCTGTGGTTCATTAGGCCGGTATTAGAATGTTCATTATTTTTGTGTGTGTGTGTGTGTGTGTGTGTGAGCTGCTAAACTGAGCTTTGAGGCCAGACTGAGCCAAAGCTGTAATGCAGAAGAAGTTCATTGTGTCCTGGACATTTGGACCCATGAACAAAAACAGTGAAATGAACGTTTTTAATAATAGTTATTTATATTAATTATCAGACCATTTATTTTCTGGCTTCTGCTTTCCGTGGCTGTATTTCTAACCAATGGACTAAAGAAATCTATGAGGACTTATTCAGCCTCATGTACCTCAGACGTTTGTTTTTTTTGTTTCCTGTAATTCTGTGAACAGCAAAACAAATAATGACAATTTGCTCGGTGTTGGACTCCGCAATCAGACTAAAAGTTGTGATAGAGTTCTAATATCATGCAAAAAAACAAAAAAAAAGTATTGACTAATTATGCATTATAAAAACACTTCACAATGTGAACCATTCATCATGAGCGGAATTAATTCACACCCAACCCAATGTTGCAAAAAAATTAATACGCATCTAGAAATGATTAAAAATACAAACAACAACACCAGTGTTAATGACCAAGTTGTATTACCCACAAAAAAAAAAAAAAAAAAAAAATCAGATAATTTAATAAGGCAATGAAGGAAAAGTTAAATAAAAAGTAAGAATGAGTGCTTTGAGATCATGGAATATAACATTTTAGATGTTATGATCTATTAACAAAGCTCTTAACAATCATTATATCATATATAGATACAAATCAAAATCAAGATCACGAACAGTTTCTTTGTTCACTTCTCTGCCCAAAATTATACACTGATCATCATTTTATTGTTTATGTAAGTAGAAGCTAAAGAAACACCTGTTTGGAGCAAAGACAAATGATGAGCATTACTCCCATTATTCCCATTTGAGCACCGAATTCTTGTCTCTGATTGGATCTAACGGCTCAACATGAAACTAACGCAAGAAAATAACATTCTTAATGGAAAACTTGAGCAAAATATGCACCTTGAGATCAACTGTCTGCACAAACATTCAAATCTTACTTGTGGCAATGTACTGTACCCAAGATGTTTGCTTTCTAAATGTTGCACTGAAGCCTTTAGGCTAGTGTAGCTAAGAAGTAATGGAAGCTTTATAGCCTCAGGTTTATCTTTGTGCAATATGGACGTCTAAATCTGCGCACATCCTCACCAGCTTAAACAGTTTACTGGAGTTGTTTAGGGCTGTGGAGTCGAATCAGTTCCCTTCTTGGTACTAAGAACATGTCCACAGTAATGTGTTTAAACAATCAAACAAACAAAAACAGTTTACCTTTCTATTAATACTAAAACTGCATTCTCACACAAAAACCTTTCACATCAACTAACACATCAATTAACAGTGAAACTGTTCAGCAGGTGAAAAAAAAAATATGCAGAGTTTTCATATTTTAAAAAAAGGTAAGGGTCATGGGTCAGAGACGTAGTGTAGTGTGCATGTCCATTGTGGTGATTCATTATGAACTTAACCTTCTTTCTTCAATGGGCTAAATTATTATCACATGACAATTACAGCCTAAAGTCTGAAAGCAGGATTGTAAATTTGAAAAGTTTCAACATTTAATACAGGGTGGCCCGAAAGTTTGGATCTGTAAGCAAAAATTTATTTAAAAGAATACAGTAAATAACATCAAACAACTCACTCTGGTGGGAAAAAAGGAAAATATATATATATATTTTTTTGTTTGCTTTTTACTGTACTTGTACTGTATTTGTATTGTTAGTTTCATAACCATCTTAGGTTTGAAATCGGAAGAAAAATATAAAATTTAATACAATGAAAAAATGCCTATGCATCCAGACTTTTGCACCATCCTGAACACCTCCAATTTGATTTTCATTTCTTTTTAAACATAACCTTTATTAGACTGCCCATTTCCAAACTGTGTGAGCACATGGTGGTAAAATGATGATGTCATTACTGTCAGTGCAAAACAAGGGAAGCAAACTTCAGTCACTAAACACTACTTGATTGAAGGCCATTTGGAACCGGGCCACTGATTACAGTACTCTTACAGTAAGACACATGGTTTCAAAATGCATACATATAGCGTTATTTCTTATTGATCAGTACAGAAAACATTTTCAGTTTTATTCACAGGCAAAGAAGAGCAAGTCAGACAAATGTGACTGGTGCAGTCATTTTGTTTGAGCACATCAAAACAAGCATTAAAAATAAAGACTAATCTCCCATAACTGGTCCTGGTATTTTTCTTTTGCCCAAGAGACACAATTTTTCCCTTTTATAGCATAAGCAAAAAAACAAACAAAAAAAACCTATATTTAATACTTTATGCTGAAAGGACAAATAAAATGGCACTGAAATTTTCCATTGCTTTTTGTCAAAATCAATACTCCCTGTTTGCATCATTTATAAGCATATAATGTAATGTAACGTTCAAGTAAACGTCCATCATATACAAATAAAACAATCATAAAAAAAAAAAATCAGAAGTGAGGAATAACTGCCACACTTTCCCAGAGATCTCACACATTCAATAACGTATTCAATTCAAGAAACATAAAAAATATATCCAGTGGGTGAAACATCAAATAATTTATTAAATAAATTCTTCAGTGAGATGAATGCTTATGATGAAACTTCTTTTTTCCCCATGACACACTCCGGATCCTTACATGGCGTCGAAGTGAAAGCGATGAGCTTCTTGTCTCTTCTCGCGGTCATCTGCTTTCTGCAACACAGCATGATAGCATGATTTTCAGAATATATACACTATAAGTCTTACACTCAAATATCTCGTTAAACCATCTTTTACTTTAAAATTTCATTTTATTGCCCCATAACATTGCTGAGTCTAGACCTGAGTAACTGAAGCAACCCCAGATCATAACACTGTCTCCAGAGGCTTGTAGAGTGGACACTATGCATGATGGGTGCATCGCTTCATGTGCTTCCCTTCTTACCCTGACACACACATCACTCTGGAATAGGATCAATCTGGACTCATCACGTCACATGACCCGTTTTCCATCACTCCAAAGTCCAGTCTTTATGCTCAAAAGCTGAAGCCTTTTTTATATTAGTCTCGCTAACAAGTGACCACAAATCTATTACTTTAGCCAAAACATGACCAATCATAAGTATGTTTTGCCCTGGATATTATGATGCTTACAGTATGTTGACTAAGAATTGTACATTTTCACGGCCAAAACAATATTGGTGCTGACTTTTTTTTTTATGTTATACATATAATAAAGAAAATCTGTGAGATCCAAAAAAGCTACTTCTGATGTTTATGCAACATGAAAGTGACCAATCTTGCTTATAATAAAGCTGGTGTGAGATTCAGAAGCATATGACCTGTAAAATTGTAGTTGCTTAAATTGGTTTTTGGTAAAAGCTTAAAAGGTTAAAAAATCTGTAGTGTCTGTAACCATATCAAATTCATGTTGCAATATCTTAACAATATATAATTTTAGAATAATACACTTTTTCAGGTTTATGTCTTGTGAAATCTAAATTGGCCTTGTTTTATCTGATTGACAAGTAAGAACATTGAAAGATTTGAAAAAAAAAAAAGATTATTTTTATCTGATAAAAAAGTACGTGTATGCATATTTACAAAAAAAAAAAAAAAAAAACGAAGCACGGATCAGGAGATAAGAAGCATTGAGCAGTATTATGAAAAATGGTGTTATTTGATCCTATCTGAAAATTCACTTTTTCACCTAGGTGACACTTTTTAGCATAGGTAACACAGAACGTATAAAAAACAGAAGAGAAAAAATAAGATGGAAATATCAACATTTCCCTTAGATATGTTTCTAAGGAAATGCTCAAAAAATTATACCATAATTTCAATAAGCACAGATAATAAAATTGCTTTAGCAATGCTAAATGTAGGTATGATGTCATTATAATAGGATGGAACATTTTGCTGTACTGAAAAATGACAACATTGCATCCTAACCTTGCCAAAAGTTGGTATATATTGTAATCTTTGTGAAAACATTATGAACACAAACAGCATTAGCTCCATTAAGCTTCACTTAAACTGAGTTTAGACGGCACAATTACAGCAGGCTTTTAAGATTATTACTTGGACACACAGTACAAGATCTCAATAAAGTCTCGGATAGAAATGTCTTCGACTACATTCAGGGTAAGAGGGACATTGTGTTCGTCCCGGTTTCATATAATTGTTGCTTGATGTAATATGTGTGTGTGTGAGCGAGTTGAATTGTCATTCAAGCTGGTTCAGAAAACATTCAACTGTGCTTTAATGGCAATAATGACGTGTGTTTGCTATGAACGACTATGAAAACAGCACACACAGCTCTTCTTAACACACACGCATGTGAGCATGAGCACACACACACACATAGGGAGAGAGAGAGCAGAACTCATTACATACACAATGGCGCACTTCACAGCAGAATAAAACCTCTGGGTGCGATCACTGATAGAGCCTGAACCAGACACACTCTGTCTCGCACTGATAAAACACACAGCCATGCGAGTATATGTGTGTGTGATGGGGATGTGTGTGTGTGTGTGTGTGTGTGAGAGAGAGAGAGCGAGTGTGATGATTGTCTGCCTCAGCCAAAGTAAAATTGGTGTCTATTCTCAGCTGGGACAAACTGATTCACACATCACGAGTGTGTGTGTATGTGTGTGCGTGTGTTTTTTTTTTCCCTTATCAGTAACGGTCATCGTGGCATACTTTTTTAAATCTATGTGGGACTAGTTATCCCGCCTAAAATCAAGAGCTCGTGCTGAATAAAAAGCAGCTCAAAACATGCTAACAACGTGCATGAGGGAAAAAAAAACCACGGCCGGTTAAGACTAATGTTCAGAATCTACATTACTTGGGAGTAAATGTCAGTTTATCTACTTTACTTAGGGCATACAAGTTTAATCCGTTCCATTTCTTAAGGTGAAATTTCATATTGCAAAACGCATTTTCCCAGAGGAAGTAATGTAAATGCAGATAATCTGTTCCAGTCATCCAAACATATTACCAATATTACCAATTTCCAACACTATAATCCTATTTTTGCATATAAAAACAATCGTAACATTTAGAAAATAAAATTAACCAATGGCGCTACGTTTTCACTAAAGCTTGCAAAGAAAAAAAGAAAAAAAAAGGAAACTCAATTCGCTCGGCCTTCGCTTGACGTACGAACGTATGACCGTCTGGGTCACGCGTATGTCAAAAATTATTCATATGCTGTAGAAAATTTTTTATTTTTAAGGTGAAAATACACAAGGCGGACATTTGTATTCTGAGGTACCACTGTATTTTAATTTGAATCAAATACAATAAGTTATTTGTTTACATACTCCAATCTGATTTGTATAACGTTCTAATATTTTGACTGTTTCCGGCAGTCGAGTCCTCAAATCGACTCTTCGGATCTCTTCTACGAGTCGGTTCCCAACTATCCCACAACTGATTCAAAGAGCCGTTTAAGAAACCTGACTCAATGATTCGACTCATTTGTGAATACCGAATCTTTTACCTCAGATGCTAAAACTCCTTGAAGATTGCTGAGGTAAGGAAGATTATTCTTTCTCTCCGCGGCTTCAAAATAACTAAAATGCTACCATTGTGAATCTGAATGAGTTAAAGTTGAAGTTTAGGTATATTTTAAGCAAGTTATATTTAATATAATCTTTAATTAGCATTACAGCTATGTAGCTTGCTAAACAGGAATCGACTTGGAATCCACCACATGCCCTCACCGATATAAAGTTATACTTTTCTTTTTGCTGGTTTAGAAAAAATACATATTTTACAAAAGTTTACATATTGTATTATATGTTCTACATATTAGAAAATATTAATAAAAAAAATAAAATAAATGAATGAATAGAAAACTAATTTAAAATCCTGTCAGCTTGGCTAAGTAGACCATTAGCTAATGGGCTAATACCATGACTGTTTTACCTCATTTATAATTCAGAATAAACTATCAAAGACATCCATCTATCCATCCATCCATCCATCCATCTCCAAAACCTTAATGCATGTTTACATTTTGAAAATGAATGTGTAAAATAAAAACCATGACTGGTTTTTTTTAAATATACTTTTTTTTAAAGAGTATATTACTTTATAAAATACTCTGACAATTTGTAATATTACAATGTTAATACATTTATAACCTATTTTACGCATTCTATGCAGATTTATTTTGTTTTATTTAAAGAAATATTTAATACTTACTAAATAATATGTTAAGTTACTTTGTTAAGATTATTTATGGTTTATTTGATGCTGAAGAGTATTAACTGCACAAGTAAGTAATTGTGTTATATAAAGGAAAGTGAAGTGTTACTCAATTTTATTTTAAAGCCGTAATATTAGAGCCCCGCCCATGGTACCCCTGGCCCAACTCGGCCCTCCTCCCATTTATAATAGTCTTTAACTGTTACTAGAGCAGGTCCCTCATGTCTTTGTTTCCTCTCTTGCTCACAGAGCCATGCAGTCAGAACGGCTCGTCGAGATGGAAGGATCTGCGAGCTTGACTTCCAATGCTGTTTTCCCTTACACTAAAGGTTAGCACCTCACTCTTATCTGCTTCAGCCACATCAATCAGAGTGGGTGCAGGGGTGAGAGCGTGGTAGAGTTTGAGAAATATTGAGCAAAGGAAAGCGTGAGAAAGATATTAAAGAAGAGAGAGGGAGAGAGAGAGAGAGAAGGAGGACTATATGAGAAGGAGGCCTACAGAAAACAGCAGCACTTTAATGATGATTAGGTTCAGTATTGTAGATATACGTGGATGATGGTGCAGTACCTTCAAGGAACAGTATCTGTATCCCACAATGCAGCACTGTTATTTCATCTTAAAAGCTGCCAAATGACTAAATAGCTTGGCAGTCTATAATCGTGATGGCTTGGATAATTTTCATAAAAATACGTGTAATCTGTATAGTTTCTAAAAAAGATATTTTAACTGCTGATGATCAGACGGTGGTTACTATAGCAACATTGCATTTAGATCACAAAACAATTATGATATAAAAATCGATGCTGTTAGACTCAAGAACTAGTTTACTAGATGTTACTACCTAGACAGCTAGCAAAATTAGCTCGTATTTGGTGAAACCAGGCTATTATGAACATGCATAATATAAGAAATGGAGATATACAGTGGGCCAAAAAAGTATTTAGTTTGTAGTTAACTTAGCACCAATTGTGCAAGTTCACCCACTTAAAAAGATGAGAGAGACCAAATACTTATTTTACAGAGGAATTTACCAATTAATTCATTAAAAATCCTACAATGTGATTTTCTGGATTTTTTTTTCTTATTTTCTCTCATAGTTGAGGTATACCTATGATGAAAATTACAGGCCTCATTCATCTTTTTAAGTGGGAGAACTTGCACAATTGGTGGCTGACTAAATACTTTTTTGCCCCACTGTATCTGAATTTACATATTTATGTATTCTAACGATAAATTCTAATATTTTTTTAATATCAGAGAGATGTTCCTAGGCCATAAAAAAGATTACAAAAATAATAAATTAGAGATGTAATGATCCAATAATTTGGATAACATTTTGACTTAAGTTCTAAGCTATTGTTTATTGTCCTGTCTGAAGTCCCTAAATACGTTATATACATATACATCGTAGGCAAGCTTCACCTGCTTTATATTCCTCTATATTCTTCCTCTTCTTTGACTACCTTGTAGTGCCCATTTGTCTCTGTAGACTGTCACTGATATAGTTTTTCTATTTTCTGTAGCAATCCTTCATTCCATCATATACGAAATATACTTCCTTTAATACTATCCGAAATATTAAAATATTTTATATTTTACTGAACCATCAGAGAGCACAAAAATTAAGTGGTCTTAATGGATAAAGGTAATGACTGAAATTAATTGTGACAAAAATCCTAGATCGATTACTAGTGAGGAAAAAACAAAGAAAAGTGCCTGTCCAAAGTCATGTCTAATAAAAATGACCTACTTCCAATCATAAACTTGTTTTTTGGTCCATATGTCTGAAGTGCATATTTTCTTGAGCTTTTCTTACTTAATATCACATTTAATTTGGCAGATTAGGCAGCAGTGACCTCCATGACTGTCTGCCCTTTGCAACTGCATGTACATTAAGATGTTTTGTGATTAGCTGACATGTTATAAGGTGTACATATTATAGCAATGTTGACAGAAAAATTTGCAAAGCAGTCTAAAACCAGAAAATTCATTCAATCATTTGTCGTCTGTACCACTTTATCTACACATATAATAAAACTGCAAAGTGAGTGTGTCTGTACATTAAAGATATTTGGGACAAAATAATTTGATGGGATGGTAGATGAGTAATGGAGCACATCCAGCTGTTTTTTGGAATTTTTTTTCTGTCTGTCTGCTTGTTCGTGCACATAGCATGTAAAAACTACTGAACGGATTTTAATGGGGTTTTCACAGGTGTATTTGGCCGAGCTTGAGGGAACATATAGGGTTTGCTTCATCGCATTCGCACTTACAATATGCGCTTATTTAATACGCACTTATGAGTGTGTGATTGAAATCTACTCAATAAACATGTAATATTAATATTAACTTAATAAACTTAATATACACACTTCATGGTAACACATGCAATTTTATTATTATAATTTTAATAATATAATTTTATTATTTTGCTTAATTTTACACAACGGAAATTATTTGGAATGATTTAAAAACATGACAAACTTTTATTAAATTTTTTTTTTTAATTATTAACAAATTACTGTGGTATAAGGGCTTCCTTTAAGTGCTGTTAAAGGAAACTAATCCATAACAGCACACTTTCTCCTTCACCACAACATTAGGGTTGGCTAAACACTAGCAGTGTTTTTTGTTGGCAAATACTGTAGTGGGCGTGTCTTTCTTTAGTTTATTTCTGGTTGCCATGGTTTCGACGGTAGAACCAGGTCAGATGCTCAGACGAGCTACAGAAGCGCTAGCTACAGAATGTATGAATCGGATAAGTTTGTGCTAAAAATAGAAACAGGAGTCAAGTGCTTAACTATAAAAAGGATCCGTGTGGTGCGTCTCTGCGTTCCGGTGTCAGGATGTCAAAACGTTTTGCGCTGCTTTTCGTTTGACAGGTTGAACAACCGGTGCTGTTCGTCATGTTTGTGTAAATCATGTTGAGCGAGTATCACTGAGACGATGTTTCACCGCAACACTTTCCCCTCACTCCACACCACACATACTGTATGTGCACATACACACCCAGTGAAGGAAACGGTGTGTGCTGTAGTACTGTACAATACATGTAATGTGTCCCATTTGGAACACAGCCATGTATTACTAAGGAATGCTAGGTGACAGAGAAATGGAAATCAGGTCACACTGATAAATGTGTCTTTGAAATAGAGCTGGACACAAACAGACTCGGTGCAGTCGAACAGAAGCACCCACACACACACACCTAACACACACACACACACACACACACACACACACACACACACACACACACACACACACACACACACACACACACAC
>JAQMYK010000023.1:2137133-2156665 GCA_030014345.1 Clarias buthupogon | reverse complement strand
ACAATGTAGAAAGAAATAAAAATCAGGAACCATCATGGAGTTAGAAAGTGACCCCAAACTTTTGAACGGTAGTGTATGTGTACGCCTATTTCCAAAAAAACAAAGCATGGATCGGGAGATTAAGTAACGAAGCATTAAGTAAATGGTGTTATATGATCCTATCCGAGAATTCACTTTTCCACCTGGGTGAGACTGACACATATTTCATCCTTATTCATCTTCTTTTCCACCTGTTCTCATCACTACCACCGTCTCCTTTTTCCATCTCATTGTGTCCTGTTTCTCCTATAGAGTCAGGGACATCTTCAGCACAGACATTAATGCTACTAGCTCTAAAGCTGATGCCTACAGTAACGCCAGAATTAGTTCTCTCACTACATCTGATGATAAATCTGATAACATTTGTATTAGCACAATTGCTAGCATTCGTGCTGCGTACAGCGTTTTCATCAGTGTCGTGTTCAGCACTGACCTCTTCCAGCTCCGGCTCTATTAATGTCACGGCTCAGAGATTTGTTTCCCTCCAGCTACCTGCCGCTTTCCCACTGACCGTCCCCCGAGCTTCCCTGACTGTGAATGGACAGCTGAACCTTTTGTGCTCAAAAAATGTCCCCACGCTCAAAACATCTCAGGTGTTTCAGTCACAGCAAAAAAAAAAAAAAGAAAAAAAAAAGTGAAATTTCTCTGCACTTAAAACTTTCATTCAGCTTCACATGTTCACTGTTCAGGAACATTAACACCTGACGGCGTCTCCCCACTGGTCTCACAGGACGTGGCAGCTAACACACTCTCATTCTCTCTCAAACTATTTACAGCTACTAGACCTCACATATAATTAGAAGTCTCGCTGTTTAATTAAAGACAGAGAATTAAAAAAAAAAAAAAAAAAAGACAGATCCATATATAAACTCTTTGGCAAGAAACCAAAGATCTCCATCCAAACTCAGTGCGTGCATGAGAGAGAGACACAGAGAAATAAGTGGATAAAGGG
Organism: Clarias buthupogon; assembly: GCA_030014345.1. Taxonomy (NCBI): domain Eukaryota; kingdom Metazoa; phylum Chordata; class Actinopteri; order Siluriformes; family Clariidae; genus Clarias; species Clarias buthupogon. Next base: position 2,155,674 of record JAQMYK010000023.1, on the reverse strand, counting down.
TAAGGAAGGAAAAATAGAAATAAAATGAAAGATAAATAGGCAGATAGGAAGAGAGAGAGAGAGACAGTATAGTTATAGTCCACGCTGGGAAAACTGTTGCATTAACAAACTCCATCAGTGACATCAAATATTGATAACGTTTGATCCTACCTCTAGCTAACTAACATTAATTAACATTTTAAGTAATTAATGTATATCCATCTTCGTTAAAATTTATGGAGAGAGAGAGAGAGAGAGAGAGAGAGAATGTGTGTGTTTGTGTGTGTATACCTGCGAGGGTCACTATTCGGATAAGGGATGACTATGAGCTGAGAGTTAGGGATTATGGCGGTCCATTCCTGTTTTCTTGTGTCCTGCGGAGAGACGGAGAGAAACTGTGAGAACAAAAGAAAAAAAAACAGAGCATAATAGCACACATTAGCTACAGAACGAAATGCAAAAATAGTCATGACGTTTAATTCCGCTGTCCTACTGCAACCCCGTGTTCCTGATGTAACTTCGCTATGCTACTATAATCACACAGTCCTACCGTAACCCCACAGTACTACTGTAACCTCTTCTGTCCTGCTACATCATTCTCACATAAATCCACTGTTGTACTGTAATTACACTGCCAAAACCCCACATTACTTTCATAACCCTTCTATCATACTGTTCCACCGTTTCACCTTCTACTGGAATATAACCCATTATCCGACCATTACTCCATCTTTTCACTCTGTCCCAACCATTCTACAGCAACATCCACCCACCCATCTAACACACTTCGGGCAATTAGGGAATGCCAGTTAGCCTAATCTGCATGTTTCTGGACTGTCTGAGAAAACAAGAGTACCTGGATGAAACCCACCAAGTACAGGGGTGAACACACACACACACACAAACACACACACACACACACACACACACACAGAGGCGTGAATCGAATCTGGACCCTGGAGACGCGAGGACACAGTGCTGATCACTAAGCCACCGTGCCACAGCAGTAACACCACTCTGCCCTACATTAACTCTTCAATTCTACCTTCAGTCTTCCTTCTGTACTATGGTTCCTTCAGGTAACCCTGCTGTCCTACTGTAACCCATATTTTTATATCCTCCGTCCTACGGTGTCATTCTGCTGTAATCTCTCCGCCCTTCTAAGGGTCAGGGGAAGCTCAGTGGCTTTAAGGAATTGGACTATGGTTCGGAAGGTCCCTGGTTCAAACCCCAGCACCACCAAGTTGCCCTGGAGCAAGGCCCTTAACTCTCGACTGCTTAGATGTACAAAGAATGTAGAAATGTATAAAAAAATGTAGGGCGTCTGCCAAAGGCTGTAAATGTACATAATTGTATTATAACCCTGTTGTTTCTACTATAATCCCACCTACTGTACTGTAACTCCCCCATCCTACTGCAACCCTCTGCCTACCAGATACCACACTTAAAATCTCTCCTTCCTATCACATCCCTTTTTGCAGTAACCCAAAGGTTCTACCATGCCCTCCACCTCTCTACCGCTAGGTTTCTCATCATACCCCTGCCTCCCTAGCTGGCTACAGGAACCCTGAGCTCTGAGCTCCCATAATCCGGCCTTTGTCCCATAACCGTGACTTGGGACAGTGGCGGCTCAGGTTCAAGACCCCTTGTTGAGCCCTTGAGCGAGGCCCTTAATCCCATCTGCTCCTGGCTGACTCTTAACTGAGTTGAAAAAAATCAACCTGTGCTGTAAGGTACACGAGACAAATAACTGAATCAGAATCAGAACCTTAACTTTCGTCCCCAACATCACCACTCTACTGTATCCCCTTTCATCCTAGCTCAACCACAACTTTCCTGTAAACCACGTACTGTGTAAACCCTGCTGTCCTAAAGTAACCCCACTTCCCTGGTGTAACGCTGATGGCATATAGTCATCCTGAGTCCTACTTTAATCTCTCTAATTTTACCACAGCCTCACCATCCTACAGTAACCCCACCAAGGAGCTTTATCTTAGGATTGAAAGGTTAAAAAACAACTCTAGATACTGATGAGTGGGCGGAGTCAGACCCCTGATCAGTTCTGCACCTGCACCAGCTCACGCAGAGCAAAAACAAGCATAACTTGCCTTTACGAGCCTTAATGTACGACACACAGCTGCTCAATCAATTACGGAGATATCGTTGCCTCTAAAGATGCTCATTCAACAATTATCTCCAGCACTGCACTCATCTTTCTCTTGTTCTCTGCGATTCCTCCAGAGGGAAACATTTTCATTTCCAAAACTGCATCTATAACAATAATGCATTATGACTCTGTTTTCTCACGCACTTTAACAAGAGTGTGCAGTTAGGACAAGCTGTGAAGCTATTTTAGGGAAATAGAGTGGATGGAGTGTTGTGCACAGAGTCAAGCTCGAGGAGAGATGGAAAGAAAAGAACAAAAGAGGCAAGAAGAAAAAGAAAAAGAAGGGTGAATGTGAAAGAATTGGAGAAAATGAGAAGGGTAGAGAAGAGGGGAAGGTAAGAAGTGAATAGGAATAGGAAATGAGGACGACCGAAAAGATAAGGAGAGGAAGAGGTGAGACGAATGCATGAAGACAAGAGGGGGAAAGAAATCTAAGCTAAGATGTCAAGAAGACATGGAGGTGAAAAAAAACGAGAAAGGAAGAAACAGGTTGGGGCATATACGAGGGAAAAAAATAGAAGGGAAAGTGATAAAATATATGAGAAAATAGGGAAACTGACAGCAGAGGAGAGAGCAGAGCAGGAAAGCGAGCACAGCTTGGTGGAAAGACAGAAGAAGACCGGAGTAGGGTGTTGTGATGAAGAAAGGCGACATACAGGAAAGAAAAAAAAGAGAGTAAATATTAAGGAATAAAGGAATAGATAAGTCAGGGTTAATATGCAAAGAGATGAGAGTAGAAGAGAGGAAAGAAAAAGTAGGAATGGAAGAAAAACAAGATGAAAAAATGGGAAAAGAAAGAGGAGCATAAAAGATGAGAGAACACAGGATGAGCATAAAGGAGATGGAAAAAAAGGTGAAAAGAAAAGGTGAGAGAAGAAAAATGAGTGGAAAGAGAAGAAGGAACAGAATGTCAGCAGGTCAGATGCCTACTGAAGAGAGTCGGATTTTTCCCTCGCGCTGAATGTAGAGGAAGAGCAGAGGGTGAATTAAACTGGCTGAGAGAGAGAACTGAGCGTCGTGTGCACATGACCTCTGCTTTACATAATTCAGGCTGCTTTTAACTTTAGGCAGAGCGATAAAGGAAGTAAAAACTCGGGTGTACCTTGACTCCGGGGGGTCGAGGGATCCCAACGAAAAGGTGATCCAGGAAGTTGGCACTGCGACCGAGGCCCAGGACGGTGTAGGGGAGCTGGAGCGAGAGATGTGCTGACTGACTTAGCTGACCCGCTGAAGAAAGACAGAGAAAAAGAGAGAGAGAGGGAGGTGGAGTTATCAGTATACAATTTGGCTGTTTTTTCCATCTGAACAGACACAACAAATCCAGAAGCAACTTCATAACCGAGAGTTCAGAGTTGGGTATTTGGCTTAAACATGATATTACCAAAAAAAAATTTTTTTTTATGTTTTTAAATTACTGATATTAATCTGATTTAGGGCTAACTATGACATCACTAAATAAGATCCAGAGCCGAATTATGCCCCCAATTAGATGATGGCATTGTGGAGCTTGAAAATGTTACAGAATGTGTGCGCTACACGGTGAGAGTAGAGCAGGTAAGATGGCCGTTGCTGTTTTGGCGTATTCTTTTGACAGGCTCGGCTGCTGCCAATGCAAATAACGAAAGCCCAGATGTAAGCTCGTTTACTAGCAGTTAACAAGCTCGCTAGCTAGAGCCTGACATTTATGAGAAGGCAACAACAAAAAAAAAGGTGTAGAGATGTTCTTAGGGCAAGCAGGGATTAGAAATAACCATGAAAATATGAAAGGCGGTCACATAAAACAAGAAAAGAACATGGAGGGTGGAAGATGAAGCAGGCAGGAGTGTGTAGAAAAGCTGAGTGTGTGTGAATGCAGAATGAAGAGAAAATGTCCCACAGCCCAACAAAAGCCTCTCTAATTGCTCCAATCACACCCACACTCCATTTACAACAGGTTCAGCATGGAGCCGCAGCCAAAGCAGCAAAAAGAGCACAAAAATTCCCCTCTGCGCTGTAATTCGGGAGGGTTTGTCTGTCAGTACGGCATATGGACTCAGAGACGTGTTCTTCAAACATTTCAAAAGTATGCTAGCTGGCTAACAAAATCTGTGAAAAATAAAAGACTTGCATACATGGACTCAAGGATTCACACTTTTTGGAAAGTGCTGGTCCACGTGTCAAGTCTGATAAACACTACCCATATCCACTGGTACGTGTGTTTTTTTTTTTTTTGGTGTATTAGATTTCTGCATATTAACAGTTTCACTGCAAACTGTGAAAAGCAGACTTTTACTCCTTTTGGCAAATTATTATTCTCTGACGCACAAGGCTGCCTATAACAAAATATTTAATTTTAAAAACACTATATAATCTTATTTTAAAAGCTTTAAACTTCCAGGCTTTGAGCTAAAGCATGACACCTCGCCTCTAGATTTACGTGCAAAAGCCGATACGTTGTGGCGACCCAATCGCGTCGCGTCTTTCAGTCACGTGATCAGCAGCGAGGCAAAATTTCTTCCTGTGCAACTCATGTTTAATCTGACAGAAATGACATCATCACCATAACTGTCTTCTTTCTAAAACCACACGAAAGGTAGTTCATGATTGGCAACTCACTAGACGGGACACACTTTCAAACAGTCGTGGCATGTTTATTAAGCAAGTGAGTCACCTTCAGGCTTGTATTTTGTCAAAAGCTTTTCCATTTCAATCTAAAGTTTTACATAGTGCAAATATCTTGAATTCTTGTTTTTTTTTTGTAAAAATTGGGTCCAGACCAGGCGAAAGGAAAGGACGAAAGTAGCTAAATATATTTTAAAGATTTAAACAAGACATGTGTCACAGAAAATAAATAATAAACACAGTAAAAGACAATAATCATAGAATAAAACAATAAAACTAATCAGAAGCATACTTAAAAAGATGGAAATACATATTAAAGTTTATTGAAAATGCAATTAATGTTAAAACTAATCTGAATGATGTTTAAAAAGCCCCAATTTAAAAATGTACATAAAAGTCATGATTAAAAAGGTCAGATTCTGATGATAAAACAGAGAACGAATGCAAAATCTTACATTTTTATAAATAAACTATATTAAAAGTTTTGCTTTTGTAGTCTGTAGCCAGAATTCTTGTAATAATTAAATAAATTTTTTTTTTACTGTTGTTACATACTGTTCATATTATTTTGTTACTACTCTGAGTAAGGATTTAGTGATTTAAGTGGATATATTTAATAATCAATGTAAATGCAGAGTATTTTTCCATGATTTTTTGAGAGACCAAATTTCAGCTGTGTGTGTGAACGTCTGGCAAAAACACGTTTTAAAAACACGTTATTCTGGTAATGCGATTGTAGTGAATGGTAGAGACCAGTGGGAACTAAACTGTGATTGGACAGACAATAAGCACAAAGAGTGAAATAAAAGCAGTCAAAGAAAAGAAGTGAACCAAAAAACGGTTCAAATATTTAAATAAAGGTACGGTAAGGAAATAATTATGTAATAATTAGCATTAGAAATAAAAACTAGCTTAATGCGAAAACAATTCACCAACAATATTATTACTAAAATTTATTTTTAAGATCAGTCACAGCCTAAAACTAAAATAAAAGTATGTTTTAAGTTATATTTAAGTTCAAACTGATAAAAGAAGGTGGGAAATGAGGACTTTGATGCACGAAACAAAAACAATAAAGAAATAATTAATTTTGTAGAGTGGTATTATGTAAAAAATGTAAACACTAATGATGATACTAATAAACAGCAGACTGACAGGATGTAAGGTGTTTTTGAAGCTCTGGAGGTCTCGATGTGTGTGTGTGTGTGTGTGTGTGTGTGTGTGTTTCAGCAGCTGAAGAAAGGTCATTCTATAGCTGTTGTGTCTGAGGAAACAGGCAGCAGCAGCTTAATGACGGCATTAAAGAGAAAAACAATTACCAGCATGAAGCTGATTTCCATGATAACGTATGAGTAAGAGAGAAGCTCCTGTGGTGATGTAATATAGTGACAGCTGATTTACCTCCATTACACTAAATAAGTGTAAAATCAGTAGAAATGCACCTCATTAAACAGAATCAATTCCAACAGTCATCACAGAAACCCGAGTACAGACAAACACACATTGTGTTTCATCACGTCTCACAGGGAATCATCAGGACCATCTTCCTGTCCGGTGAGACCGTCCCCTCCAACAATGTCACAAAGTAACAAGTGACACCGAATTTAGACTAAATAATGCTGAATTACAGCCATCTCCCCTCTTTCAGTTCTTACAGTGTACAAGCTGGACCGAATGTAGACCTTATGGAGTTAGCAGGTTGTGACTGCAGTCAGAGCCGCAGGTGTCCTGGCCCTCCGAAGCTTTGTTTAACACTGTCCGTGAGCTTTCCTGTTTGGCACCGTCCACGAGTAATGTCAATAAGACTGTCCCATGAGTTCAGACTGTCTTTGAGTCTTCCCTTATGGCATTGTTTATACATTGTCCTTTATGGTTTGTCTTCAAAGACATTTTCCTTTTGTTGGCACAAAAAAAGGTTTTCTTTCTGTTTTCCTTTCTGGTCCTGTCCACAAGTTTAATTTTTAGGCACTGTCCATGAGTTTCTCTTTCTGGTCCTGTCCACAAGTTTTTCTTTCTAGTACTTTCCACATGTTTTTCTTCCTTGTACTGTCCATGAGTTTTCCATTTTGGTACTGTCCATGAGTTTTACTATCATGGCACTGTACACAAGTTTTTCTTCTTAGCACTGTCCACAATTTTTCCTTTTTGGTACTGTCCACATGTTTTTTTTCCCCTGGTACTATCTATGAGGTTTCCTTTATGTCACTGTCCATAAGTTTTTCTTTCTGGTACGGTCCAAGAGTTTTACTATTATAGCACTATCCAAAAGTTTTTCTTTTTAGCACTGTCCATGTGGTTTCCTTTGATGGAACTGTCCACAAGTTTTTCCTTTGTATCACGGTCCATGAGTTTTCCTCTTCTTTTTTTTTTTGGTCACTGTCCATGAGTTTTCCTTTTTTGGCATCGTTACATCAGCTGAATGTGCCAACAAGGAGCACAGGGGCTGGAGTTGGGTTTCCCTGGGAGACTTCTCCAGGCTGATAATGAACATTATGTTCGACAGCATGTTCAACTCCATGTCCGAAAGCAGGTCTGAGTCAGCTCTGCCAGACACGCACTAATTTAACCTTCAGTTTGGTGGCAGCCTGAGTGTGCAATATTTAGGAGTGTGCTTCTGCAGGAAGTATGTCCTGCTGCTCTGAGGGTGGGCTTTACAAGGATGACATCGACACTCCCAGTTACATGGCAGGCACTTTTTTTTTGTGACTCTCGCCACCATTAGTGGTTAGCAGGCATGAGAGGGAAGACTCGGCACACGCGTCTTTTACATCAGAAGCGCTGCGAGTTGTGAGAGGAACTGCCTCACGCTACACAGATATGAAGAGAAGACGGGTTGAGCAAAAACCTCAAGGATAAAAATCTTAGGAGAGCTATCTTCATCTCTCTCATTCGCTGTCCACACACACACACACGCACACGCATACACACACACACACACACACACACACACACACACACACACACACACACACACACACACACACACAGGTCTAGGTGGCTTTAGTGTCCAGATTTGAGCATTGGCTTCAGTTTTGTCCCTGGACAAAAAACGATTGAGCTTAGCAAGCCAGGCATAAACCAAACTGCCAGACCAGCTGCAGACACACACACACACACACACACACACACATTTCTTTCCTATACACAAATTCTGACACAAATTACTGTATCTAATTAATTCTATGTCTACACCTGACCCTGACTTCAACCTCATTAACCAAGAGAAGAAATATTTAGGACAGTACTGAAATGTAAAGTCCTCACAGTGCAGCTTATTAGGTTCGCTTTAACCCTCATGCTCAGCGGTAACATTTCACAGCTTCACGCTGAACCTCTCCCAACATTTTAATGTCGAAAAATTTATTATTCTGAGCTCGTTACTTAAAAACTGTTTAAGACGACACGTTCGGGGAAACTTTAACAAACGCATAAGACCCTCCGGGAGATAAAAAGGGCTTCCCGAGGGATGTGTTTCTAAGGCTACAGTCTGCCTTGATATGTGTGTGTGTGTGTGTGTGTGTGTGTGTGTGTGTGTGTGTGTGTGTGTGTACTAATGGAGTATAATAAGGAATGTAATAAAGGACCTTGTATGAGCTTCCTGTCGTCTTGGTGAAGAAGCAGTGAGAGTTTTTCCAGATATATTAGTGAGAAGAGTGTCTCCGACAGAGGCCATTATCATTGTCTTTCTCTCTCTCTTTCTCTCTCCACACACACACACACACACACACACACACACACAGCTTCTTGTGATAAGAGCCCTCATAACGAGAAGGGCTTTGATTTGATAACGCGACGCACTGCATGATTTTGATGGAGGATGCGAAACTGCAACACACGCACGCACACACACACACACACACACACACACTATGCACAACTCCATCAGTGCCACATTGCATTCAGCTACGTGGCTTTAAAACCATCCTTGTTTACATATCCATAGCCACATCGCTATTCAACCATATGTACATTTAATTTACATCAAACACACTTTAAATTGTGTGTGTGGTGTCGTCATGAGACAAACAAAAATAAATGAAGACAAATAAAAGGCTACATACATGTAATGAAAAATGAAATAACCAGGAAAAAAAATTGAAGAAATAAATTGAAAGGTGAGTTGGAGGTGCTTGTATCCCCACTTGATGTACACGACATAAAAAATAAAAATCCGAGATGTTTTATATCTTGTATGAATTCATAATCTGGTGGAAAACTAAACCGCCAGCAGGACCACACGTTCTCCATGATGTAATGGTTATTGTCATTGCAACCTGAAGTGCACGTTTTTTTTTTTTCCTCCTTATTTTATGACAGAACATGCGTCCCTAAAAGAGCGCTCTTTGTCATAGCTGAACATTCGCAGCAGTGAGCCGAAATGCTCATCACAGACGGGCAGGTAGGAGGGCACTGGAATATTTGATTGAACACAGCAGGGTCAGAAAGAAAAAAAACAAACAAAAAGAATAACCTCCATTTCACATCACATCAGGTCTTCAGTGCTCATTACAAAGCCATAAGCGTTTCCCAGTGAGGGGTTTCCCTCCGGTGTCGCCTCGGCCATCAGCTCCGCCTGCAGTGTTTATTACCAGTCACATGACATCATAACACACCGTAAAAACTAACAGTGCTGTCTCTCTCGGTCTCCAGTTATAATGTAATAACAATATTGCTTTTATTACTTTTTCGTTCAGTGTTTTTGTGAGACTCAATCCCATAATTATTACATTTTATTATCTTTGTTTTCATGCTACATGATGAATTAGGCTGCCCAGGTTGATTGTTACAATCAATTTAAAGTTCCCATAAACATGTGATTTAAATCACCTTTAAAAATCTGTAATTAATAAATTAATAGTGTGATAAAGTGATGTTTTATTTTAAATGCGTGAGGTGTTTAAAAAAAAGGGAATTTTACAGCTTTTACCCGCATTAAATAATATATTATATAAATAAATTTGGATACATTTTGGAAACAGCCCTGCGTCCACCTGCCATACTCAATAACCTGATATCGCCAACATTGGATAGTCGACGAGCTCACATCAATGTTTTTATTTACAAACATACACACTCACATAGACGGTTCAACAGGACGTGTGGAATTTTGGTGTCAATTTTGCTTGTCAACAGCAGCCAAATCAGGCAAACCCCCCCCCCCCCCAAAAAAAAACACCGTTACCATAACAACTGAAGAATACTAGCCATGTTAGCTCAGTTCACGTACCATTTAGAGCATCGCTAAACAGAGGACAGCGGTCTAGATCTGGATCGAGCGACTGTTCTATCCGGACCTGATACTTTTCTGATAAATGAGAATAATTAATATACTAGTAATCTAGCGCTTTTCCCCTCAAGGTGGGTGTGGCTATATGCGTCACTCAACAGAGCTGATGGTTTGTCGTGTATACACAGAGTGTGTGGAAGAAACAGAACCGAAAGCGGAACATAGTAGACAATGAAAACTGAACCTTTAGAGACGAACAAACAGATCAATGTATGTTTACTCTTCCTGCGGGAAGTTTAAAACCCGTTTGCCTCATATGTTCTGAAACTGTGTGGCTAATAACAAGCAGTGATGTGAAGCAACACTATGAGATACAACACACACAGATCGAACACATCCGCATCAGTCCGAGGTGAGGGCGCGTAAGATACCAGAACTGAGAGCCCGGTATGACGTAGCAACCAGAGTCGTTTCACATTCATTTAAAGCTCAGCAGCCTGCAAATGGAGATTCTCTAGAGATTGATTAAAGATTGTTGTTTGTATTCTATACACATACAACTAAATATACATGGACATCAAAGGTTAAACTGTTCACAGGTTTAACGTAGTTACTAAAAACTGACAATAAATATTATTCAAATGCTGTGGAAATTTTAAATAGCTTCATTTTTATAGATTCACAATGACTGTTTATATAGAGATCTGAATTCTAACACAAACATGAAATCCAGACCTCGGCTTAAAGAAGATTTTCTGGACCAGACCTTCTTAAATTTTAACTCGGCACCCTGGTTTACAGTCTGCAGTCATGTCATGCTGGAATCATGGACGTGTTTGGTCCAGCATACTTTATTGACATCATACATGATGAAGCACCCAAATAAGAACTAAGAAAGCCTGTGTTTTAAACAAAGGAATGTCAATTAAGTTCTCTCTGATGGCAAACAAGAATTTATGCAAATCAGATTCAGAGTCTAGGAGGACAGATTCACACAAACATCCTCTCAGGCTTCAGGGTGATTTTTAAACATTAAACACGATGGCTGGACAGAGTGAAATTATAAGCGAGCGGATTCTGGGGACCGCCAGTGATACCATCTCTATCTTAAATTGAGCAGTAACAATATGTGGAGGAGGGCAGTGGAAAATCGATTCACTTTTTTTTTCTTTTTTCCCAAGGCCATGGTGAGCTGAAGCCACAGAGCTGCAGAGCTCACAGAAGAGTGAGGGGAAAGCCTTGGGAAGATAAAAGCGTCGCCTGAAAACATGTGCCGCTGAATGGGACGTGAAATGACCATCAATGGGTTTACACATTAATCGAAGTGCTTTTACGTCAGAGTCCAAAACAGCAGTACTCAGTGCGGGTGTTCAGTTATGTACTCTTATTCGTATGATTGTACTTTCACTTTTCATAAAGTGTGTCAGTGTGCGAGCCGTCTAACTGTGTAAAACACCCTTGGCCATAACCTCCTGCATGTTTCTGACCAAAACATTTTGATCCTATAAGCCTATTTCAGATGCCAGTGAGTCCCCTGGCTTAGGACCTGACTGCAGAAATCAATGATTGTGTTTAACTTAACTTGAAAGTTTGCTAAAAAAATAAGGTTAAAAATCGACTCTGGTAGTTTTTCTATGGAGTTACTAGTGGAATAACTGCTAATTACTAGCAGTCAATATTAGTTAAGCCAAGTTCATACTGTATAACTGGATTGTACATCACATGGTAAAAGAAAGTAAACAACGGCCTGTAAATTCATTCCTCCAAGACATCGCCATGGTTGCTAGGTAACCATATTTCCATTCCCTGCGCATGGTTACAGCTGTTTTAGCTTTAGTTGCAACAACACTAATATTTAACTGTGAACGGTGTCACGATCCGTGTGATTAAAACGATCTTTTGTAGGTCAGCTCGAGTCATTGGATCGAGGGGTCAGTTTTCGATTCAGAATTGATTCCATCTATTTATTTATTTGTTACATAAACTTGCAACCATTAAATTGTCTAAATTATATGAATTCTTCGAGAATATATCACAGCATATTCTAGAAAATGAAAACCACCTCCTTCGTCTACAAAATACTTGCAAAAAGTAATAGCACTTCTTCTTTTGACTTTATGGGTGGTTGAGGCAGTACTGATACCTACTGGACCAGAGGAGAAACCAGGAAAGAAAGATTATCGCTTTGCATGGGACCTTTAAGAAAATCAATCAATCAATCAATCATTTACTTATATAGCACCTTATTAACACCTATAAGTTGATGAAAGTGCTTTATAGAAAAGACAAAAATAAAACAAATCAATACAAGCTGTTGAAATAAACATGTAAATTTAAGAAATTAAGAAGATGAAGAAACGCATCTGTATAGACAATAAAACAGAAAGCATAAAACAATACTAAGAATATAGCTCAATCCGAATTAAGAATATAGATAAACAAATGCATGAACATCATGACTTACACAGCATTTCAATGTTTATTAGATGATTAATTAGTGCTTTTTAATATTTTAAACCTAGAAAGAAATGTAACTGCTTGAGGCACATCAAAAAGTTCTGTTGAAGTGATTAAAATTTAAAATGCCAATGACTAAAAACTGACTCGAATCAACAGCCTACCCATGATCCACATCTCTACATGTCACCGTGTGTCACAAGGTATTTCAGTATTTTGCTTCACACATTTCACCTATTGTTAGCTTTAGCTACATCATCAATGTGCTGTAGGATTAAAACTGTAGCTACAAGAAAACATTTACCAAAGTCTAAAGAGTCTTTTGAGCCTTGTATCTCATATTAATGATGTTCTTCTCTCCATATTTTATTGTATAATATTACATTAGATACAGATGCAATTTATTAAGAACACCTATACTGCATCTCTGTGAATATAATAAGATTAATTATGTTAACTTGTTTACAGCTTCTTGCCTCAGTAGCTTCTGTAGTTTTGGCCACCCAGCAGTTATGTATATTCTCCAGCATTGCTTTGTTTTCCCTGCTACACCACACACACACAGACACACACACACACACACACACACACACACACACACATATATATACACACACACTATTTTTGCCTTTTTCATCTGATTTGTAGTAGGATCACAGTGTAAAGCATTCAATTCTCAAAAAACTTATGAGGAAGTTTGTCTACATATACAGTAACCAAAACAACAGTGTCATCTGTACTAGTTTCAACAGTCAGACAAAGAGAAATCCCTTTACAGTCAGAAATCCCACTTGAGCTCAGGCAGACAACACCAAAGACACGGGAAGTTACAATACAGCAGCTGCTTTGTGATGATAAAACAGCTTCTGCTACTTGGGGTCTTCTTCGGGTGGTGGGCATCATATCAGAAAATGTGTGGCTCCCAAACACGGAGAACCATAAGAAAATCAGAGCACTCAGGGTAAAAAAATCAAAGCATTCAGGGTTTCTGCACAATTCTGCACTTTTCCAAGGAACTAATTTGGCTCCAGCACCAAAATGCAAGAATCTGTTCCGAGTTTTGCATTTGCAGTTTGTAAAAATGCATTACATAGAAAATGCTACAACATTTTCTAGGTTTAGGATTTGGGTGGGGATCAGTGTTTAGTTTCAGGCCATAAGAAAAACATATGAAGTTGTGCACATTTACAACTGGTAATACAAACTAATTGTACATTTAGCCTACAGCTTCTAATAAAGTTTACACATTAGAAAATTGTGTGTTACTGTAGCTCAGCATGCTATGTTTTTTTTTTTTGGAAACTCTAGGAGAACACCCCACACATTATTTTTTAGATTTTATTTATGTATGCTTATTTATTCATTTATTTATTTTTGTTTTAAGTTCTTCTTCTCTTTCTGTACTCATCTTCACCCGCAAGTTCCACACTGCTTCTATTGTTTATTGTGTCTCATGTCGGGGGCTGACTGCATAGACCATGAAGGCCACACGAACCGCCATGGGTTAATGTTATTTAACACTGTTTCATGAAATCCAGTTTCTAAGGGAGTGAATTTCATGTAAATCCTCTTTTTCATGTTTTATTTGTATTTATATATTTTATTTTAACAATATCAATATTTTTATTTATTATTATAATATATATCTTTGGGTCTTGCATTCTGGTCTCTTCCCCGGCACACAAAGGATCTTGGGATAGGTTGGGCCATGAACCATATACACACCATTGCATCCTTCGTTTTCAGGGGAAAGACGACCGCATTTAGAGGAGGTTTCAAAAAGTGAAGACCTTCGTAGCCATGGTGTGATGCAATTATCATTTAAATGCATCTGTCGAAGGATGTCAACTCGGAATTGAGACACACACTGGTGGTCTCCTAATGCATTGATGTTAATTAGTTATCCTGTCGAACTTTGTGTCTATTGCAGAATTGTCTATGTTAGTATACTGCATATCTCATTATCATTCTGTCACCCAGGTTTATTTTATCTTGTTATATTCCCCATATGTTTGAAAGAGCTCACAGTTCTTTACGCTTGTCTAGTTCATCTCCTCTAAATGACTAACTAAATTATGTTTTTGTAACTGCAATCCAGTACTCCCATAATTAAGAAAGAAGTCCAGTATTGTGTCAGTATAAAATGGGTTTACATAAAGCATGCCCGCCTGCAAATAAGCACATGGGCAAAGTCTCTACATTTCTTTTGCAATAAAATTAAAACCTCGCTGTTGATCATTAGATTAAGCTTTAAGTCAGTAAAAACCAAGAAACACAAAGAGAGAGCGAAAAAGACAGAGAGGGTTTACTGAGAATCTATTTGCCTCCTAAATATATTGTAAACTGCTCAAAGGCCCCCACAGGCAAGCAAGGATTTGACGAGGACTTTAAAACTACTTCATAATTCATTTATTTTTAAAAAGAGAATATCTTACACAGAGAACCACAGCAGAAACTTTCTTCACCCGTCATATCAGTTATCTCCATTTATCTAAAAAAAACTTCCCTCTTTGTACCATGCTGGAAATGTATATCTGAGTAAACCTGTATCGTGTGGGCCTCATATTATACATTCACCTACACCTAAACACACACATGCACAAACGCACACACACAAACATGTACACTTTTTAGGGGCAGAGGCCACCTATAGCTTAAGAACACACTTCACAGATTTGTAAAGTCCAAAGAAGATTCATCTTCTGACATTTAAGCACAGACTCCATCTGACACTTCTCTCTTTTTCTGTTCGTAAAGCTTCAAAAGGCTGTAAAACCAAGGCTGTTCTCCGTATACCGCCCTAAACACACACACACACACACACACACACACACACACACACACACACTTTTATAAACACATGGCTTGTCCTAGATGGCCCTAGCTAAATAACTGGTGCATATTTCTTTTCGAAATAGCTTTGATGCTGTAAAGCTACTAATCCAAATAGTTCAACTTGAATGATAGAAATAAAGGAGGAAAAACAGAATTGTGGGAGAGATCAGGCCCAATGACGATCCTGAGGCATTTGTTGAGTTGTTTGCGCATGCCGTTGAGACATGGGACTCGTCTGAGCGACAATGGGCAGCACCTTTGTGCCCCCTACTCACTGGCGAGTACAGTTCTCAGCACAACAGCTCAATCGTATGCTGGATTATCCTGTCTTTAAGGAGACAATCCTGTAGTCATCAGCTGTACTGCTGCCAGCGCTTCTATCTTCGCTCTTGCTCTTCATGTTCACCCAGTTCAGTGGTTAAGGTGTTGAACTGTTGATCGGAAGGGGTCCCAGGTTCAAACTCCACTACCACCAAGTTGCCACTGTTAAGCCCTTGAGCAAGGCCGTTAACCCTCCACTGCTCAGATGTAGAATCTAAGTCGCTTTGGCTAAGGATGTCTGCCATACATGTAAATGTTTGTTTAGCAGCTCTGGGATGCTTGCTGCCACTGCCTGTTGGTGGAGAAAGGTGGAGGAAGGCAGTGCCAAGGCTGTCCTCAAGCTGGTAGTACTGGAGCAGTTCATTGCACAGCTGCCACCAAGAAGAACAGAGTGGGTCCATTTCCGTTGTCTGGCATCTAATTCCCCCCTACTTTCTCTTCTTCCATCCCCCTCATCTCCCACTACCCCTTCTGGTTACCTTCCTGTCCCTACCCAGGCTGTGCGAATGAGGTGGCCTTCCCCTTCACAATCAGCCCCCCGCACCCGTGCCTACTGCTTCTGTGTCCTCCTCTTTATGTTGGTCTTCCTTTCATCATTTAAAATTACTCCCAGTGAATTGCCCTTGCTAACCATCTATCTCCAAAGATTAAACATTCTGCTGAGGCTAAAGTAAAGCCTGGGCAGGATTGTGGAGGCAGCGAGAACACCGGGAATTTACAGGATAAGCATGACCACAGTGGCGACACTGATGTCGACACCGGTGCCACTGGTGCCTTGAACAGGAATGTACCAGGTGACAGAGCGAACACAAGGGGGTACACAAGGCCTTAGTGGAAACCTCTACATGAAAGCCTGATTCAGTGCTGGACTTTGGGAAATGCCGAAATGGTGAAGGCAAGGTGTGGCCATAGTGATGTGCATAAATATCCAATAGCTCCCATCACCATTCAGGTAAGTGAGAAAAAAACAGAGGCAGTGTTTTGTCCTTGACTGACCCACCCACTGATCCTGGGGACTGACTGGCTGGGGTTTTGCAGTTTTAATGAGCAAAATGCCGATGGATGAATCCTGCAATAAGAATCGGCAGGGTAAGGAGGGGTTGAGTCGGTATCATCAACGTCAGCTCTACTGTACATCAGGAAGATACAAAGAGTGGGTGGGGGGGTAGTGGGGGGTGGGGGGGCTCCGCCTCTCCTCCACTCACAAAAAGATTGCTTTGTGCCAGTCATAGTAGACTATGTAACATTTGTGCATGCATTGTTCCAAGACATCTCTCAGGGCAAAATCTCAAAATAGATTCTAACTGATCAAGGTACTACATTTATGTCATGCACACTACATGAACTGTATGAACTATTGGGCATTAAACCACAAACATTTGGTCTAATCAAATAATGTAATCAAATGCTTAAAAACAAGATTAGTTTGTTGGTTCCCGATGATGTTCATCACTAAGATAAACTGGTTGAGGCCAGATACTGGGTCAGTCAACACAGGGGGATGTGATACAGGCTCAACAGGAAGTTGGACCAGAAGACAAAGTATTACTTGTATTACTACCCATGTCGAGTTATAAATTACTTGCCAAGTGACGAGGACACTTTGAGGACCACCTCTCACAGTACACAGACAGGTCACCAGGTTGCAGAAGGAATTTTCTGAATTTTGTGTACTAACCTTATGGAACACCACCTAGCGACTCCTCCTGGTGTAGCTGTGTATGGCTGACCATATAGCCTTAACACGAGAAAAATGTCGCTGATGGTTTGTTATAATGTGAACGAGGGGCTAGGCAAAACATCCTGACACCTGTTAGACCTTTGAGATACCCTCCTGCCATTTATATTTGACATCAGTTTTTGTGGTTGTGTACAGCCGACCGTATAGATTGCCTTTACACAAGAAAAATGTGGTTCAGGAAAAAAATGCACTGCTCGACATGGCGGTAATAGAGGAGTCTGAGAGTGATTGGATCAGCCAGGTGGTCTTGGTGCCTAAGTCACATGGGTTGGTCTGGTTCTGTGTGGACTATAGAAACGTCAACGCAGTTTCTAAATTTTAATCATATCCTATACCTCATATAGACAAACTGCTTAATTGGTTAGGTGCGGCTCACTTTCATTCAACACTGGAATTAAGTAAGAGATATTGGCAGAGCCCGTTGGCTCTAATTTCCTGTGAAAAAATGGCCTTTCATGCCAACCTAAAATGACCTGATATTGGGCAGCAGTGACATGGTCAAGCATTGCATCCACACAGAGAGCTAACAGGTAACGCGTAATGTTTTTCAGCTGTGCCTCATTATGTAATTTATTTATTGATGTCTGTTTGTGTTGGCAGAGAGAGAAACCTATGACTGACTGTGCCAGCACACAGACCAAAGAGCAAGCATGCGTGTATGTCAGTGCTGAAAAACAACATTCTGATTCAAATTTGGGCTAGAACAAAAAGGACTAATAAGCCTGATTTAAATTTTTCATTTCCCAAACATCCCAAGAACTGTCACAATTATGGGAACAATTAAGGTTGTAAAGAAGTAGCAGACATCATCATATCTGCTAATATGAAGCCAAGAAAATACAATGTAAATCAAACACATTCAGTAATTTAATTTGTGTTTTATTAGTTTAAAAAAAACAAAAAAACAAAAAAACACATAGATATGTGTCTAGGGTGCGGCTTCTGGTGAGTGCACGCACCTAGTTAGCTTGTGCAGCTAATATGGTACCAAAGCTTATTCAAAGTATGGGAATTAATGTACCATTTATTTATTTATTTATAAAACATACATACATTTATTTATCTTCTATAAATACCATCCTCTACCACTTATCGTGGACAGGGTACCTATCCAATGATGTCAGAGCACAGGCGCGTGCATACACACACACACACACACACACACACACACACACACACACACACACACACACACACACACACACACACACAC
>JAQMYK010000023.1:2126239-2137033 GCA_030014345.1 Clarias buthupogon | reverse complement strand
AAAAATAATTACTCCAGTAAAGTATAGATACCCAAAATTTCTACTTAAGTAAGGTAACGAAGTATTTGTACTTCGTTTCTTGACACCTCTGCTAACCACGGCAGTATACAAAATACAAACAAAAATAAAAGTAATTTTTAAATTCTTAAAAGGAGACTTTTTGTCACTTGATAGCTTAAATGCAGGGTTAGGCACAAGGTGAATTCATTTCCAATTAATTTGTCATTTTTAATATATTCTTCATTCCTGCATGCAAAACATATTACTCTTTTCCCCATCTTTATAAGCAGCCTCTACATCTGTTTATTTTTAGGTAAATTAGATGCAGGAAACTGCATAAATGGCAAAAGAAGTCCAGGGGTATGGTTTATTAACGTGTGCATGAAACAAGTACTAAATTTGTGCATAAAACCGTCAAGTACGTCCTGGACAATTCCTTCTTATCACATGAACAATCACAGTGCAATATCCATTGGTAAATCCCACACATTTGCTCAGTTACATTCAAAAAACACCCTCAAATTTCAATATATGGTAAATAACTTTCCTTTAAAACACGTTAAAACAAGGGTGCTGCTTGTTTTAGATAAGTAATGATGAAGTAAAGATAAAAAAAAAAACTGAATAGTCAGTGTTTTAGATTAAGCAAAAAATATGTCTGTATGTTGATAAATATTCACAACAAATGTGAATATCATCAAAAAGTGAAAGACTCATTCTAGATTCATTACACATAAAGTGAAATATTTCAAACCGTTTTTGTTTCACTGACCTGTGCATGGTAACAGTGCCATTCAGAGCAAATAATGTTAAAAATATCCTTTAAACACCCCTTAGTTAAAACAACTATTGTTTGAACTATTCGTTATAGATAGTGCTATTACTATTCTAGCACAACGTATGACCTATATATCTAGATGTATTTTTAAAAAATAAGAAATAAGAATTTTTTTTGGCCAGATTGCCTGGTTAAAGTTTTGACTAAATTTATATGTTTACAAGTTAAAGTAATAATCATTGAAAAGAAAGTGCATGTTTTTTTTAAATCTTTACTGTAATGAAAAAATACTGACCTGTGACTTCAAAATGGAGGTGTGTACCACACAGTGAGTTTTGCCAACTGTTTCACTCTTAATCATTAATTCATGATAACAGACTCACATTTCCTCCTTAATTTAACTTTTGTCTAAACAGTTCTAGTGGCACAACCCTATGCTTCCCACTTTCTGATTTATTTGTGAACGCCCGCCACTCAGGGTTTCTAAGAGTAGCAGCAAATTGAAATGAAACTAACCACGGATACTTATAATATAAAGTATGATATAAACAACATGGAATTGATTTAACAGAGTGCCACTCAATTAGATTTTGAATGATAGACATAGTGAAAAATAACAGCCATTAGTTTTCAGTTTGTGTAAACTGTACTGCCATAGACTACACTTGGCCTACTTCAAATATAACCCCAAATTCTATCAGTCTGGACATTGAAGGAGAAAAGTCCTGGCACTTAATACATGCAAAATTTAAGTGGTATGGAAATTACACAGAGTTTTCAATTTGTGTAAATAAGAGATTTAATGCATTTGCCGTAGTTTGTTAGTTTACTTCCACCTCTGACTCAACATTTTTCAATTCATTGCATTTGCCCCTCTATCTCCTCCTTGGAGTTTTAGATTTTGTAATCGTTTGAGCCATGAGTGTGCCAGAAATGTTTTGGGTCTGCTCAGCTAGTTGATAAGGATCCATCTGAAGGCTGGCACACGACTCCACCAACATCTCTGTTTTTATTTTCAGTTCTTTTAGCTTATCTTTTTTGGAAGTCCACACATGACACAATCTCTTTCTCTTCACTAAGGCTCTGGCTGAGGGTAAAGAAGCCAGTAGCTCCATTGCGTCCGGCGTGAGGACGCTTTGAGAACTCCTAACAAGCCCAAACTTGGTCACAGACTAGTCTCTGGGCCTCAAATGTTTCTTCTTCTTTTATGTTGAAAATCTTCACTGCCCTGTTCACAAAGAAGTGCTTATCTACCATACAGTAGCTTGGCTATGAGATAAAAGCAGGAGGCCTTCAAAGAAACTCTGAAGTTCACAGTAAGACTTGATTATTTTAGTATTCTAGATTTGCAGTAGCAGAATGTAATATTATTTGCACTATTGAATACTAAGAGAACTGTAACACTTCTATATTGTCACAGATCCTACAATGACAGGCATGTGCCAAAATATTTCGCTCCTCACTGAAACTAACATGCTCATAATTTTTGTTGATATTGGTCTTTCAGCTGCTCAACAACAAGGCAAAGGTTTTTTTTTTTTTCTTTCGCCCAATGCCCTTCCTGGTGCAACCCTACCAATTTATCTGGGCTAGGGGACTGGCACTGCATCCACTGCCTGGGGTTTTGGGTGGGAATTGAACCCGGGCCTTTTTAATGTTATATTTAATGTAAGATACGAATAAAAGTAAGACATTATTCAACTTGTAAACCTAAAAACCCAACTGATTCTTAAATGTTCTTTTCATGTGATTTTACTTTATATTTCATCTGTCATCTGCCAAAATCGATTATTGTTTTTCCAATTATAATAGTATAGACCGTGCAGAGTAATGTCTTTACACATGGTTACCACACAAACTCTGGATACACACGGTGGAAAACAATGCCCCAGTTCAGGGAGTGCACATTCTGCAGAAAAAGTAGAATAGCACAGGAGTGAGCAAAACTGCAGGGAAGAAAGATCAGTCGTCTGCTTCCACAGCCCGAGGGTCTGAGTGTACAGATGGGAGCAAAATGTATCGGCTTAATGTGGCCAAACATCTTTCCATAGCTGGAGTTCAGCAAATACTGCAAGGCATGCCAACAGGGTAGAGCTTTCTGTGGTACACTGGGAATGTCACCAGAGCAGGTGTGTCTACACGGCTTCAGAGAATCTTGTGCTTTGTGTAGAAATTTAAACAGGATAAAATAAGTGATTGTTTTATGTTTAAATGTGCTCCTGAGATCTGTCAGAGAGTATTGTTTCATTTCTATGTTGTAATCAGAGCATTATGTTATTGTTGACCCTTAAAAGAGAAGTCTTTTTTTTATGTCTTCACATTTTTAGGCCAGTTTTGTGGATTTGAGTTTTTTTTTTTTCATAATAAAAAAAATGTCTTGAGGAGACAAAAACAATCATGTCATCGAAAGGGTACCAGCTATTCACCAACAATGGAAAGGCTGGGGACACATGCAGGTGCTACACTACAGGATCAGTTTTTACAACAACAACAACAAAAAATCACCTCAGACATTTGAAGTACAATTTATACAATCTTTTCATTCGTCACTGAGCGCAGGTGGTTTAAAATGTTTAAATGAAGCTACTTCCAAAGACGAATGCTAAACACAGATGGGTTAAAGCAGGACTAGCGGAGTGAGCTGAGCGGAGGTGTGACTCACCGGAGGCGTTCTTCAGATAGCCGTTAGAGTCCACTGATGTGTACATGACATATGGACCGGGCTGATTCACACCAAATGGCTAAAAGAGACAGACGCACACAATACATTAATTATACTTTCATAACGTTTTTACCAGTTAAACAGCTTTAAATCCTAACAGATTGAAAAAGATCAAAATTGCGAAAGAAGAAAAAAAAATATATTTGTATTATATTGTATCATATGCTGATGATGTGCAAATATATCTGCCTCTGGAACTCAATGACACACCTGCTCTTCAGTCTTTATTGGTTTGTTTGAGAGATTTTAAATTGTGGCTTTCACAAAATTTTCTGCTTTTACTGTAAATGAGGACGAAACCAAGTTTATACTGTTTGGAAATTCATCTCTACCTAGAAGCACCAATTTGTATCCTGAGCATTTTAAACATAATCTTAAACCTACAGTTAGTAATTTAGGGGTGACATTAGATAGTGAATTGGACCTTGACGCTCAGATTAGTGCAGTAGTTTTTTCAATTGCGTCAGCTGTCAGAGGGTAAGCATTTTTTTTTCTTTTCACACAATGATCTTGAGAGAGCAATTCACGCTTTTTATTAGCTCAAGACTGGATTACTGCAACTCACTTTATGTCATCCCGTGCTCGCCTGCAGGTAGTGTAAAATACAGCAGCTCGTCTTTTAATAGTGACTCGCAGGCGTGAACACATCACACCTGTTCTCTGCTCTCTCCACTGGCTCCTGGTGCGCTTTGGAATGGATCTAAACATTTTATGGTTTGTTTTCGTGGCATTAAATGGACTCGCACCTATTTGACTGATCTATTAGATTATGCAGAATCGAGACAGATGAGTAAGGTCGTCTGGCCCGTGCTGTGTACTGTAGAGGCGCCCAGGTCGAGGTGGAAGTGCTGGGGAGATCGAGCATTTGCCTTGGGGACGCCAAAACCGTGGAACTCACTTCTACTAGATATAGGGTTAATTACAGACACTCTTTAAAAGTCAAGACACATTTATTTTCTCTTGCACATCATCCCCAATAGAGCACCTTTTATCTGCAGGTTTTATTATAGGTTTAATACAAGTTTTTATGCATTATATTTATTTATTATTATTAATTTGTTTATGTATTTGTTATTATTACTATTATTATCATTATTATTATTATTATTTATTTGTCGTCAGTTTTATTATATGCTTTATCTTTATTTAATTATTCTTATAATTCTTATTATTATATCTTCCAGGTTTATTATAGGTTTTATTCCTAATGATATTTATAGAGTAATGAACCCTAACACATTAGGACATCGTCTAAATTATACAATATCATATTAAAACTGTGTTTAATTGTGTGGGATAAAAGGTTGTGACACAGTGGATCATTTATCACGTATGGACATGAGAGACGTTTTACTGTCTCGGAAGGACAAAGACTCCAATAAAAATGATGGACAGAATCAGCGAGACAGGGTTTATAGAGTATTAAAGAAACAGACAGAAAGACAAAGCAAGATGAAGTGATGATAGAGAGATGGATAGAAAAGAGGCTGATGATGATGGAGGAGTAAATATATCAGGGCAAGAGGGACAAACTGCATGGCATCCATCACCATCACAGAGGGCGCTGAACTGAATAAAATAAACAGAGATGGCGCGATGTGAAGAAAGAGTGAGAGAGGAGGAG
Source organism: Clarias buthupogon (assembly GCA_030014345.1). NCBI lineage: Eukaryota > Metazoa > Chordata > Actinopteri > Siluriformes > Clariidae > Clarias > Clarias buthupogon. The sequence continues at coordinate 2,131,909 of JAQMYK010000023.1, read as the reverse complement.
GAGTGGGCTTACCTTCACTTTGTCAGGACAGTCATTAGAGCACAGTCCACTGAGTACTAGGGGACGAGAGAGACAAAGAGAGAGAGAGACAGAGAGATGGAGTGAGACAGAAACAGAGTGAGAGAGAAAGAAACAGAATTAGTTACTTAGAATTAATATTGTTTCTCTTCATCTGTCTTCTCAGCATGAGTGCAGAGTGTGTTGAGAAACATGCTGAGAGAAAGGCAAAGGAAATCACATTAACCCCACAGTAGTGCCATGAAGTACGTACGAGTGTGTACGCTAGTTCACACCTAATGAAGCCAACACACACTCCATTACACGACACATTTCATATTACAACTTGAACAAACAGCATCTGCAAAAACAAAACAAAAAAAAAACGTCCTCATTACACCTCCACCTTCATGTTAGAGTCGCCAAACTCACTTCAGTCTACAGTGTGTGTGCGTGTGTGTGTGAGTCCATATATAGTGTGTTTGCGTAGGGGTGGAGAGGGAAGGGAGGCGTTTTATTCCATGTGGTTAACGTTTCATGCAATTTAATTTCAAATGTTTGTCCATTATCACTGAAATCAAACGTAATTAAATATAAATTAGTGCACAAATGTCAGGATTGTTTGTGTCATGTTACTAAGGAAAGGCATAAAGTTTCCAGTTGCTTTGGCCTCTGTGTTTGGATTACACAATGAGATGATCACTTTATTACATAGTCAAACTAATTCCGCTGAATTTACAGCCATGACGATATAAAGCAAGACATTAAAGAATAATACAAACCATCATTAGGCTGTAACAGACAGTTTAATCACAAACAAACATGACTGATTCAGATGTTCCTTCCTGTAGAAAGGGTTAGGTTCCTTCCATATCTTGTCAAGGACTGTTTCTATACAAAATCTATTCATAGAGGCATCCATCCATCCATCCATCCATCCAGGAGCCTCTGTAGTCCAACTAGGGACCGTGGAGGCCAGTGGTGACCAGTGTATTTATTCCTGTTCCCATGGTAGGACCTCCGGTCAACATTCACACACTACGGGAAATTTGGAAAACGCCAGTTAGCCTAATCTGCATGGCTTTGGACTGTGGGAGGAAACCGGAGTACCCGGAGGAAACCCACCAAGCCACCCACATTCAGGGAGAACATGCAAACTCCATGCACACAGACCCCAAGGTGGGAATCGAACCCAGACCCTGGAGGTGCAAGGAGACAGCGCTAACCACTACGCCACTGTACCGTCATGCATATACAGTATATAGAGTCCATTGTAATAGTCCGTTTGTTTTAGTGAAACACCTGTAGTTTGTTGAAATACAGTGAGGATCACAAAGGGTGGAAGTACAAAAAAGCTACTCTGATTAAATGATTAACGTCCAAAACAGTTGAAAGTTTAAACTTTAGAAACATCAGAATCGTTTTAAATCAGATTGAAGTAATATTGCCCATGTAAACACTGGACATCCAATCAAATTAAATGTGAAAAGGTTTAAAGAAAGGTACTGTTCAAGCTCCTGAATGTGGGAGGAGTCGAGTACGGCTGCTACTCACTACTGTAGGTGGTTGAAATATGTAAATTATGTCTGGTTTGTTCATAAATGGTCCTGCTACATTCTTAGAAATGTATAATATATACATATACATAAGCACAGCTGACGTTCTCTAGTTTTTAAAAATATTTACGTAAAAAAAAAAAAACCCCACAGGATGTCTGGATATAGCGTATCAAAGTTGAAAAAAAAAACTAAATGAACTAGATGAAGGCGTTACACCAGAATACGACTGAAATCAAAGAGCACAAAAACGTTCAGAAATTTATAGCTGGAAAAAAAACTCCGATGAAAGTCTGGTTTTCTTGCTCTCTGAAGTCGGTTGTGTTTGATTTCCTGGAGAACGTTCATCAAACACCTTTTCACTGACACAATTAAATCAACCTTGTCGTTCAGAACGAACTGATGGAAAGAAGGAAACCGAGCATGTCCATAAGATCTCAGCAACTGAATCAGACACGGCGGAGGACGTGTGTGTGGGGGTGTCTGTGTGTGTGTGTGTGTGTGTGTGTGTGAGAGAGATGGATGGTCGTCCTTCACGCCTGAGTGGACGAGGATGTGGTCGGATGAACGGTCCTCTATCTCTTTTTTTTTTTTTTTCTGTATGTTCTTCTTTATGGTCCTATAGTGTCTGTAGTGATGTCACAGTGAGGTGGATTTGCACTTATACTCGTAAACACAGAGCTGATCACCTGTAGGACAACATTTAGGACAAGACGTGGACAAGAACATCACATGGACAAGGTCATCACAGACTGTAATGCTGCATACGGTCACACACGTGGTCACAAACATGGTCCAACACCACATAGGGAAGAACTTGATGATGCTACGCAACTGACTCGGAAAAAATCCATTTCCATTCATTCCCGAGTCAAGTTTTACAGATTCAGGTTTTAAGTATTGGCACCCCAGGTTGGTTGTAGTCACTTTTCACCGTTACTGCAACCATGGCAACAGTGTCCTAAACTCTTTACAAACCAAACTAAAGAGAAGCCAGCTTCATCATCCTTAATCACATCAGTGCTTCATCCAGATACCGACTTTTAGACTTCAGTCGAGCATCAAAACATTTCTGAAAATTTCACATAAATATGTGGATGAAAGCGTACAATCGACACTTCAGAGGATCTGGAGAGGCCTGAGAGTGAAGACTGTGAAATTGGAGATTTCACATCGAGCTGTTCTGTTCCACATCACTGAAGCAAACGGTCAGAGACGGTGTGTCAAATCAGTCACGACACACACACACACACACACACACACACACACACACACACACACACAGTGCTAGGAAAAAGCCTTTCACTGCTGATCTGATGGGCTAAGTCTGAGCTGAGATCAGCTGGTTGTGTGTACACTGGGTGCATCTACTCCTTCAATAAGACTGATTTGTGAACACGGGAGTGTGTTTGTGTATTGAGGGATTTTATGTGCCTTGCACTACTTGTGAAGGAAAGCAAATACAACAAGCAGTGTTAAAACTGAGTGATGAACCAAGCTTTATCGCACCTTCACTGCACTGGAAGAAAAACAGGAGGTTTTGGAGCAGAGCTCGCTATAGTCAGTAGTGGTGGCAGATCAAAACTAACACGGCTCAGCACGATTCCCCGAGTTCATGCTAACAACAGGCAACAAATTAAATTTCTATGTTCAGCAAGCAGCGCGAGCAACATAACGTCCGTTCAAAAAGTCCCTCCGCAGCGGCCGTGTAGAGTAGGTTATGAGAAAATATTAGTTTAATGAAACTTGTTTTTATTCTCAGTTGTGTATTTATTGTTTAAATCTCACACAGTATCGCGATTGTCTCATTATCGTCTGTTTGAAATTTTTCATGGAGTAAATCAGTGTATTTTTCATCAGCTTTAAAAACTTGCTCCACTAGAAAAACATGTTGTAGGATGGTTGACATTTTCACACAAAAATATGCGGCCGACGTCAAGCGGAGAACTCCCCGGATACATACGACAGAAGCAGAACACGCCAAAACCAGAGCACGTCAAAGCACTACTAGTACTAGACTAGTACTACTACATGGCCACTGAGGAGAGACTTTCCAAATGAACTATATATAACCGACTGACTTGAATAATTTCTGAGCAAATGCTGATGGTCCTCCAGTTGTTGGAGATGTGAAGCATTTTACTCAGGCAACCAATCAGTCACTCAGGATCATTGTGAAGCTGTCAAGCCACGCCCTAGCAACCACTTTAGGGCAGCTTAGCAACTCATCCCATAGACTGTCATTATAAATCTAGTTAATTATTAATATCCCGAATCTACATCTATTCTTTCTTATATAAAACTAAACGTTGGCATCAAAACTAACAACAGAAGACAGGATTCTTTACATAGAGAAGTTTCAGAGGAAGTTTAAAGCATTAGCTTGTTTGCCCATGGCCACCCTCTGGATATGCTGTAGAGTCCGTACAGGAATATATCAGAAATGTTTTCAGGCCATGTTGCTTATAGCAATCTCGGTCTCGAGGCAAGATCCAAGCCAAGCTGTGCCACTTTTTTTTTTAAAGAGACATTAATATTAATATCGTAATCACAGAACAGAGCAGCAGAGTAAAGACCTCTCAGTCACATCCATGTTCAGCAATTTGAATGGAATATGAATGAAACGAAGAGGACTAAAATGTGAATGGTTAACTATATAATACATACATAAATCATATGTTTGTTTTCCTTCTCATCCCCTTGAGTCTCAATCAATGTGTTTTTGTGCATTTAACTGGAAGGTCTCTTTTATACACCCGGCATATGGAGGAGACTTTCAGACTGTTTATGTTTTGCTGGGGCTTAATAAACCCTTCACATCCTATAAGAAGTAAGGTCATCTTAAAAAGCCTTGCTTAGAAAATTAATCTGTATTACGATCAAAAATATCGGTAGTGTGAAAAATACACACTCACCTGCACACAAAAAAAAAGAAATCATGCACTAGACATAGTGTTGTTATTGCTGCTTAATCTTCAATGCAGTTGTATTAAATGTCAAGTAGGGGCAAAAAAATATATAAAAATAGTGGAATGCGTGTGAGAACTATGCGGATCTGCAGAACACGTATTGATTATGAGCAATGACTTGAAACGCAGAAAAAAACGGTCGAGAAGCAGCGTGTTGTTTTTTCTGTGTCAGGTTTGTAAAAAGGTTACACTATACTATACACTGTGTACCAGACTGTGTAGCAGGGCTCTCATGTCTAAAGTTTTACCCTGAATACAAATGAAACATCAGATTATAGCATACACTCCATCATAACACCAAGCCAAGAATGAACAGGAGAGAATGGATTATTATTTTTATCGTGGTATCTGCAGTGTGGCAGCATTTCCACTCAGTTAAATTTGATATTTATTTTTTACTGAAATTTTTGTCCGTCTCATTACTTACATAGAGTTGTGACATTTTGTAAACTTGCTGTGATTGTGTGTAGTAAAAAACAAACATCTATGAATCCATGAAAATCATGAATTAGGCCAGTTGCTCATACCTCCTTGTTTATAGATGGTTTTAAGAAATGAGTTAAACAGGAGATTCTAAGACAAGTGGAGATTCTAAGGCCAGTTAGATCCAATTAAGTTTGTGTATTGGGTAGGTAGAGGTGTCGAGGAGGCCGCACTGTATCATGTTGACATGCAGTATTTACCTGATGAAAAATTCTCCTCATATTTTAATATAGACAGAGATCCTATTACCTGGATATTACGTTCTGATTGATGGGTTACACTGTGTTCGAGTCAAGGGAAACCTGTTCTGAAGAAGTATCAAAAAGTGCAGTTTCTTGAATGACCACTAGGACCACTGGCGCCAAAAGTGAGTCAATCCCCGTAGATCACAAATTTCAGACAGTGTTCGGGGAGCAGACACGGTTTCCCAGTTCAAAAGTACTCTCAAGACGCATCTTTTTAATCTGGCATACACGTAACTCACCCCATAATCTCATACTCCAGTACACCTATCCCGAATGGCAACTACTCTAATTCTCCCCATCTGTTCTGTATTTTTCTACCCATCCCGAGGCATCGGGAGATTGGGCCAGCTTCAGTAGACAAAGGCCAACCCTGCGAGGTTCCTGAGGCATCCAGAGAAGGACCAGCTCCAGCTGGATTCA
>JAQMYK010000023.1:2097429-2111996 GCA_030014345.1 Clarias buthupogon | reverse complement strand
GCTTCATAACGGCTCTAATCTGAGGTGCTGTTTGTTAATTGGTGATTTCTGAGGCTGGTGACTCTAAATGAACTTCTTCTCTGCAGTAGAGGTCAGTTTTCGTCTTGTTTTCCTTGGGAAGGTCTTCATGAGAGACAGTTTCATCATGGAGCTTGATGGGTTTTATAAACACAAATTACTTGAATACTGTTCTTGTAAGAACTGATCCAGAACAGCTGACCTTCATGTCTTAAAATAACAACTGACTGTTGATGTTGTTACTTAATTAACTAATGTCATACGTGTTATTTCAGCTTTGAAAAAAATCTAGTATTGTTCTTGAATGTAGAAAATAAATCAATAAAAAAGGAACTACAAACTTTTGGCTGGTACTGATATTGCATGTGGTTGTAATTCTTCTATAGAAGTGGCCCAGGATTTGATTGACAGCATGTCAGGGTGAATTGCAGACACTTATGAAATGTTTGTAATTATACTTCAGTATATCAGAGTAACATCTGACAAAAAGATCTAAAAACACTAAAGCAGCAGACTTTTAAAATTAACATTAGTGCCATTCTCAAAACTTTTGGCCCCCAGAGAAACGGCAGCAAACATCCTGGTTTCCCTGAGACAACACACCTTGATGTTTACTCAAACCCCATGCTCTAAACTTCTGCAAGAGCAACCAAAAAAATCAAGAGCCCTCAAACCCGAGCAAATTCAGTCATGATCACAACAACTGCTAATTTTCCTGTCTAAATATACAAAACAATTTAACACAGCCTTGGGGTGCCTTCACACCTATTAGTGTGATCCCCGAGTCCAAATCTGAGTAAAACTGCACCTTTTGGTTCATTTAGAATTCTCACTGCACCACAAGGCAATTAAAGACAACAACAATGGGGGAAAAAAAGAAGAAAAAAAAAAAGAAAAAAAAAAAAAAAAATATATATATATATATATATATATATACACACTGGCAGAGGAGTGTGGGATGAAAACACATGCGCGACTCTCCTTTGTTCATTGTGCTGAAAAACCTTTGTGAAGTGCGAGAAATCATAAAAAAAAAATCACTCGAATGCGGAGAACAAAGAGCCGCGCTCAATATATTACTAGATAATTGTAGGAGTTACGAGTTTAAAACACTTTCCATCTTTTCTTTTCACTTCGGCAAATCATTCAAAATCATCAAAACACCTCCATTTCCACGGCACTTTCGGCTCCGTCCTTTGACTCGCGCTGCAACTCGTGGCTCAGTTTAGCAGCTCTTATCTCGTGAAAGCGTCGCCCACATCCTAAAATACACTGCGCTTTTATTCACTCCCTGCATTCGGGCCTGGCGTAGGCTTCTTCCTGCGGGTTCTATTAGAACCATACCACGTCCAACTCAGGGGACTGGTTGCCCTCGGACCGGCTGTCCAGTTGCCGTTCTCACCGGACCGAAGAGAAAAGAAAAAAACGCACCAGAGTTTAATTAAAACGAACTAAACTCTGCATATGCGAAAGCATTCTTAACACTCATTAAGCCTCGATTTTCAAATAGTCCTGAATCTGTCGTCATGGCTCCGGAGCTCTTGGACATGCTGCCGGTCTGTCGAGACAGTAAAGCCTCATGCACTTTTCTTGCCATCTGTGTTTTCTTTCATTTTCTCCAAAGAACCATTTCCAAAAATGATGACCAGAAACCAAAATGCTTTAAATTTGGATGGACTTATGCAGGATTTAGAGACAGGATTTGTGATGGGTTTAGAAACAAAACAAGTAGAACGCGCTAGCTTCATGGATGATTTAGAAAAATGTCATGATGTAACAGCACCTAAACCTGATTAAACCCTAAGTGTGACGAGTAGAAGGTTTCTATTACACCGGTTCTGTTTTTAACTCGTGTCTGTCCCAGCAAAATGTCCCTCCAGTGTCTTTACTAGAAAGGATGAAGTATCGACTAGTTGTACCGTGAAAATTGCAACTTTATATTGTGATAACCGTGTGTTTATGAGGGCGTTTCAATATCTGGCACTGATCATTTCGTAGTCTAACAACACTGATTCTCGTACAATTTCCTAAACTTTTAACGAGATGTGCAAAAACTAATTAAGTTAAACGATTAAGATGAAGCTGGCATTCCAGTGATAATGGCAATGTGCTGTAGAAATGACCACCACGGTCACCTGGTGGCCTGGTCAAGGTATACGGACACCCTGTACACCTTTTTGGTTAATCAGGTAAAGGTTCATTAGGGTTGGGCAGGAATTTAAAAAAAAAAGTTTTTTTTTAAATTAGCTTGCTGGAAATAAATGCAGTGACCGAGAGCTGAAGTACTCGGGTGGATCTGGTGGATTTGGTGCAGAGCCAAAGCACACGGAAGGTGAGAGGTTAGCCATTGGTCTCAGGCGAGGCGTGGACAGGACATCAGTCTGCCTCGTTAGAGTCGTGAGGGAAGGACGGATCCTGGGTCACACATCAGGGAAGGACAATTACAGCTGTGATACAGCGCTGACCACCAGAAACACCTCCACTTTCACTGCAAATTACCCAGCGTGCTTCACTGCTCTCTGCATGATCGGCGCATCGACTCTCACACTGCTCATTATCCAGGAGAGAGAGAGAGAGAGAGAGACTACCAGGAGGAGGACTGACTGCCCCCGTACAAGAAACAACCTCTGAAACATGACTGCTGCTGAATCACTGATGCTTCCTGGGTGTTTGGAGCTCTTGTTACGAATAAAAACTTAATAAATCTGCTAAGTAACCAGAGGTACAGTATCAGCTCACAGCTTGGCCGCCAGAAGGTTAAGACTTCAAAGTTCAGTAGACGGACCATTTAAAGCGGTTCATGAATATCTTGAATAAGAAAGTCACGCAGTTTAAAAGGTTCTGCTCGAGACTTTATTACAATGTTATACATCACATGATGTAGAAATGATCTGATGTGGCCACAAAACGTGGTTTCAACACGCAAGTTACTAAGGTGGAAGATAATAATGTAAAATGAGGCTTCTGTGAGAGGGTGGAGATGTCAACACAAAGAAATGTTGCTGTTATGTCCTGTAGTATTTTGGGGATGTCTCTTTTGGTGTTCTTGGCTCCTATGTCCTTCAGGTTCTGGGATTGAGCTTCATCCCTGTCAATCTTCATTTCAAGCAAGATGGGAACCAAAGAGACGTCCCTAGTCTAGTATAAGATACTGGAAGTGACGCAGGCAGTGGCGGCTTCTTTCCTTCATTCACATTGTTTACGGCGACTCTTAATACTTCCGGTTTTTGGAATGTTGTGGCGGTGATTACCTCACAGTCGAGTCGAGGTTAGTATGCCAGAGGGTCTACATGAGCAACACGTAGAGTGAGAATTTGTTTAGAAACACGAGTTAGGAGCGAAAGCCAGTAGTTGTACTTATGTTTGGTCAGTCAGTGTAGTTAGCGGGGCTTCCTACGCCCAGACGTTTTGTTTTGTTTGTTTTGTTTATTAGATTTGATTGTCTGCTGCGTAAAAGTTATTTCTTTGCTTTAAGCTACGCCTGCGGCTCCCATCATTGAATTTCTTTATCTGGACTTTTGGTTTTCACTGTAACTATGGAGCAACTGGCTGTGTTGTACATTATTTACTAAAGTTTGCTGACGCTCATTGCAAGTCTTGAGTTTGCCTCAATCTTATACACAGTTCTCTCCCCTGGTAGTAATCAGTGTTTTTTATTTTTCTCATTTCTCCTGGACAACAACTTGAATAGGAAAACCCTAACAGTTGCAAATTTTAAGTCTGGACTGTAAGTTAACCTAAAGAGTTATAAGTTGTAGCTAATCCCAGTGTTTAATCGATAAAGTACAAGTGCATGTGGTCTGGTCTGGGCTAAAACGCTTAAGAGATACTTAATGTGTATTCGTTTGTAGCGATTTTCCCATTTAAACCCCCGTTCATGATTTGTAAATAAAGACATTTCATGCGTGTACAGCATTTGGCAGGCGGAGCGCAGGAAGGCTGAGCTGCGTTAGAGAGAGAGGGAGAGAGAGGGAGAGAGAGAGAGAGCGAGAGATAAAGGGAGAGAGAGAGCTGATCTCCTCTGAACTCAGACAGCAGAACATTAAGGCTCATATAGGATACTGAATAAGCTAAAAGCTGCAGACACTGTGTTTTGTAAATCATCCACTTGATGGAATCTATTAGCAGTTGCTGGTTCCATCTGTAAATGTCTATAGCCGAGCTCTTACACTAATTTTGTGTGTAACGCACACACACACATGGGGGAAAAAAAACTAGATTTTTGGAAAAAAAGAAAGGTGCAAACTGCACAGTATATGAGAGGAGTACTTAAACCTGTTTAGTACAAGTGTGTAACAAAATATCAAAATGAACAGCACTGACAGGTGAAGTGACTAACAGTGATTATCTTAGATTGTTAACTGATAATAACTATTGCACTGTCAGTCACTTACTGTCTGTATTGTACTGGATCATCCACTACACATCTCTGCACCATCCATAACTAAATGTTTATCTACTGTATATTCCACCCGTATTTATACTGTATCATTCAGAACTCATATACATACAGTACATATGTACGTGTACGTGCTATTGTATGTGTTATCTTCTTGACACAGTTATACTGTATATATATATATATATATATATACACACACACACACAGTATACAGTATATACACATCCATCTGTCCATCTAGAAACCAACAGGAGGTTGTCGAAGCCAGTGTTGTTGACCGTTGTATTTATTCCCAATCCTGCTCAACATTCACTTGGGGGACTCCAATTTGGACATCTAGTTGGCATGTCTTAGGGGTTTGGGGTCAGGGGTAGCTCAGTGGTTAAGGCATTGGACTACAGTTCGGAAGGTCCCAGGTTCAAATCCCACGACTCAAGGTGGGCCCTTGAGCGAGGCCCTTAACCCTCAACTGCTGAGATGTATAAAGAGTATAAAATGTAAGTCGCTCTGGATAACGGCCAAATGCCTAAATGTAAATTAAACTTCTTTGGGAGTAAACCCGAGTACCCAGAGGAAACCCACCAAGCACAGGGAGAACACGCTACAAAGAGGTACCTACTGCACCATCTGTTTGAATCTCATCAGATTTAATCTAATCTCTTTACAAGGGGCTTTGGGTGGGATATACTGTATTGGGCAGCAAGTGAACTTTCAAGTGTGTTGAAAGCAGGAACAAAAACGGGCAAACATTAAGATCTGAGTGAATTTAACAAGGCATTTCCAGAACTCCAGGTCTTGCGTTCCAAGGAAGGAACCAGTGACGGGCTCATAATCTACCAAGGTCCGGTGGACAGATCTCAAAGAAGAGCTACTGTAGAACAAAATTCCTGAAGAAGAGAACGCTGGTTCTGATAGAAATGAGTCACGGAGCGTCACAGTTTGTTGTGTATGGAGCCGTGTAGCTGTAATAAGTTAATGCTGACCCTACAATGGGGCATCAGACCTGGACCACGGAGCAATGGAGGACCTCTTGGTGCCAGAAACCACACACACACACACACACACACACACACACACACACATACACACACCTGATTTAAATTCTATGACTGATGGGTGTATGCGTGTATAGCACAAGGGTGCCAATAGTTCTGCAGCCGAATAAGTCTCCAGGGAATCCCTTTTGAACAGCGTGTTAATGAGACGAATAGTGTCTGCTCTTGAAGATGAGCAAAAAGGACAACAAACGACTCACGTCCTCGTAGATGTCGAAGAATGCGGCCACGGTGGCTTTGGGGATGGCGTTCAGGTCCGGCTGGTCCCAGTGCACGTGGAACGTACGTCCTGCGTCTTTACAGCTCACGTTATTACACTCCACATTCTCCAGGAGAAACGCCTGCTGCTGAGCACTGCACACACACACACACACACACACACACAGAAAGAGAGAGAGACAAATTCACATTGTTACGTCCGTATTCACAGTAATAAAGCTCTGAATTAAACTGAAACGTGAGAGAAATAAAGAATATTCCGCTCCACTTTAAATACTTTATTACTGTTTTTATTTCTTGTGTAACACAAACAGACTCCACTAAACACATGTGCATAATTCAACCTCGTTTGTTTAATGTTTTCAGCCCTGTGGGTTTTTATCACTTTATAAAGAAAGAACTCATATTTACTCTATTTTATTTGAATAAAAATAATTTATTTTATTTTATTCTATTCTATTAGATCATTTTCATCATTTATCACAATTCAGGACAATGAAAGTCTGCGTGCTTTAATAAACTCCAATCACATCTAATATTCAAATAATAAGAAGATGAAGGCTCTGAAAAAACATCACTGAAATTCCACTTGTGTCTCCGACGAGCCCTGAACCGTATGCCGCGTTAGTCTTAAACCCCTGATCTGCACGCTCGTGTGCTCTGATAGGTCCAGGTGTTTTTACTGAGGGTGAGGGTGGAGAGATCCGAGCTCTGAGGAACAACGTGATGAGGATGAGGAAGATCATCAGTGTGAGGTTTTCTCCATTGCTTCATTCGTATCTTAAACAGCTCAGATTCTGCAGTGCGTCTGATTGTCCGTACGAACATCAAACACACACACACACACACACACACACACACACACAAACACACACACACACTCACACACACGCACCTGCTCATGATCTCCTCCATTGTTTTATCCTCTCTCTCTCTCTCTCTCTCTCTCTCTCTCAGTTCTATCCCTCCCGTCTCTCTCTGCCAGTCTCCCTCAAACACACACAGAGAGAGAATATGACACTCTCGCTGTCTCTCTCACACACAAACACACAGTTCTCTCATTCTGTCTGTCTGCTGCTTTCTGTCTCTCTCACTCAGTTCACTTTAACATTTATGCAGAGCTTTATTGGCATAAATGTTAAAAAATATATATTGTTGCCAAAGCAATTATAGAGAGTTGATTACATTATAAATAACATCTATCTGCATTTATAAACATAGATAAACCTTAGAGACATAATAAATATAAAAGAAAAACATAGTAGGTAAACAATAACACCAACAACCAACAAAAGCATCAGTACAGAAGAACCTCTGCATACAAATGTAATCCGCTCCGGAGGCGAGTTCTTAAGGTGAAATTTTGTATTGTGAAGCACATTGTCCCATAGGAGATAATGTAAATACAGATAATCCGTTCCAGACACACAAAAATATTACCAATATTACCAATTTCCAACACTATAATCATATTTTTGCATATAAAAACAATCGAAACATTTAGAAAAGCCACGTAAATGAAGTAAAATATGAAATAAATAGACATTTAACCTTAATTAACATTAATTAATGCTTCCTCTCGGCACCGGCTGCTTTAAAGACCAAACTGAAAGTGTCTCCCTTTTCTTCTTGCTAGTGGTATTGATAACATTCTTGGGACCCCATGGTGCTACGTCTTCACTAAATCTTACACAAACAAGTTTTTTTCTTTTCCTTTATTCTCTCCTCCCTTTCTTCTTTTTGTCCCCTTAATTTTCTTCCATTCCTTCATTCTTTCCATTCTTGTCCTTCCTTTCTTTCATTGCCTTCCTTAAAATCTTTTCATTTCCTTTTTTTCATTTTTAAACCATCTTCCATTTTCCATGTTTCTTTTCTCTTTCTTTCCTTCCTACCTTACATTTTTTCCTTTTCTTTCCTAGTCATTCTCTGCCCCTTCTTTCTTTATTTCTATCTTTTATCTTCCTTCCTTCCATTTCTCCCACCCCTTCTTCTCTTATTCTATTCAATTCCTCTTCCTCTTTCTGTCTACATTATTTTCTCCCTCCCTCCTTTTCTATTCTTTTATGGCTCCTTTCTTTCTTTTTCTTCCTTCATTCCTCTCATTTTTCGAGGGCCTCTTTCTTTCCTTTTCTCCTCCTAATCTCCTATTTCTTTAAGCTTGATTTCAGTTCTTCATTCACATATCGCTTCTTTATTTCCTTCTTTTCTCCCTTCCTTAAATTCTTTTTCTTCCTTCTGTTTGTTTTTTTTACTTCATTTTCTTCATTTTCAATCTTCCTTCCTTTTCCATGCATTGTCTCTTCTCCCTTCTTTCTGACATTTTGTTTTACCTTCCTTTCTTTTCTATTCCTCCTGTTATTCTTTCTTTCTTTATCTACCTTCGCCTCGGTCGCTCATATTTTGAGGCAAATTTCTTAGTCCAACTTTTAGTTTTTAAAGCGAACATTTGCGAGTCAGGTGTTCATGTGCGGAGTCACCGCTGTAATAACAACAACAACAACAACAACAACAACAAAACTATCAGCAACTATCTGAACAATGTTGGTGTTGAATTCTTATCATTATTCAGGGTGTGTCTCACGCTGTGTCTCACACTCTGAGCAGCGAGGACATTTTGTCTCCTAAAATCACTCTCATTTTTTCGCAGTGTGTTAATTTGTGATCGTGTGTCTGTGTGTGTGTCTGTGTGTGTGAGCTCTGTAATGGTGTTCATTATACTCTGATATTTTTGACAGTGAGGGAGGAAGTGTAGCTCGGACTCGATCTCACCGCTCACACACACACACACACACACACACACACACACACACACACACACAGATACACAGACACTGCTCTCTGGCCAGCCGGCTTCTCCTGTCTCGCCCCAACAGCCAGACTGTCTCACACACTCTCTCGCATTTTGTCTCTCATTTTCTGCCAGTCTCCCTCTGTCTCTCTGTGTCTCCTTCTCTCTCGATTACAAACACAGCCTGTCTTATTGTCGTCTCTGTCTCTAAGGGAAGGTTGTGATATGTGGACGTGGACCTGTGCTGTGCGAGGCATACACTCCTGCAGGACTCGACACACTTGCACTGTGTGTGTGTGTGTGTGTGTGTGTATATATGTGTGTGTGTACTCAATGTCTGTGCAGTAATAGACACACAAGGACACCGGCCCTGATGTGGTATACAGATGGGAAACTGTGAATGTATACCCGTAGATAAAGCTCTAAGATCACAGTGTGTGTGTGTGTGTGTGTGTGTGTGTGTGTGTGTCAGGCTGCTTTATTGTTAGGCTTTACACGCGAGTAGAAACTACAGAGGGCCGAACATCACACTGTGGCACACAGGTAGTCAGAAATACTGATGTATAGACACACACACACACACACACACACACACACACACACACACACACACACACACACACACACACACACACACACACAGGACTGGTGAGAAAGACGAGTGAAAAAGATAAAAGTATGACGAAGACGAGATTCGCGAACTTTCAACACAAAGATAAACTGTGAGAATTAAAATGTAAAACCGGTTCAGTCCGGATCCGACTCCAGAACCTCATCACTAACGACAGAAACCCTCGAGGAACCAAACTCTCTAATCCTCAACTACAACCAGCTCATTTCATCACTTTATTTTAACTTCTTTTATTCTTAATTACCTTCCTACTTTCTTTCCTTTCATTTTCTGGCCTTTTTTCTCTCACTCCTTCATTCTCTCCAGTCTTCTCCTTCTTTCCTTATTATTCATAAATTCTTTTTCTTTCTTTCTTCCATTCCTGTTATTTTTTTCACTTCATTTCCTGCTTTATTTTTTCCCCTCATTTCCAAGTTTCTGTTCCTTCTTTCCTTCCTCCCTCACTCGTCTCCTTTTTACCTTCCTTTCTTCCTCCTACTCCTTCTTTCCTTATTCTTTTCATTTCCTCTGCATTTCTTTTTACTTTACTTTCTCCCTCCGTTTCCTCTCTATTCTTTCACCTCTCCTTCCTTTCTTTTACACATCGCTTCATTTTTTCTCCTACTTTTCCTTCGTTCATTCCTCTCATTTTTTAAGGACTCTTTCTTTCCGACCTTCCTTTCTTTTCTACTCCTAATCTTTTCCTTTATTTCTTTTTTAAGCCTTATTTCAGTTCTTCTTTACTCTTTCCATCGTTCTTTCTTCCTTCACATATTCATTCTTTATTCCCTTCTTCTCTTTCTTCCCTTCTTTCTTTCATTATTTTTCTCTCCTTTCTTCCCTCCATTTCTTTTTTTATTTCCTTCTTTAAAAAAAAAAAAACTTCTCTACTTCCTACTTTACCTTTTTTCCTCTTTCTTTTCTGCATAGTATTTTCTCTCTTCTCTCTTTCTTGCCTTCCTTTCTTTTCTATTCCTTCTGTTATTGTTTCTATCTTCCATCCTTCCATATCTTCTATCCATTCTTTCCCTTATTCCTCTTCCTGGTTTGTTTGTTTTACTTTCCTTTCTCTCTCCCTTCATTTCCTTTCTATTATTTCACTTCTCCTTTCTTTCTTTTACACCTTCCTACACTTTCTCTGTTTCTCCATCATCTTTCATTCCTTTCATTGTTTTTTTCCCTTCTTTCTTTCCCAACCACTTTCCTTTTCTATTCCTAATCTCTTCCTTACTTCACCGTTTCCTTCCTCTCTCCCTCGTCCTTCTGTCCCTCGTCGCTGTCCTGTATGATGATGTCCTCGAGCTCAGCAGTTACAGTTACACTCGTCCTCAAACCTCAAACCCCACATCAGGTGTGAAAAACACAATCAGCGTCTCGCTGGGGTTCGACTGTAATTTACACACAGAGCGACAAACTGCTGGTTTAGTGTTTTTACACACACACACACACACACACACACACACACACACACACACACACACACACACACAGCCGCAAGTATTAGTTTCAACCTCACAGCTTCAGAACCTGATAAACATCTGTGTGTGTGTGTGTGTGTGTGTGTGCGTGCACTAGTAAAGCTCACTGTGCTGTATTCAGAAACATTATCAAGATGTCACATTTAACCCTTTGCATAATTGACACGTTGTGTAAATGAGACGTTTCTGCTCTAAAGCAGCGTGAGTGAGACGTGAGCGAGACATGAGCGAGACGTGAGTGAGACGTGAGCGAGACGTGAGAGCTCAGAATCAGCAGCACGCCGCTAACGGCTGTTCTATTTTTAAACTGTTGTGTGAAAAACATTACCTTTACATTCTGTTTAAAATCACACACTCCAGAACCAACATAACATTTATACACACGAGTCTGTGGTGCGATCAACAAACAAACAAACAAACAAAGCAAAAATATAACGACTTTTCTTGTGAGGAAAAAACAAACAAACAATTCCTTCAGTAGAGACGGGAAAAAATAATTTTATGTTCAGACTGACAGAAACTCGTCATCACGGCGCCACGTTATCAGAAGCTGTACGTGTTAAAAATCTCCCTTTTTCTCCAAACAATCTCAAACCTCGATCATTTCAAGTCAAGACTTTGGAGGCATTTGAGGCGGTGAAACGTCACCCTTCCTTTATAATCCTACAGTCCTTTAAGTGAGAGAACGATTGTTATAAGGAACGGGACACATTTAATTACACGTGTTCAGTTCAGTTGTGAAGCTGATGAATAAAACCAAGGGATAAAACCTTCGAGTCTTCTTTGAGCAACAAAATTACAATAAAAGTTCCTGAGCAACTTTTAATTTAATTAAATTTTTTAAGGTCCAAGGTCTGAAAATTGTAGCAAAACCAGAAATAGTTTAATCTAAAATCGGGATATTTATAAAATCTTTAAATAGAATATTGATGAAATCATCACCTTCGTATCATAATAACACTACAGCTGGATTTGACGGCTGATTCTCCAGTTCATTATTCTAACAAAACTGTTACTCAGTGACACGTGTACAGTCCAGGATGTGACAGATGTAAAGTTTCATAGTTCGTGCCTTTGGCATCGAGTTCAATGTATTTATACTGAACTAATTATTAGAGCTAAAAATGTCAAAATAATGAAACTCGACAGTACTTGAGTCATGTTTCTGGCTCCGCCCACACGCACGTGTTCCTGAATAACCACTTCAGTTAGAATAATGAAACTTGGAACTTTATACTTTTGTTGCTCGAAAAAACTCAAAACCTTTATCCCTTGGCTTTACTCGACTCGAGAATATCATCAACGTAAGGTTTATTTTCTGTAAAGAAACAACATGCAGCCTTTTTTAAATAAGTGTCGTCCAAAAGTAATATCACAGATTTATTGCATTTTAATGCAGCAGAATGTCTTTAGCATTCTAAGAAGCTGCATCTGGTCCGCACGTGACTGACGTCTGACGTGTGATGTTCCTCTCGGGTTCCTGACGCTCGTTCCTGCTGAAGTTCCTCGTACCGAACGATGCGACCACACGGGCGGAATATAGATGCAGTCGCGCGCTGTTTTGTCGCGGAGAGAGCTATGAGACAGCCGAGCGTTTCTGCATCGGCGTCCTGTCGCCTGAGCCGTATTGATGTTGACGCTGCGCTGAGATGGAGCGCGCGCCGCTCGCTGCACATTAATCCTGATCGACGAACGAGACGAGACTCGCTAAACACACCAACACCAGGTGGATTGGCATCGCCTAGCAACAGGGCAGCTGAGTGAATGCAGGCCCACACACACACAAACACACACACACACACACACTGAAATGAACAAAATGCGACCCAGCATTTAATTTGTGGACACAACGCAGAAGAACAATGTAAGAAAGAACGTAAACATTAAAAAATTCCAAAGCAGGAAATTAATAAAAGACTGATGGGGGGGGTTTTGGGGGATTCCTTCATCTAACTTCGTAGTTAAACGAAGGAAAAAGTGAGAGAGAATGAGTGATTTCTAAAAATTTATAAAAGAAGAAAAGAAGGACGATGGGAGGAAATATGAAGAAAGGAAGGAGAGAAAAATGAAGGTGTCTATAAACGAAGAAAAGAGAGGACGAGAGGAAACTGGAATAAAGAGAATAAGAAAGAAGGCAGAATTGGAGACGTATGCGGAGTAAATGCTAATACTAGCAATTAGAGGATACGCTGATGTTCAATGCTCCAGTTTCTCTGTTTCCTCACTGTGTATTTCCTCCTTTGCTTCCTTTATTTCTTTCATTTTCTTTTTACCTTCTTTCCTTTTTCCTTCCATCTGTTAGTTTATATTCCTGTTGGTTCTCTGCTTTAATTTTTTATTCCTTTTTTTTTTAACCCTGTTCTTATTGCTTACTTCCTTCTGTTCCTTGATATTCTTTTTCTTTCCTTCTTCTTTACCTTCCTTTCTTTCACACTGCTTCATTCCTTCATTAGTTTTGACCTCCTTTCCTTCATCTTCCTTCCTCCTGTGATCCCTACTTTTAAATCTCCTGTTTCTTTTCAAAATCCTTCTTTCTTTTTACCTTCCTTCCTTTCACACTTGTTCTATCCTTTATTAGTTTTTTCTTCTTACGCCTTTATCTTCCTCACTTTCTCCCCTCTTTCTTTCTCCACATTCCGTTTTTCCTTTTTTTCCCCTTTGCTTCTTTTTAACATTTGTTCCATCCTTTATTATTTTTACCATCCTGTCTACTCTCCCTTCTTTCTTTCACTCTTCCACATTCCTTCCTTCATAAATTTTTTTATTTCCTTCCTTCCTTCCTTCATTCTTCCTTTTTTACTTTGCTTCCTTTCCCTCCCCCTCCCCCCACCTCCCTTTCTTTCAGGTTCCTTCATGTTATATGTTTGAACTCTCCTTCCTTCTTCCACCCTGTTTGTTGAAATCTGCCCTCCTGTGTGTTGTGATGTCGCCCCTCAGTGCTGGTTACAGGCGACGCCAGGATGATGGGACGACGGCATCCTGCACCCAGTGTCACGTGTGTCCGGCTCGTTGGGATCAGAGTCCTAAATCCGATCACCAGCGTCACCGGAGACATTTACGTCCCCCTGCTTGTGGAAAATACGGCAGTGTTTCCAATCCCAGGTACAGTCTGCTTTGATAACGATGCTAATGAGGATGATGAAGACACACACACACACACACACACACACACACACAGATGAGCAGCGGGGTGAAGTCTCTCGGTGTGTGAGCGAAGGGCAGACGAGCTCATTAACGTCGCCCTCACTGTGAACTGCTGCACGTCATACATATGCAATCACACTGCGGTCACCAGCTGTGTGTGTGTGTGTGTGTGTGTGTGGTCTGAAAGAAGCTAAGGTGAAATAATTGTCCTTTCCATTTTTGTTCCCTTTTATTCTGTTGCTTTTTTCTTTCGTCCATTATTCCAAGTTCCTCTCTCATCTCTCCATTTCATCACTTCTCTTCTGTCCTATTTTCCATTTCCTTTCTTCGGTTCAGGACTCCACTAGACCTCTGAAGGTGTGTGTGTGTGTGTGTGTGTATGTGTGGTATATCTTGCACCAATCCTCTTTAAGTCCTGTAAGTTGCGAGGTGGAGTCTCCATGGATGGGACTCGTCTGTCCAGCAAACGTCCCAGAGACGCTCGATCGGACTGAGACCTGAGGAGTCGTCCCTCATCAGTCTGATCTACGGGAACTAATACACTTCTGAGACACACCTGGACACTGTTTTAATCAACATCCCTGAAGACTTACTGCTACTGTGTCCATGGACGTGTGTGAAAGCTGGACGAGAGGACAACGAGGCCAGAAGGGGGAAGGACAACTTTAGTAACAATGTGAAGGAGGAGACAGAGACAGAGAGAGGATGAAGAAGAGACTTAAAGACAAAGGGACAGAATTTCTCTCATAGTGTGTGTGGTGACTTTATTCAAATTTAAACCCACAAAGACACAGAGAGAGATTTGATGAGAGTCAACACAATGGAAATGTGTGTGTGTGTGTGTGTGGGTGGG
>JAQMYK010000023.1:2056221-2075729 GCA_030014345.1 Clarias buthupogon | reverse complement strand
TAGATTAATAAATGTCTGGGAAACCATTATTCTTATTAGGATGGAGGGACAAATAGGTGAGTGGAAGTCATGAGTGGATATATGATTAATCCCATAATTATTGATAGATGGATGAAGGTTGATTTTTTTTTGTTTCCATAAAGATTGATGGATGGATGGATGGTTGCTTTATTGATTCCATGAAAAATTAATGGATGATGGATGGACAGTTTAAACAAAATGAACTGATAGCAGAGAGAAGAAAGGAGGCATGGATAGAGGTCAATTCATTAAGGTCATAAAAAGTGACAAATGTCTGGCTGTATGAATAAGAAAGTGTGTAACTGATTGATTGATGAAGGACAATTAACTGATGGCAAAAAGAACGATGGATGGATGGATGGATGGATGGATGGATGGATGGATGGATGGATGGTGTAGTTTATGAGGGTAATGACAGATATCCAGAACAATATATACTGATAAGAAGATTAAGTCATGAAAGTGTCAGAAGGTGAAGCTGTGAGAGAGTGAATGAACGTTTGAACAAACGGATGGATAAATAAATGAATGTTACTGACCTTGTTGAACAGAGAGATGGGTGAATAAATAAATAAACAAGTGGATAGAGGAAAAAAGATGGAAAGAAGATACAGAACCAGTCAAAAGTTTGGACACACCTTCTAATTCTACTGTTGATCCTAGAACAGTAATGAATTCTTTGAAACTATGAAATCACACGTATGGAATCGTGTAATTAAGTAACAGCAACCGAGTGTTATTTTAGATGTGAAGGTCAGCTGTTCTGGAACAGTTCCTACAAGAACAGTATTGTGTCGAGTGTGTTTGTAAAACCCATCAAGCTCCAGGATGAAACTGTCTCTCATGACGACCTTCCCAGGAAATCAAGACCAAAACTTGCTGCAATCACTTTTAGTTTAAAATTTAAAGAAAACTTTTTTTTTTCAGTTTATAGGCAACGGCATGAATGATGATGAGTCCTTTGGGTTTGTTTATTTATTTATTTATCTTTTAAATCTTTTGAAGTAAATTTAGTTTTAAAAAGCAGTTTTAATGTGTTTTTTTTTAAATATCCATGTATGTGATTTAAAATAATGACCCACATACTTTTGCTTTATGTTTTTTTTATTTTTTTTTACTCTCATTCTTTCTGTGATTATCTGTGATGCTCTTACAACTCTTACAAGCTCCACCCCTTTTGCTGTGTGATGCATTATGAGATACCTGTCCAGGTAAAACTCAGAATTCTTTGCTAATAAAAGCATGTGGTTTGAGGGATAACAGAAAGTCTGCGCACTGTAGGAGAGAGTTTGTGTTTTGGGTCTGTGTGAATCGCATTAATCGGCTCATTCGAGTGTGAAACCTCTAAAGAACCTCTCCAGGAGCAGACGCACAATCGGACAGCTGGTTGTCAACGTGCACGCATCAAAGGTTCCTTTCAGGTAGAGCGAACCGGGAGACGCTGCTAGCATGCGGTCAAGAACAAACGCTATCCAGGTTTCAGCCGCTAATGAGCTTCAATTGGCGAAGGCTACCGAGGTGCATCCTATCACTAATGAACTCGTGAAGCTCCCGTGGGCGCGTTAGCACACCGGATTAGCGCTTCGACATGAGATGCGAGCTAACGCACGTTCTTGTGATGATCGCGCAGACGCTATTAGGATCATGAAGTCTCTTCTGTCATTAGAATCCACTGGCGAAGCACACACTAAGCCTAAAGCGTGCTCTAATGAACACACGCAAACACACACACTACACACACACACACACACACACACACACAGCTTAATGACTAGAACTTAAATGTCAGATCCCATTATGAACACCGCCGCTCTCGCCTCAAGAAGAAGAAGAGAAAAAAAAGAGCTACATGATGGAGAAGTGCGTGCAGCTCCCTCCATCTCGTTGTTTTGTTTCTTTCTTCCTGACAGCCAAACGTGTTTGTGCAAATTCAATTAATGAGTAATTCCTTCTGCTGTCACTTATGAAAAAAAATTATAAATGAAAAGAGCAGTTACTGCTCTGATAAAGCAGATGGACTGTTTTGTCTAGCATATGCTGTGGATTCATTAAGACGTTCCTAACAGGACCAAACACCATCACAAACGCACATTCACACACCCACAACCAGGGGTGTAGAGTTCAGAGCTGCCAACAGTAAACAGGTTTATGTGGATGTGGTAATGCGGCTCATCTCTTCTTCCTCTTAACAATGG
Source organism: Clarias buthupogon (assembly GCA_030014345.1). NCBI lineage: Eukaryota > Metazoa > Chordata > Actinopteri > Siluriformes > Clariidae > Clarias > Clarias buthupogon. The sequence goes on along the minus strand of JAQMYK010000023.1, from coordinate 2,073,513 downwards.
TGTACATGTAGTGAACTTTTTATTAAAAATAATAATAATAATAATAACCCGTCGGCTCTGAGGGAGACTGTGGAACCGTCAGACGAACACAATTTCAGATTAGATACTCAGAGTCAGAGTAGGACAGAGGAGGACATAGCCAGGGTGTTTAATCATCTTTCCATTGTCCTTAACAAAAGTATGGAAACACACAAGACGGTCTGGGATCAAATGCTTGGTTTCCAGAAAATGCAAAACCACAGGTAGTGCTGATGAAGATATGAGGGACATGTTTGGGTGAGAACACTGGACCCTAAGAATGGGTCTGGAACATAGCACAGTGGGTAACAAGTAGAATTCTCTTCTCTATTTCTCTTATAGTCTATGAGAAAGAGAGAATATGGAACCCTAGCAACCTTGGAGCCCTGGCACCCTGATACAGGAAACATGGAACCCTGGGAATATTTGGCACAGTGGAACCTTAGGACCCTTAGGACATGCCAAGACATGAACACAGAGTCTTGGAAACTTGCGATAGCTGGACTAAAGCACTGTGAGCTCAGTAATCTGGAAACATACTGTATAGTACTGAGCAATATGGGTGTTTTCACACTAGGTATGATTGATTTGTACCGTGTCCAGGAACAGGTGCTTCGCCCTCCCCACCCCTGAGCTGGCACACGTTCACAGTGTTGTTATTATTATTCTCCGTGTTCAGGTACACGTGTGTATTTCACTCTCCGATACAGCAGGTGGCAGTATTGCACATAGTTGGTTTGCGAGACACCATTGAACACAAAGAGAAGAAAAGGACGAGGAAGTCAATATTTGTGTTACGATATTTCTGAAAAAACTGTCAAGAGTGTTGCTCTCGCATTCCTTTCTACTGTATCAGTTTTGGCTGGGTACGTAACGGGATGAGATCGGCGCATGCTGCGTGCACACACAGATATTTCGGAGGAGATTGACAATATTGATGACGTCGTGCCTAAACAATGATCTACTTCCGTGTTCAGGTGCTGTATCTGATTCGATCCATGTCCGAGTACACCGTTCCTCTCTCAAGAGATCACCTTTTCTAGCAGCCTCAGGCACAGAACAAATGTGTACACACTCATCAAAATGAACCAGAAAAAAATAACAGTCCCGGGGCTCTAATATGAAAACTCCAAGAATACACAATACGGGACCCTGGACACTTTAAACAGAAACATAGCTGTTGGCACTCAGGGCCTAGAAACATGGACGTCTGGGAATCTTTGGCTAAAACATGGCCCAGTGGGAGCTTAGAGCCCTGGAAACATGGAACCATGCAAACATAGGACCCAGGAACACTAAACACTAGGAACATTAGGACACTGCACAGTATGAGCTTAAAGTCCTGGAAACGTAGAACTCTGGGAATACGGAACCCTGAGAACTTATAAGATAAACAAAGCACAGGGCCCTAAAAAGAGCGCTGGGAACACAAGACCCTGGGAACATTTGGCTGAAACGAAGCAAAGTAGAAACAAAAGAACGCAGGTCACTCAGGAAAGGGGATCATAGGATTTTAGGAACTTTAGGAGAAACTTGTGCAGGACTCTTCTAAACAGCACAGTAGGGGCATGTGGTCCTGAGATCATGGTACTCATGGAAACGAGGAAATATAGGGCACCAGAACCATAGGACCCTGTTAACATAGTCCATTATATGGGAACTTGATGCTTGGAAAACATGGAACACTGTGGAGAATATGAGGTTGAAACACTTGGCTCTTTAAACGCACAGCCCTGGATACACAAGTCAGTTCAGTTATGTGAGAATACAGACGACTAAAGCCATTTGTTCTGTTCATCAGTGCTGTAGAATGTTGTAGAATCAGTGCACCAGAGCCGACAGAGCAGCTTAAACACCACACACTGAGGCTTTAGGATGATGTAACCGGGTCTATGTGCTAAAAAACAAACAAACCTGAGCTTAGGTGTTTGTGTTTGTGTGTGTGTCTGTTTACAGCAGGGTGTAGGAGGAGAGCGGGTGGAGAAAGGAATGAGGTAGAGGAAGGTCAGTGGTGAAGATTAGAAGAGGAAGAGTCTCAGCAATCTTGACAGCCTGGAGTGTGAGCAGAATAACTCAAACATACAACACACACCCACACACACACATTCTGTTTCTCCCTGTGTTCTCTGTCTCCTCCACTCCTGCTGCAGCGCTTCACACATTCATTTTATAATTATGTTATTTTATATTAAGATGCGTCCAGAGGATTGGAGTCCAATGGTGAGAACAAAGACCAAAGATTCAAGGACGCGCTGCTTTCATGATCTTCGTGATTGCGTTCTTTAAGCTGTCCTTATGATGTGTGGTCGCACACACACGCACATGCACAGAGATTCAATAAGAAGAACACTTAGAAAATGTCCTGGCCACCCACTCGGGTCAAACTTATCACACGGAGGGCAAATGGGGAAGAGAGAAGGAAGGGATTTGCTTTCATCGCGTATGTGTGTGTGTGTGTGTGTGTGTGCGCGCGCGTGTGTGTGTGTACATGTCCCGGTCAAGGGTTGGTCAAGGACAATTCATCACCAGGGAGCCATCAAGCACCGATAATCACTAAACCTCATTACTAAACCAGACAGAAAAAAAAAAGCTTTGTTTTATTTCGGGTTTCAAACGGTGTATAATTAACACTAAGCCACACTGACGCATTAAACATCTCGGTATGATTTAAATATCTCTCTTTATTATGTTAGACGAAGAGAAAGAAATTAATTAATGTCACTATAGCAAATGCAATGTGTTGTGTATAAACACTGAAACACAGACAGGGCTGATCCTGTGAACAAGCCCACCTTTGGCAGACACGAATGAATATTAATGAGCATGCAAATGCAACGGTCATGTGACTAAGTGTCAAAACAAACAAGATGTTGGGAACCAAAACAAGTGAAGATTTGTCTTGGCAGATTCCATAAAAAGCCTGAATGTTTTTTGTTTTTGTTTTCGCGAGTCAGCTCCGTGTCTGTGCCATGATGGTTATAATGAGGTCTCGGGTCATGTGATCTCAGTGCTATGGAAGGGAGGTTGGGCCTAACTAGCATACTAAGAGTACAGGATGCACAAAACAAGTTTAGGGCTCTAAAAATACTATGTACTATGACATCATAGTGTGTGAAGGGCTGTGTTGTTCTTACAAGGATTCTAAGCACAATGACATCATCACGATGACGACGTTGCTGTGATGGTGCTGGAGTCTGAAAGTGGTGATGTCATACTGTATAATTCTGATTTCTGAAAGTGCTAAGGTCATTGTGTGTAAAGGGGCCTCTTGTTTTTCTAAGGATATTTTTCTAGCATTCGGGGCTTTTTGGAGGTGTTAACATGCTCAAAACATCATCAGACAGGTTGGAATCTGCTACCATTAGGGCGTCTGAGCGTCTGGGCCGTGGGCGTGGCATCGTTGCTTACAACTATATTCAAAAATATATAAATCTTTTATAGTGGATGTGCAACGCCAAGACAACAACGGTATTAGTCTTAATTTTTTTATCTTATTTATTGTGTACTTGTATAGTTTGAATCAATCTTTAAATTAAGAATGATATTAGCATTCTTGGTGTAAATGAACAAACGCTGCTTAATAAATCCCTCTGGGGTCTGAGGGTGTTTTTACATGCCCTGCTATTAGTTTCATAAGGATTACATAAACAATCAAATACAGTTAAACATTCAAAAGCGATTTCCTTTTTATAAATGAGTTTCATAAAAGATACTCACGTAGACTGAGACGGCTAAAAGAGCACACTGTTTAGTTCATTTTACCAAAGCACAAGGTTTTGTGGAGATCGTGAGTGACATAAATAAAAATTGTCCCTTTACAGATTTAAATGATGCACAACACTTATGTGTTCGATCAAAAAATTACGACGCATTAATCGCTGTTATCAGGAAAACATGCAAGTGATCCCGCCGGCACGTTTGTCGACGTTTTTAGGTTTGATTTAAGGAGTCGATTCACATAAACACCATCGGCAAAATTTTTTTATAAATAAATAATGCAATTTTGTTTACCAGCAAAGATACAATTAACTTTTAAAATCTGACAAATCAGATAATTATATCCATCTAAACAAGTAATTAGTAATTACACTGGTGTAAAGATGATTCACTTGTTTATCCAAACAAAAATACGCAGATGACACACGTTCACACGACACACTGCAGGATGTTACTCAGCCACCTGTCTATATCCATGAGCTCACTTGACTTGATTGACAGATGAGAGAGACAGTAAGCCCCTCCCACTCAGACAGCGCAGCAAATTTCTCACATTTTCCTGAATCTCAAATTAAATAATCATCATTAATTAATAAAACAAGCTGCACTTTTTCTTTGTTTATATTTCAACAGCTCGAGCTGCACAATCTAAACAAATCAGAGAACCTCAAATAGAATAAAATGAGACTGATACAAGTAATAATGTTCAGTTTTGCACACTGGCTGAACTACAAGTAAACTACAACTACCAACCTCTGGTGGTCCACAAGGTAACAGATAAATGGGCCATGGAGAAATATTATGCAAAACAATATCAGTGAATGCATTTTTAATCGGTTTAATGTCTTAACAATTAATTAATTACTGATCAATGATTAACATCCCCACTAGATAATTTATAAAATGTAATAAAATATATAAAATATATAAATGTAAACAATAATGACAATTAATAAATAAAATCAGGAAATGTATATTTGCTTTCTAGATATAGATTTTGTCTAATTGTGTTTACTAGGAAGACGTAAGCAAACAATATTCACTGACTGGACTGATGTGAGCATCTTCTGCACGTCAGCACTGCGAAGACTTCACCTGTAACTCGTCTCTATGAGGAACTTACATAGCCTGAGCATGCTGGTCATGTGATCTCCGCCCTCACATTGAGGGAAAAAAAACTAAACTATTACACACCGGCGTGAGTCTGACGAGGAGCGAGGGAAATAAAAAGCGATTTACAGTAGAACGAGTCTGTAACATTAATTTCATGTTTAATAAAACTTTATCTGTGTGGATGATATCGACCCAGCTGAAGAGTCCACACACACACACACACACACCTCCTATGTGTCTCAGCCCATTCGCACCTCCATTCATCTTCATAAATCACACTAACGCTGCTGTGCACTCCTCTTTCTCTCTGTCGCTTCTTCTACAATCCTCTTCTTCCTCCTCAACTCTTTGCTCGCTGCCTGTTTGTGCCATTTTTCTATTTTTTCAGTCTTTCTTTCTTTCTTCCATTCGTTTTTCATTGTTTGGGTTCATTCTTTGTCATATTTTTTTAATCAGCCTCATTCCCTCATTTTTCCCAGTTTTTATCAGACTACAAATAATCTTTGGAGGTCAGGGATGATGAAACAGTATATCTTACTAAAGGAAGCACATTATGTGTGACCTTTTGACCTCACCCTCACTGCAAGACTGAAATGTCATTTTTTTTTAGAATTAATATATTTCCAGTGAATGAAGATGTAAAAGAGATTTACATTTACAGAAGACTTACAGTACAGTACGGTGATGAGACTCTCAGCTGCAGTAACACATGTAAACGGTGTGAACGTTTTATAGACTGTAGGTCAGTAAATGACGATCTCTCCACTGCAGTCGTTCCCATGAATATTTGGCGAGTGGAACGCTTGATCCTTGAAAATCAACATCGCCAACTTGCAGAAGAGACGAATCTGTCTGTGTGAACTGTACACACACTCATTCACCAACACCACTTGCACGCTACAGGAACTCTGTTTCAGACGTGAATCAGACAGACAGTCCGATCATGGCTCGGGTGTACTGTGAAATCTTTCTACCTTGATGGGGTCCAAGCACTAGTGAAACACTGGGATAAGTGCATTAGTGTATCAGGGGATTATATAGAGAAATAAAGGGAGTGTTTACTCTCAGAGATCAGTGTTCTGTTGTTCTGTACAATCAAAGGTCCTGCTTTGACCTCAACACCACTTAAACATTCACAGTCTGTTTTTAACTGTGTATTGCATATAATATAAGCTAACATACATAATATAATACACTTAGACATAAGTCTATTAGCGAATAACTTCAAGTCTCATGCTGTTTACTGAACAACAAACTCTCTCTGAGCCGACCAGATTCTACACAAGCCATTAATCATCACCAGATCAATTTTCATCTCCACGTTTTTTCACACTAGACTTATTTTATGGATATAAATTGGCTGCGATGGTTTTAGTCAATATGTACTTCACTGAGCTCGAACTTTCCCCGATTCTAGTTTTAACTGGCGAGGATTACAGCAGCCGTCCAGAAAAATAATAAATACTGGACAAAAAGGACAAACATTAAAAAAAATAATTTAAAAAAAGGGGGGGGGGGGGGCAAGAGGTAAAGAAAACAAACGACAAAAGAAACCGAATATAATTGTACAGAAAGAATCAATGAATAAAAAGTGAGGACTAAAATAATAAAGGAGACGTAGATGAGATGAAATGGGGGAGTAATAAAGTAAACTGAAAAAAAAAATAGAAAAAAGTAAATTTAATAAATAGAAACAAGATTGAAAAATAAAGCAAACAAGATTCATTAATACCTAAAGGAAAATGAGATGAAATTATTATAAACCCATGAACAAGACCGACAAAAAGAATACAATACAAGGTCCTCTGAATTCTTCAGATCTCTTCAAACAAAGTCTGATCAGTGACGACTCCACCTTATATCTTACGGGACCAGCTGCTCAGAGATGTTTTGGTGGCACAGGGGGAGTCTACTCAGTATTAGGCAGCTGTTTATTTTTTACTGTTACTCCTGATTTCAGTGTATATACACAGTATGTTCAGACAATCATTAGCACCCAGCTTCACACTTTCGGGAAAACATTTACCGCACCCGATGCGTTAACAGATCGTTAAGCATAGTGGAAAAACCCGTCCTGCAGAAGTTACCATCTGTTAACCCTCCTGACTTCTGGAAAACAGGACAATTACACACAGCAACACTAAGGAGCAGCTTTCAGCCCATTGTGGTAGTGTGGCTGCATCTGTTATTACCATCTTCTTCAGCCAGTTGTTCACCTCAGAGGATTTGCAACCAAGTGTTAAAAAAAAAAAAAAGTAAAAAAAAAAAAGAATGTGTGAAGGTTAGTTTGTCCGATTGGAATTAATAAATTAAAACAATAATAAAAAGCCAGAAAGACGAGCATGATAAATAAAAGTAAAATAAGATACATGAGTGTAAAATGGAAATTGTGAGATCAACGATGAGAAAAAAAGATGATAAACTAATGCGACAAAAAACATGACAAACTGATAAACAAGAGCAAGATATGATACTTAAACTTATAAATGTGAAAAACAAATAAAAACTTGGAATAAAACGTAATTAGTTGATAAATGAGAGGAAAATGAAGCAAGTGAGAGAAACTGAATGATACGCTAATGAGACAAACTCGTAAACGAGGGCAAATCTGAATAAACCATTTGAACAAGGTGCACTAATAAAATTAATTAAACTCAGAGTAAAAGACACACAAAGGGGAAACTAATAAACAAGATCAACAAGAGACAGGATCAGGAAGAGAAACATAGAGAAACATAGACATGAAATAAAGAGGAAAAACGATGTTCAGATAAACAAGACAAAAAAAAGATGAATGGAGAAACAGATAATGTCTGAATAGGGAAAGTGACCTGAAAGGTGGATAAATGATCTACAGAAGGAAAGAGCAAGCTGCTGGAAATATGAATTACTGTAAGAACAAACCAATGAGAAAATGATAAACCAGTGTAGTAGATCATTGTTTCTGTCAGGACACAAAAGAATCTGATGTACAAGTGGACAGTGTGAGAACAAACAGTACTACGAAAAAACATACTATGAGTTTGGAATCTTTTGCTCACAAATTAAAACCCATTTAGAGAGGATTCAGAGTTCCTCGTGTCGCGGTGCAGAGTTTCAGCTCTAAACAATGAGCTGCCGCGTATGTTGTTGTCCCCGAGCACCGAGAGAACTTTATACAGGATTTGCCTGAGTGACCGGGGTAACAGATGAAATGAACAGAAAGGTGGAGGGAAATCCTTGTTTGCTCAGATAAAACCTGGGTTTGAACAAAAGGCCAGGATCCACTGCGAGGCGGCATTTGAATCTTACAGGTCACCGCACCGCGCTCATCAATCTTTTATATTCAATGAGACGCTTGTGCTCGTGTCATTTTGGCGTTCCCCGCACTCATCCGCTTTAGCAAAGAGGAAATTTGTCATGTAAATGTTTAATGGGATCCCGCTAGAGTTAGAGGATTAAACGTGGGCGTGCACGCGTGTGTCTGTGTGTGTGTGGGCTGTCTAAGACAGCGATTTAGACCTAGTTTCCTTTAGGTTCTGCGTTATATAACAAGGGATTTACGGTGAATAAATCTGAGACACACACACTTTGACATTCTTAAGGAAAAAAAAATTTGAAAAATTTAATAAACGCTGCTGTGAAGATACAGAAGCGAGAGTTTCTCTCCTCTGGTTTTAATTAACCTGAATATTTTATAAAGCAGAGCAAGAATCTTAGGCATTATGGACGGATCTTAATGCCCTTAATCTAGGATGATTTTGTGCCAAGACACGAGAGGATAAAAGGAAAATGAGACGGTTGAGGAAAAACAAGACGAAATAATAAGATACTATTAACGGAGATCAAATCTAAATGAACTGAAAGAATGAGAAGTGTCTAGTCTGCTTACTTCAACTGTAACTTCTGAAGACATATAACTATTACTGCATATAAATTATTACTATATACCTAAAATTTATAATTATAACTTTTAAACTGCTAAATGGAGCATACAGATTTGCAGTTACTAGTGATTAGTTAGCAGGCCACCGATTTCTATTATATCCATGCACTATGTACACAAACTTAAAATTGAAAAAGCACACAATATTACTCCAGTCCTAGCAAACAATTTCTGCGCAAGAGAAGCACTAAAGTTGGAGTGTCTAGTTTAAGCCTGAATCTAAGCCTGAGTCAGTTATATAAGTGAGGCGCAGCACACCTATCTGACCGTGTGATATAATCACACAATTAAGGTCAATATTAATTACATAATTGTTGCACTATTCAATTATTAATTAATTCATTAATCATACTATAGGGTTTTTGTTTCTCATAAAGCATATTCCATATCAGTTTATCATGTTTGAGTTATCATTCTGCTCTTTATAATGTACAGGACTGTGCAAAAGTTTTAGGCACCGTATTACCTTTACCACAAATTTTGTTATAGATTCAAGATTCAAGATTCAAAGAACATTATTAATCCCAGAGGGAAATAGCTTTTTCTTGGTTATACAGTTGCTCTGATTAATTTACCGGGAAGAAAGGAAAAATTAGATTAGGAAAAAATATATTAGAAATAAAAATTTAAATAAAAATAAAAATAAATAGAAGTAAAATAGAATAGAGTTAGCTATGGCATACAAATAAGTTACACATTGCACTAGAACTGTAGTGTAAATGAAAAGAAGTATTGCACAAGTGTATTATAATCAGATATTGCACTTAGAATTTGAGTTGTGTGAACAGTAGTGTCATAAAATATTATTAACCAGGAACTACTGACAGTCCCTGTCCCGTAGTGAAAACGCTACAGAGAGGAGTTATATAATTTTATGGCCATAGGGAGAAAAGATCTCCTGTGGCGCTCTGCATACATGTTTATCATGTCCGCATTATTATGTACAAAACCATTCACTATTTCCAAACATAATTTAAAAATCAATAAAAAAAACAACATTACAGAAGAATATTTGCCTGTCTATAAAGAAAGCACCATATTACATAACACACCAGTTTTTCACAAAGTTACCAGAAGAACTTATATTCTCCAGCACGCTCAGTAAAACCTACTAGCTGTTTTACTTACAGTACTGAGTGAATGTCTTAAAAACATACAAAAAAAAAAGTGCCATAAGCAAAGACACCATTGAAAACTTTTTTACAGTAAAGAAAATTTTATAAAGAACAATACAGAGCAACAACATAAACACAGTCAATATTTAGTGTGAAAACTCTTTGCTTGAAAATAATCAGTTGTGTTGGATACAGATCTGTGTGGTTTTTATAAGTAAAACAGATGGTAGGTTTTACTGAGTGTGCTGGAGAATATGCTAGAGTTCTTCTTCTGGTAACTTTATCACACTCCTTCCTGTTTTCATGCGAATGAAAACAGGAGCCTACATTGAGCCTACGAACGTGGTCTGTCATGAATGGTTTTGTACATAATAACACAGACATATAGAAGAAAATTTGTACTGACGATAATGTGGTGTCTAAGACTTTAGCACAGTACTGCACATTTGAATAATCCAGGCTATGTTCTAGCTAGCAAAATCACAATCAAATCTCTGTCATAATTCTACTTAATCTTAAGTATAGCAACAGTCTTGACTTAAATCACTTGTTTCTAAAAAGTGACATACCACAGTCTAGAGATTTACTCACCGAAATCGACGAAAGCAGACTGGCCGACTTGTTTGACGTTCTCTGGCGCCTTTACCATGTAGTTCTTGGTGAAGTTTCCATCCTGAGAAAGGAGTAGGTTTGGAATGTTAAAAAAAAAAAAAAAAAAAAAAGCAGACATATTTGATTCTACAGCAGACCATTTAATGTCTGAGTGACGGCTCTGAACTTCAGCGCTGCCACATCAGCATCGCCGTCGCGTCTCTCTCGGACAGAGCTGTCAGCACCGCTCTTAGGGGAAACTCTGCTAATTTAGATGCGTATGGTGAATGAGAGAAGGGTGAGTGACACTAACAGAAGTAGTAAATGATATACAGCACATAGTAGAATAGCGGATAAATGACACCTGGCTCGATTTGATTCAGGCTGGTCGACAGGTAGAAGGAACCTACATCACTCCTACAAATTCATATCCGTTTCTTCATACTGATGATTTATTTTTGAGAAACTTCCCAATATATTTTTATGACAGAATTCCTGAGATTTGAGGATTTTAAAGCTTTGGCTTACAATCCATAAATGAATATCTATTTGCCGTTCTCACTAAAATGTCAGCACTTTTATGGCTTTATGAAAAACGTCTTCCATTTTAATTTCTGTTCCAAACATTAGACTAATATCTACCTGGGGAACTTACAGGATCTTCGTTCATTCCAGTTATTCGTGGCTTAAACATATTAATTGGGATCAAGGTATTGCTCTTAAAGAATATCAGCCATTCTGCTACATATCTACAATACTTAGTTTTCTTACAGAAGCATCAGCCATTTCTGGTCCTTTAACAAATTTTATTTATCTAATGTTCTTATGTGAACAGCAGCCATTTTGGACCTTTTCAAATTGACCACACCCCTATCATGCAGAATTTTATGTCTTAATATAAATTTACACCCTGTACAGTTGTCATGAATGGCAAATCTAGCTCTGGAAACAAACACTGTTTTTTGGGTACCAGGTTGTAAACATGTTTATTTCTGTAAAGTTGGACGTTTTAACATGGGGGGTGTATGTGGATTGAATCACTTTTGGAGCCAGGCCCCAGTGGACATTTGAGAAAATCCATGTTTTGGCACCTTATTGTTGGCTTAATTTTTCAGAACCGGACGTTACCCTTTAGATTAACGCGTTAAATTTAATTAAATAATCTTCTGATGCCCCTGCTAAGTGCCTGGTGTTCTGTATACAGTATGTATATTATGCCTTTATGCATATTGTTCCTTTAATACACCTCCTTCCAGTGAGATATTAGCTGTCTGTGCTAGTTCATATATGTTGCATCAGTTACCTGATGAAGTGGAAGCACAGGTAAACCATTTCTTAATTTTAATTCTCTTCAGCTGCTATAAATATGACTTTGTGCTTTCTTGAGTCTCAAACCGCTATCGTTTGGGCTCTCGACTAGAGACGAAAATGGCTTTACAGGCAGGGTTTGATTATGATTGGCAGGCAAAAAGCGATGGTGGAACAAAGAGCAGACAGAACTGGGCCAGATAATGCTAGTGCAGAGGAAATGTTGAATTAATTATAGTATGATTATATTGATTACAGGCAGGGAATGGCTCAAGAACAGATGGAAACTGCTAGCTGTCCTACAGCCAACACTAATGAGACAGAAACATGCACACACGCACACACACAAACACACACCTAGCGACATAAATGGCGTCTCTCTATGGTGAATGCCGAGCTCAATAACGGAGAACGGACAGCTGGAGCTCCATATGGATCTAATAATGTGTGGATCAAAGCCACAGCACCATCAGGAACCATTACTCAAAAATCACACACACGGGATGGAGGATGGAGACAGGAGAGGAGAGGAGAGAAAAGGAGAAGAGAGAGGTTGGGACATGACATTAAAGAGAGAAAGAGAGATGGGGAAACAGAGAGGGAAGATGAAGGTCCACATGTTTCTAAAATTGTATGCCATTTTCTGAAAAGTCATCTGAGGAAAGTGAATTTCCATCAGCGGTAGTTCTGCTGAACATTTACAATACAATGGGATAAACCCTGACGGAAACTCGGGAATGGAAACGGCTCTGTATAAAGCTGCGTTTTATAAAGTGAACTGTAATATATCTCGTTCAGTGACGTTTTAGCAAACCTTTCTTTCTTGCGTAGATATTAGGGGGAAACAAAATCTCCTTTTTCCGCACTGAAATGTTTGCTGCTGCTTTGACAGATCTCATTCTATTTCTCTAGTGGAATCTGTTCTGTATCTATGGATAAACTTAAATCCTCTGTTTCAGACACGGGGCGTGCCTCAGGTCTCAGCTCTCGGTCCGTTCTGCTTCTTGGTCAAATAATTGGGCAGCAAGTTCTGAAGAAGATCTGCTCATATCTGTATCGTTTCTAGCTCCACCACACCTCTGCCTTGTACATCATTAACTATACTGCATTTATGCTTGATTTTAAATTGTGACAGGACATAACATAGAACCATAATTTTATACATTTTTCTACTCCAAAACCACACCCAGAAGAATTTGAATCTTTACAATTTGCACCATATTAGGCAGGTAGTTTTAATGCTATGGCTAATCAGTGTAGCATCACCTGATAACAAAGTATATACCCAGGACTTATCGGGCTCAAATAGTGAAGGAGCGGTTTCGGGGAACATGAGGAATAATTTTCACACATGAATGGGCCACCACAGAATCCAGACCTTAACCATGTTAAGAATCTTTGGGATATGCTGGAGAAGGCTTAACGCAGTGGTCCAACTCTCACATCATCAATACAGGGTTAGACTAATTGGAGACTAATTAATAAAACTAATTGGAGACTAATTAATAAAACTCTGGATGGAGATAAATGTTTAGAATTTAATAAGCTTATCAAAACGATGCCACGGTCGCTATCAAAACACAAGATGGTCCAATGAAATATTACGAGTTTGCAACTTCTTTCTGATCAATACCTGATACCATTATCTGTATGTATTAATGCATTTCTAGTTTCTGCCCTCTTTAAAGCCCATATTGTTTAGTAAAACCGCAAGGTCTATTATTTTACATGCACACATTTTCATTGCTGCACTTCTCTAGGGTCACAAAAACCTTAATAAACCGGAGCCTATTAAAAATCTTTGCTGCTTGTGCCCTCCTATAAAGATGTAAGTGAGAGAGAGAGAGAGAGAGAGAGAGAGATGAGATTTATATAGCAGGCTTGTCAGTGTACTGCACCGTTAAAGGTTATTGAACTCATGCTCATGTGGAGAAGACTACAGCAGTGCAGAGAGTTTCGGCTCAGATTCCCCGCAGCGGCAGTCGATCTGCTCTGACAGAAAAAAAAAAAAAAGAGAAGATCATTCTTCTCCTCCTGCCCATCAAAGCTGCTGTTCACCAGGAGCTCGGTTCCATCACTCTCTTTATTGGACTTTTTACAGTGTTACTTCAATGCCATGTTCAGGTTATTTACAGTGTTAGAAAACAATCAGACATGAACGATGATGTTAAAATACACTGTTTGTAATGTCACAGTAATGTGAACACGGAAATTATTACAAGTATTCATTAGTATTCGTTTTAATGCTAGATAATTTAGATAGATAACTTAGCCTTTAGTGATTACCAGGTTCAAGGATATGAATGCAAAATACACCAATAAAACTCCACCGTTTATTTATTTATTCATTGTATCTACTGCATGCCATTATTATTCTAGTACTGGCTGTGAGGGATGATGGGAAACACCAGGGAGCAAAAGGGACCTCCAGATACGATACTATCATGATATCTAGATTCGATTCAATACATTTTGTGATTCTATAAATATCACAATTTTAGAAATATCCTGATTCGACATCAAATGTTTCCTCAGATTTTGCTTTAACTTTGCTGTGCTGCCTTCCCACGTGGCAATAGTATAGAGCACCTCCACCTATAGGATTATAGAGGTACTGCAACATTTTAACACCTCAAATGCAAACATATAAACAAAAACAGATATATTTTGAAAAAAACAATTCTAGATTAAGCATATCAAGACATGACTTACCACATAAAAGAATCTCAACACAACAGATCTAATATTTCCCTCCACATCTCTATTATCCATGAGATTTTTTTCCCCTCTTTTTCTGACACTTTCAAATTTTTATGATGCCTACAGTATGTAAGGACTAAATGATTGCGTGTCATGCTGTTAGAGGAAAATAATTAGTCAAGTTATGGTATGATGAGGCTTTGTTACTCTCATCGCACCTGGTGTTTTATTCCTCACATATCACAATCAGAATTTTAATTTCTTAAAGAAACATACATCAAATATCTCATCATCTGTTTAGGATGTACATTTCTATAATCCAGCTTTCTGTCATCCATCCATCCAGCTCCTCCTACAGCTAGCTACACCGAGCTTTTACTCTGGAAGTGTGAAAGGCCTTCACAATGTGTAATTACTGCAGCTACACCATGGATGGTGCGCCCAATTCCTGCTCCGAGAAAAGAAAAAAAAAACTCTTTCACACAGGAGAAAGCAGCGCTGCAAATGGCCTCAATTACATCTGATGAGACATTTAGCGTCAGAGTGAAAGGAAGAAAGAGAGAAATTGAAGTATGAGAGAGAGCTGGAGGGAGAGAGAGAGAGACATACAGAGTGAGAGAGAGACAGGGAGAACTAACGATTAAGGCAGATAGAAATGATGTATTGCTGTTTGTCTTTTTTTATAAAATATGTATTTTCAGTTTTTTCTTCTTGTGTCTAAGTATGTGTCTAATAGTGTATAACTAAAAAGAAGAAACTGGGATGTAAACGAGAGAAAATGACCAAAAAAAATGTGATTCAACATAGAACTATACAACATCACACATTTCAACACTACAGCTATACGCCGTCACACACCATGACACGAGAGCTATACGCCGTCACACACCATGACACGAGAGCTATACACTGTCCCACACTACGACAGAAGAGCTATATGCGTCGCACGCCATGACACGAGAACTATACACAAACCCCAATATGAGAGTTATACTCCAACACACCTCGACAGGAGAGCTATTCTACGTCTACACCAACTTTGGCACACAATCAGTCATCTGCTTAGTTTTAATCACTCAGAGGTGCGAATGAAGATTTGTTTTGTAGCTCTGTTTATGGTGTTGCTGTAGTTTGCTGATAGCAGTGAACTCCTCGTGTTGAGTTTTATGCTTAACATTTTATGGTGTTTAAATGGTATCTTTAATAGAGAGTGCAAGGACAGCCAAGCTGGGCGCAGCGAGCTGTATCGCAGAGCGTGATCGTTAAAAAGGAACAATTTTTTATGAGGATGAGTAAATGAGCAAGACAACGGTATCGATTAGGACTCGGGTCATTTGGATCGTTGCGGCAATATCAAAGGCAACAACTGAAATGAATAGAAGAAACACTCATAAATGGGTTATTAATGACAAACAGCTAGTGTGTAAAAACCCAGCCATCCATCACCTATGCTATCTTATCCTGTGTGGGGCCACAGGGGACGTGGAGCCATTCCCAGGGCACAAACACACACAACTTGGAAACACCATTTAATTTACACAGCAAGCATGGGAAGATCATTCAAACTTCACACACATACAAGATTCGAACCTGCAACTGTAGACGTGCAAGCCAACAGTGTAAACCACTAAGCTTCTATATACGTGTAAAAATCACATTTTAAAATAAAATTAAATAATTAAATCAGAATAAAATAGGCTCCCTGTAACACTGATACTTTTACAGTAATTCTTCTCTGTGTCATTATCATTTGTAAATTAATTGTTGAGTCACCATTAACCAAATCTTTGCCTTAAGCATCAACAATGTATTGTGTGAATGACTGAAGTTTACACTCCGCATACTGATGCATCTCTCATGATTAATAATTAAAATATCATGCTACTTCTATTGGCAGTGAGTTTTTAAACAATGGCATGAGACCAAGCAAGATTCTGTAGATACAGTGTACGTCACTAGGAGTGCAATGTGCTATAAAATGACCTGGGTTAGAGCGTAAATAATAAAAAAGGAGAGGGCCTGAGGAGAGAGTACTGACCCCTGTGGAATGCCCTCAGCACCACTAGCAGAGGCAGGTTTGTGTTTGCAGCCAAAAAAAAAAAAAAGGTACACTGTATATTTTTTAAGGAATAGGATCTGAACCACAGCCGAGTCTCTAAGCCCAATCACTGAGAGAAAAGAAAAAGGGCATGACACGATTTTACGGAATCAAAAAAAGTGCCAAGATGCCAGAGAATGTTTAGTGCAGAGAAGGGGATCATTCACTGAACCATTGAAAAGTCGTCTGTAACGAACATTCAGTGTTTAAAAGCTTTACCTCGTGTCTCACCTCATTATCATTCAGCTGAACAAATCTGCCTGCTGTCATGCCTACAGAATTCAAAATCTGAACGATAACACAGCATGGAGAAAGGGATAGGCGAAAAAGAGAGGGAGAGAAATCAAAATTCACACAAATGCTCTGCTCATGGGAAAGAGAACATTCTCTAAAGGCATAAAGCAGAGCTGAAATTAGACTATTATAAACATAATCCTGTTTTGATATTTATTTATATTTAATTTTTTAAATGCTAAATCTGGGAGAAAATCCAGACATTTCTATTTATTTATTCAAATCAACTAGATCTCATTATTAATATTCATTAAATGGAGAGAGAAGGTGTATGGATACCAATCAGCCACAACACTAATACCACCGGGAGGTGAATTGAATAACATTGATTATCAATTATATACTCAGCAAAAAAAGAAACGTCCTCTGACTTTCAACTGTTTTTACTTTCAGTAAACTTAATGTGTAAATAT
>JAQMYK010000023.1:2019937-2034156 GCA_030014345.1 Clarias buthupogon | reverse complement strand
TGTAAACAACACACACACACACACACACACACACACACACACACACACACACACACACACACACACACACACACACACAGAGAGTGTTAAAACCCCCTTTGGAAAGGCCGTGTGCTCTGCTGGAAATCATTTACTTTATCAGCTGTATACAAAACAATAACAATAATAAATAAGACATGGAGATCTATAAATAACTTATAATAATACATACAACATGTTTTCGCTCTTAAAACAGAAACATATTTAATACATAAAATCGAACAATATCTACAGTCCCACTTGATTCAGAGCGGTTTTGATTCCTCAATCAGCGCTTTACAATAAAAAACAAAAAACAAGGATTCTGATGATTGGGGCTGATTATTATTATTTTTATTATTTATTTTTAAACACTCAAACACCCGACTGCTTAAAGTTGGCTAAAATAACAAATCTGAACATGTTTATCCCTGATTCCGAGCTCGAATGCTGCTTACGTACTTATTCAGAGCATGAAAACTCTGCGATGTTAAAGCAGGCAGCGAGGCTCCATCGTACGCAGTGTGTGAGGGGAAGGAAACTGCTAGGGGGCAAAAGAAGAAAAAGAAGAGGAGTGCATCGAATTCAGGGCAGAGGAACAGCAAAAGCCTGCAAACGCACCCTAAATAAGCCGATCCGATGCGCCGCGTGGCATCGAGCCGAGAGAGAGAGCGTGACGCAAACACGGCAGCAAAAATATAAAAAACAAACATATAAATGATAATAATAAAATCCAGATGCTCTTCTGGAGGGGAAAAAATGTAATCTTGTAAAAGCATTACGGCGAGAACGTAGGTGCGGGAGGGGAGGATTACGCAGAGTCCTCGTACGGCTCGGCCCATTTCTCACGCCGAAAAAGTAAAAGGGAGTTTATCACTGTAATGAGATTAGAGAGAGAGAGAGAGAGAGAGAGAGAGGTATGAATATGACAGACCATAAAATAAGATGAGGAGAATTAACAGGAAAGAGATAAAACATTATGTAAGGAGGAGAGAAAGAAAAAGAGAGAGTTTACATGGCGTACATTTCTTTTCCATCCAAACACAAACGTGCCTGCTCTCCTTCTGCTCCTAACAGCATCAGGTCATGTGATCACTCTGAGGTGGAAAGTTGTTGTAAACGCTCTATATGGCCCTTATGTACAGGTCGTCTCCGACTTACAAACATTCGAGTTACTGATTTCTGCAGATACGAACGGACTGCAGTTCTACTGTAGTTAAACCGAACACTCTGGGTGTTAAATCAACACTCGGGGGATTTCACTGTGCAGCTGCTTTATCTAACAATGTACATGTTTTAATAAACCAGGACTCAGAGGTGACGATGGTGTAACATCAGGGAGCAGGTAAGTGTTTAACACCTGTTTACTCCCAGCGCCATATGACTACTGATGAGGTCATTATAAACATTCATTAACACTAGCCCTTTTTTTATTTTTAAATCTCCACGTTGTAGTAAAATTAACACGTTAATGCATACATTGGATTCTTCTATTTTCAGTATTGTATTGCACAGATTTTCTTTCAGTCTGACCTGAATTAGTCAATTAGTTACACACTATACTTTGCTAACATCTTATAACAATAAAACTAAATATTCTTGTACTGTTAAAAAAAATGTAAAATTCCACTGTACTGGGGGCGTTTAGGATGGAATTTTCAGGCACAGTCCGGTGATGAGACTCTCAGCCGCAGTAAAACATTTGAATGGTACAAACGTTTTAAAGAAGGTCTGATCAATGACAATGGATGTTACCAAGAGACGCATCTGTCTGTGTGAACTGTACACACACTCATTCACCAACACCACCTGCACGTTACAGGAACTCAGCTGGGAGTTATCGCCACATCACCTGTACAGTCCTGACCTCACTCCAAGCTATTTCCACAAGGAGTTCCTGGGAGGCCGGCGTTTCAGACGTGAATCAGACAGGCTGTCCAATCACGGCTCCGGTGTACTGAGAGAACGTTCTACCTTGATGGGGTCCAAGCTCTAGTGAAACACTGGGATAAGTGCATTAGTGTATCAGGGGATTATATAGAGCAGTGTTTCTCAACTGGTGGGTCGCGACCCAAAAGTGGGTCGCGGAGTGTGTGGTCAAAAAAAACAACAAAAGTTAAATTTTTAACTTATTTTGCTTATACCGGACTTTTATTTTGAAATGCCCGCGCGACAACCGTACCGTTTGACACGTGAAATTTCATTTAATTATAGCAACAAATATGTCGAAGCGCAAGTACGACCCCGAATATGTAAAGTATGGATTTACATATATTGACGACAAAAAAGGCTTAAAACCTCAGTGTGTCATATATGTAGTGAGGTGCTCTCACAAGAGAGCATGAAACCTTCTAAATTAAAACGACAAATTAATTCTAATTCCTAAAATTATATTATAGTTCCTAAAAATTTGGGTCGCGGCTTGATGACCATGTAAAAATGTGGGTCCCGTGGCCAAACCAGTTGAGAACCACTGATATAGAGACAAGGGCTAGACTTCCAGAGAAGGATGCGGACTCGTGAAGGCTTTTCTGTTCCGCTACTCAGGATCATATGGCAGTTTATTTTCACAGACCTGAAACGTTAAATGTAAAACTCACTGACTCTAGAACTGTTCTCAGAACTGCTCGTT
Source organism: Clarias buthupogon (assembly GCA_030014345.1). Taxonomy (NCBI): domain Eukaryota; kingdom Metazoa; phylum Chordata; class Actinopteri; order Siluriformes; family Clariidae; genus Clarias; species Clarias buthupogon. Next base: position 2,031,506 of record JAQMYK010000023.1, on the reverse strand, counting down.
TGCTCGTCCACAACTTCTGGTTCTTTCCGTGCAGTCAGATGCAGGTCAGTGACGTTCGGGTGAATTACGTTAAATCGTTCTAACATGTTAAGGATTTTAAATGAACTGGGAGCAGAACTGTGTTTACTGTGTTCATCCTGACAGCACTGATCAATAAATGTTTAAATGTGCTCACGTTACAGTAAAGTTACTGCACGCTGCAGACACAGATGATGTTAGGAGATGCATGAAGGCGTTATATCAATACATAATGTATGTGCATGTTGTTCTTCTGAACAAGAACAACACCTTTTCTCCTGACTGTTGGATAAACACGAACAGACGAACAGCGTTTTCACATTCGAGCTCGGTTCTGCTGAGGAGGAGATCGTTTAAAACTCGTTAATGTCACCGACAGCGCGGTGATCGAGTCGTGTTCTTGAGAGCAGTCACGGTATCGCCACATCAGCAGGATCCAGAAAACATCCGGTATACGATGAGGTTTCACTAAAACCCTTCTTTAGTCCATGAGAGGACAATCTGACTGTGTGACTTGAAACCTTTAAATCTGTCTGATTCTATTCTGTTTATATCGTGTGTTTAACAACGAACATCGTCACAAAGGACAAAACTCCCCAAGACGACACAAGGAAGAGACCTTGTGTGGACGCGGATTCACACCCTCACGTAGGAGATACCAGACAGTGCGAGTGTAAATCGTTCCCCGCTACAATTCTGTGCCCTGAGGTCGAAAGTGTAAGTGTATAACAGGGAGTGTGTTTCAGTTAATCTCAAGTCCACTGTGTTGAGGTCACACACTGTTCAACAGCTGAATCTTTAAGAGTCTGTAAATGAGCTTACAGTCTGGCAGAGGGAAACACACATAAACACACACACACACACACACACACACACACACACACAGAGTGTGACTTTGTTTGAGATTTTGGCTTGTTGTAACGTCACCTTGTGTGCCGATGATGTCATCGTCTGTCTGTCAGTCGAACTGATTTGACTTTGTTTTTGTTTATGTGGATATTTTGTGCGATGGTGGACTGATGTAAACTAGTGACCATGTTAACGTTTCTTTCTGGACTGTTTACATGCGTGTACAAACACACACAGGTACTCACACGTTATGTTAACAAACAGAGGAGCCTGAATGTAGCATAAAGCTCACTGGTGCTACATACAAAACTCTGACGACACAGAACATGCAGACAGCGGCGGCGGTTTTGGAGGAGACTTGGTCGGATTTCTACATGGCGTAATCGGTGATGATGTCTTCTGATTGGCCCCGTGTTGATTAGGGACGCTCCCGACGGCATTTAACAAGGCGTTTTGTGTTTCATGTGGACAAAGATATTTTTAACATGTAGGTCGTGTGGACAGAATTAAAAAACAAACAAACTAACTAACTAAATCTTCATTTTTTTTAAAAATCCGGCTACATGTGGACATGGCCGAAGTGTGTGAGAGAGACAGAGAGATTTATTAGAAATGATAAAGAAAAAGGATAGACAGAAAGTAAAAGAGAGAGAAACACGTGAGACAGAGAGATGCAGAGAGTGAAGAAGAGAAGAACAGAGAGACAGAAAGTGAGAGAGAGAGAGAGAGCTGAAATCAGTGCTCTGTGTAACAGATGATAGAGTGGAGAGTGCAGGCGTTACCCCCAAGCTCACTGAGACACAGCATCATGTAAAAATATCACCAAGTCTCAGTGACGTTCAGCAGGAAAAACAACAACAACAACAAGAAAGGAGAGATATATAAATTATAAAAATCAGCAGATAATGATTTGATCCGCTCCCACTTCACTAGGCTCCTAATGTGGAAAATCTGTTTCTCCGGCGTTGCTCTACAATTAACTTGTCGCTCTCGCTCTAAAAACGGCACCTAATTGGCCGCAGCGCTGCGATACGAGGTTGCCTGGCAACCGGGCGCAAGGCAGCATTCCTGCATCCCCGGGCTCCTGTGCACGTTCGCGTGTCATGGCGTTTATAGTTATTTGACAGTAAGCACTTGAAGCGAATCAGGGATACAGAGTGTGTGTGTGTGTGTGTGTGTGTGTGTGTGTGTGGCAGCACATCCAATCTATGATCAGCACCACAAATGAACGTTCGCTCGTCCTTTTCGGCTCATCAGAAGAAACTACAGGGAGTTTACACACGTCCAGAACTGTGAAAAAGTATTGGCCCATCAAACTAATTTTTAATATTACACAAAGATATGAATGCAGGTTTTAAATTATGAAAAATAAAGGCTGTCCAAACCTACCTGGCCCTATGTGAAAAGGTATTTGCCCCAGACCCCTTGCTAAATCATGAACAAACTGTGACTGATAAATTTTTTTTGGAAAACTGAGCAAAATTTTTCTTGCCACACCCAAGACTGATTACTGTCAGACCTGTTCAACCAAGAAATCAAAAAATCTCTTAAATAGGACCTGACAAAGTGAAAAGTGAGATAAGCACAAAACTAAATAAATAAATAAAAAATTAGGAGGGGGCAAATACTTTTTCATAGTACTGTAACTTACATACGATACATCAGTTAGACACAAACATCTGTGCATATTAACGAAATGAATTTAAGTAATATTACATTTTAAAAAGTCAGTGTAAACCTATAGACTAAAACAATCTAATCCCAGTCTAATCTAATCTAATCCCAGTCTAATCGAATCGAATCCCAGTCTAATCGAATCTAATCCCAGTCTAATCTAATCCCAGTCTAATCTAATATAATCCCAGTCTAATCTAATATAATCCCAGTCTAATCTAATATAATCCCAGTCTAATCTAATCGAATCCCAGTCTAATCTAATCGAATCCCAGTCTAATCGAATATAATCCCAGTCTATTCTAATCTAATCTAGTCCCAATCTAATCTAATCTAGTCTAATCTAATCGCATCTAATCTAATTCCAGTCTAATCTAATCTAATCCCAATCTAGTCTAGTCTAGTCTAATCCCAGTCTAATCTAATCCCAGTCTAAGCTAATATAATCCCAGTCTAATCTGATCCCATTTAATCTAATATGATCCCAGTCTAATCTAATCCCAGTCTAATCTAATCGAATCCCAGTCTAATCGAATCTAATCCCAGTCTAATCGAATCCCAGTCTAATCTAATCTAATCCCAGTCTAATCTAATCCCAGTCTAATCTAATCCCAGTCTAATCTAATCTAATCCCAGTCTAATCTAATCTAATCCCAGTCTAATCTAATATAATCCCAGTCTAATCTAATATAATCCCAGTCTAATCTAATCGAATCCCAGTCTAATCGAATATAATCCCAGTCTATTCTAATCTAGTCCCAATCTAATCTAATCTAATCGCATCTAATCTAATCCCAGTCTAATCTAATCTAATCCCAATCTAATCTAGTCTAATCCCAGTCTAATCTAATCCCAGTCTAATCTAATATAATCCCAGTCTAATCTGATCCCATTTAATCTAATATGATCCCAGTCTAATCTAATCCCAGTCTAATCTAATCCCAGTTCTAATCTAATCTAACCCTAATCTAATCTAATCCCAGTCTAATCTAATCTAATGACTGCGCTTTGATAAGTGTCTGATCTGATCTCCTGCACCGATCAGATCATCAGAACATTAAATCCTCTACCCAGTGACGTGAATTACCTCAGTTCCCTCACTACAGCAGCACCTGTCAGGTGTAAGATATATTAGGCACCTAGTGAGCCGTCAGTGCTCGGAGGAGAAGTAGCCATTGTCAAAGAGGTTGTGGTTTATTTTCCTTTCATGTCACGTTTGATTAGGACCGTGAGTCACAAGACGCTGTCGCTGTTTTACTCAGAAAGACCTTTTTAGAACCGAGTTGATGAGAGCAGCCGGCTTGAATAGGCAGATCATTTACTGACGGGTTCATTCACGCCCTGCGCTGCACACAAACACGCTCATCAAGCGGCGAGGCTCTGGCAAAAGAAAACAGAAGGGAACGTTCGGGCCACATGCGGCGAATGTTCAGCGTATGAATAACGGCTTTATCGCAGGTCAGGATCGCCATCAGGCAGTGAAAAGCCATAAAAAGACGAAAAGTTGTGTGTGGGTGTGTGTGTGTGTGTGTGTGTGTGTGTGTGTGTGTGTGTGTGTGTGTGTTTAAACACACCCTGATCAGCCATTACATTAAAACCGCCAGGGTAAAATTGGGCCAGGTTCCCCTTGTGACTCCAAAACAGCCATGGATTCGACAAGACCTGTGTGTGTGTGTGTGTGTGTGTGTGTGTGTGTGTGTGTGTGTGTGAGTGATACCTGGCATGAAAGCATGAACAGCAGATCCTGTGAAGTGGGTTCTCCATGGATCAGAACCAACCCCAGTCATCCACATGATGGAAAAATTGAAAATGTGCCTCTTCACATCAGTCCCCATTTTTATAGCTGTGGTCCAGTTCTTCGGTTCCTCACATGGCCAGTCATGTCGGTTTACATTTAGGCAATTGGGAGACAGATACAGGTAGGTTTAAGGACGCTCTGACCCAGAGTCATCCAGTCATCAGAATCTTGCCCATTGTCAAAGTCTCTCCTTATTACTTCCACATGACCTTAGCGAGCTGCCTCACACACCCCACCTCCTGACAGGTGCCACTGTAACAGGATAATCAGTGTAATTCATGTTAGTTATGGTTTGATCGGTGTACAGAGAGCTCGCCAGGACCTCTGAAACCTCTGGATCACGATGACTGGCATGCGCTGCATGTTTATACGTTATGACACACACTACATGTTTATATATTAGACGCATTAAACAGTTACACAACATATCGTAGCTTTCAAACTACTCCAGCCTCACAACATGGCAATCTCCGGTGCCTGAGAGAGGACAAGAGCTTTAACACGGATGACTAGATGACTGCTTTGGGGCATCTCCAAAACGGAAGGTCTTGTAGGGTTTCCCAAAAGTGTTACAAGGAAGGACAACCAGTGAACCGGTAACAGGGTCAGGGGAGGCGACCGGGGTTCACTCATGCACATAAGGTGTGAAGGCTAGCCCGTCTGGTCTGATCTCACAGAAGAGCTGGTGGAGCACTAAAGTAAAGGCTGGTTCTGATAGACAGGAAACATAACATGTAGTGAATGGCAGTTTGTTGCATACGGACCTGAGCTGCAGCAGTCCATGCTGACCATCACCTGCAACGTGAACGTGAGCATGATGGTCAGGTGTGTAATTATGCGTCGCATACCTGTGGAAGAGGATGCATTATGGGAAAAATTGTGATGTTCTGGGAGAGATTCTGCTGGGAAACCTCGGGTCCTGCCATTACATACCACCTACCTAAACACAACTTCAAGTAAGCGGTGTTGCCTGATATCAGTGGCATCTTTCTGCAGGATAATGCACAGTTTGAGGAAGTTGACATGTTGGCTCAGCCTCCAAATACTCCGGACCTCCGATCCGATCGAGCGGAAAAAAGTCTGATCCATGGAGGCTCCACCTCAGGACTTACGTGATCTCCTGCTAAGGCTCAGTGCCAGATACCATACACACTTTCATAACTCTTGTGGGGTCCATGCCTCAGTGAGTCACAGCTGTTTTGGTGGCCCGAAGGGGATCTACACAACATCAGTGAGGCAGTTTCAATATTATGGCTGAGGCGTGTAAGACTGCACATTGTTTTATAGTTTCTACATTTTTATGTGGTCGCTCTCCGAGTTGAGTCACAGGTCAGTGAATAAGTCGTGCAAGTCCAGTCCCAAGTCAGCAAATTAGAGACTTTAGTGCGACTCCATCGATCAATCTCAACCCTCGAGTCCACATTCCGGCTGTGTAGCACAAAAATAAAACTGTGCAGTGTGATTTGAAACGGAGCCAGCGTCTCAGCTTAACACGCCTGTAGAGTTCAAGTTCAGGATCATCTAAAGGACGTTATTCATCTAAAAAAAATTTTTTTTAATGTAATAAAATAGGAGAAATGATAGAGAGAAAATACTGAGACCAAGAGTGAGTGTGTCTCTGTAAACGTGTGCTATACATCGAACTATATCAAGTCCCTGTGAGATGAATAACATTGAATAAAGTGTCTCTAAAAATAGCAGAAGATTCTCATTCAAATACGGCGAAATCGTCTTCCCAAAAGCGCTCGTTTATACACAGAATCGAACCCCGGAACTGGCACTCTAGATAATTACATGGCAAGGCAAAAATAAATATAAAAAAATCTGGATGTTTATTTATAAGAAAAAGATGAAAAAAAAAAATTCTTCTCATCCTCTTGGTGGCTCTTGTGAATTCTCCACAGCTGCTGGAAACATTTCTGTCCCTTTTTTTTTTTTCCTCTTCGCCTTGCTTCTTTTCCACAGGGCTGCCAATCAGAGATGCGTTTCTATGGCAACCGGAGCAGCGGGAACAGCCTCCAGATGGCTTGGGAGCGGCGACGGATGCCAAGCTCGTGCTGAGAGCGAGGGGGCACGTGTGGAGACGAAGCCGAGGCAGGCGACGGCGCTGTGAAGGACACTGTGACCTCTCGAGTCGCCGCCGTATCCCTGACCGATGACGCTTTCGCTCCTTCACACATGGTCACTTAACACTTTAAAAAAAATTTTTTTTTTCAATCGACACGCTCAGATTGTGTTAACTCTGAGAGAAGATTGAGATCGCTTCATTAACGCAGGGCGATTATTACAGTCCCCCTGATGGACGGAGGAGTTTAATGAGAAACGCTTTAAACTACATAAAATCTTGGATTGGCTTCAGGAGATTATGGGGGGGTAGGAAAAATAAAACATAATTTAAATACGAATGGAATTAGACGGCTTGCAGTTTATATACGTTATCACTTAGCAGAGGTATGGGCTCTAATCCGTGCTGCTAAAGTGACAGATCGGACCAAATTAAAATCTACACAGTAGATTTTCACTCTTCACTTCCAGACATGCTGGGTAGCTTTACTTTGAAACAGGAGTTCGTCCATATGATGATAAAATACAGAAACTGCAATACAATCTGTCACAATACACACATTGCCATGCTGATGCAGGAAAATAATCAACAATCACAAGGCGGCGTGATCAACACGAGTTACTGTTACGAAACAGGAGCTGATTATTTTATGTAAATACCTGTTTTATTTATATTATTCTACAGCAAATTACCAAAAACACTCCAAACTTTTTTTTCTTCAGTTACTTATAGTTAGATTTAATGTTTCGGAACATCCTGTCCTGACTTATGTTATAGCAGCTATAAACAGTCATTCCCTTTCTTTTTCGCTCTCTCTTGAAGTAAATAAGACGAAACTTAAAAATCAAACTTGCATCGTTACAGAGAAACGATAGCTCAAAACTTTAGCTCCTTTCATATGTACACTTGTACAATGAGAAATCTCCTAGAGAGCGGCTCTGGGTAAATCCGTGACCTAGAAAAGGTGAATGTACGGATGGGAGGAGCTATGGCGAGGCCATGGAGTTCTTGGCGAATGTATTGCGAGAACGGGGGATATTCGACGATCTGGTTCCAGAGCTAGTTTGGTGCTGGAGGTAAATTTCCAACCTGTTCTTTGTTTTGCTAAAACACTGGCCCTCGGACAGAAAAACCGGTTCCATGGTGGAATTATCACGAGCAACTAAAACTTTGCGACCGCCATGTTTTTAAAAAAATGGACTTGATATGCAATGGGCAGCTCGAATGCTTTCTAATCATGATAAAGCCAAGTTAAAGTTCGATATCGAACTTACAGTATCTAGCATTTTTTTGCTGCTAGCATTGCCGCTAACATTGCTGGGGAAATAGAGACTCTATAACCCATGGAAAAACTAAACCAGTTTTTAGGAGGAACTGGCTTTCATTGGACCGGCACCAGACACCGGCACCTGGTTCACTTTGGTGGAAAAGGGGCCAACGTGACTATGAGGAGAGCTTGAGAGGGCAGAGTCACGGACGGTGGCAGAAACACCGCAGAGGGACACAGCAGATAATTTCTTCATTCTAGAATTTTCCTACGAGTGCCCGGAGAGCGCTATGGGAGAAATGTACAGATTTTTATTTCTTCTTGTGAATAATCTATGGAAAGAAATGACCAATGTCCAATAATTCTGTAACTTTTTGCGAAGTTCGGCGAGATTGAAGAGAGGATTGGAGAGTGTGAAGAGAGCCCTATGAGAGTCCAGGTGTATGGCAGTTTTCTCGCCAACATCACTCTCTAGGAGATTTCTCATCGGAATCCAGTATATATGAAAGGGGTCTTAAACTTGTCTGTCTTGAAGATGTCGGAAAACGTAAAAAGTAACAGCTTTACCTACGGCTGTCACTGGAGACTTCTTTCATAACTGGCAGCGAAACATCTTTACTCTGAGAACCCCTGTGAATGATCTGTTACTATAGAAACGCTGTACTAGGGTTAGCTGTATTAGGGTTACCATCATATCTCCTCTTATAGAAAATTCACAATCCAGAAATCACACTGATCTGGGTTTTGTCGGATCATTAAACACACCTTGACTGATCTGCTCAAGTTAGGGCCAAGTGCCCGCTGTGTACATTTCATTTTCGACTAAACCCAACCTCAAACATTACCGTCTGGAATAACGGGTCCTGTTCAGACACAACTAAAAACCCCGCCCTGGCGGCTCGGTCGAGAAACCAGAGAGCGAGGGATTGTTTGCTCGGCCACTGGAGTGAGATTCGCTTATTTGGAAGTGCATTGTTTCAAATCTTTTTCCGGCTTAATTATTAATTACACCGACAGTTCAAACACCACAGCCCAGTGAGCAAATACCACAGAGAGAGAGAGAGAGAGAGAGAAGAAGGGAGGTACTTGACTCCTCCACCCATCTGCTCAAAAACAACACGCACACTCCATTGAGTTTGGATCAAACAAGTCTCGGAATCTGCTGGCCGGAAAGCAAGGCGGTGAAGACACTCCATCTTGATGACAAGTGACTAAAGCAGGCAACAAAAACAGTCCGGGGGGGTGGGGGGGAGATTTATTTATTCAGTGGCGAAGAAAATGGAAAGCCTTTCCTTTCGCACTCAGGTTGAAAATTGCTGTATATTTCAGTCTGAGAGGCACTTAAGACTCGCCGGGTCTCAAACGGCCAGGAAAAAGACAAGTGTGTCTCTTTTGTCAACTTCTTTTAAAAAAAAAAAAAAATTTCAAACACCTCAGTCTTTTAGCACAAGAGCCGACGGGCTGTAACGCGCACGCTACTTATTCACCACAGACACAACAATATCGCGTGAGGAGTTATAACGGGGTGTCTTCACACCTCAGCGTCCACAGATGGACATAATAATCAAACGCTAATCCTAAACAAGAAAACAAGTTACAAGCAACACTGACATTATTTTAAAGTGAAGTTGTTTTAAAGTGAAGGCCGTCCACTCGGCGGCTGAGAGATGGGGGGAAACGTGGGAGACGACGTCCATGATGTGTCTCCAGGATGTCTTTGCATGGTAACGACCAATAAAGGTGACAGATATCCTCATGCGGATTTGAAATATGACACAACAGCACCATATCATGTCGGCTTGGCTTTCAGCCGTTTACTGTCCATGCCTGTCTTCTAGCTATCCATCTTGGCCGGTGTAGAGGGTGTCCCTGACCGTGTAACAGCAGACAGCATCATCATTGACTTTCATACTGTGAGGTAGTAATAGTGTGAGAATATCCAGCGGGTTGACCACACACTCCACAGGTAATGGGCACCAGGATCTGCACGTGGGTGGAGCCGCAGGTACCTTCTAGCAGTAACTAATAAAATATCCGGTTCCTCGATGGACTAGTGGCTAGCATGAGGTGCTTTCACCTCCGTGGCTCAGGTTCGATTCCCAGGCAGGTTACAGCTACCGAGGGGTTACAGGAATCCCAGTCCTGGTTAATAACCCAGATGAACTGGGAAGGGTTGCGTCAAGGTGTAAAACCTATGCCATATCAAATATATGGGAAAATCCTTCGTGGCTGGCTAAGCTAGGCTCGCTTAAAAATATCTTTAATATACTAAAAATATATAACAAAATGAAAAAAAAAAAAAAAAAAACAGCTTATAAAATATTTATGCCCCAGTTTCAGTGTTACATCCAGGTTGATGCAGAATGTTATTTCATTTCTTACCGCCCCCTATTGATAGTGCTTCCTTAATACAACCTTTAACAAATTTGGTGCAAGAGCCAAAAGAAACGCATTGCTCACATCCCCCCATACATGACTTCTTTCAGCGACCAGAACGAGTGAACCAACGGAATGATAACTCACCGGCCGTGAAGTCCTTGTTCAGGTCGATGAAGGCGTTGGAGTGAGGAACGCGGATCTGCACGTCTGACCCGAGAGCTTTCTCGCACCTCGGCTTCCTGCAGAACGAAAGGAACGTATCAGCGTCTGACCCGAGCGGGAGATCGTTAAGACGCAGAACCGTTAGCAGTGGAATTACTTTTACCTGTCACGCAGGTAGCAGACCTCAGTGGATTTGCCCACAGTTCCAAAGATATCCGGAATCATATCGCCGTTGAAACTATAGCCGAAGAACAGACACACATATAGAGTAAAAATAGGACACACACACTTGAGAGCAAAAGTTTGGACAACCTCAGGACATATTTATAACTGAATCTTAGTTAATAAGAAGTATTAAATTGTAAGAAGTTAATTATTAAAAATAAGAATAAGAACTTAATTAATAAGAAGTATTAATTAATAAGAAGTCAATTAATAAGAATAAAAATAAAAACTTAATAAGAACTATTAATTTTTTAATGATGATGCTATTGAGCGCTAAAATAAAATACATGAACGATGGAAAACCTGTTTATCGTTGTGTGTTTTTGTCGCTGCTCACTTCCTATTTAATTTTTGAAACAGGATACGTACATGAAAGATCCATATGATAACTTTATGGTTTGGCAGCCAGGAACCATTAGGGGATGCTAACTTTCTCACACAAGAGAAAGTGTTTGTGTGTGTGTGTGTGTTTGTGTGTGTGTGTGCGCACTTACTCCATGACAAGAGGCTGATCATTAAAGGTCCCGTCCAGGTCGACTCGGTCACTTTGATCTGTCAGAGAATCATAAAGAATTAGTGTGAGTGAGTTTGTTCCATCTATATATAACTCCGTCCCTCTGTCTACACCTTTTCACATATTACTGTCCGTCCCTTCATCATCCACATTATCTCTCTCTAAGTTTATCTACTAAACTTGTTCCTTGTTCTTCATCCATCCATCCATCCGCAATGTCACTCTATCTATCCGTCCTCTCATCTACCGCTCGTCCTGATCATCATCAGCGTGACTTCATCCACATCCGTCTGTCTGTCCGTCTGTCTATCTGTCCTCCTGCTTATCCCTTCATCTTTCCCCTCTGCCTCTACTGTGCGTCATGGATGATTCATTTCACTGCAAGGAAACAGTTTGTGTGTGTGTGTGAGAGTGTGTGTGTGTGATTACTCAGAGTTTGGTTGTTCCCCCAGAAAACAAAGACTTTGGTGTGCTGCAGGTCCGAGCTGTAACCCGTGAGGAGAACGTCCATCTGAGAGTCTCCGTCATAATCAGCTGGAACCACACTGCTGATCACACTCACTCCACTGTAACACACACACACACACACACACTGCTGATCACACTCACTCCACTGTA
>JAQMYK010000023.1:1984790-2019488 GCA_030014345.1 Clarias buthupogon | reverse complement strand
CACACACACACACACACACACACACACTGCTGATCACACTCACCCCACTGTAACACACACACACACATACACACACACACACACTGCTGATCACACTCACCCCACTGTAACACACACACACTCACCTTGGAAACGCATCTTTCGTCAGACGCACTTTGGGTTTGAAATACGGCGTTTTAACATCAGCCAAGAAAATCAGCAGCTCAGAGTCTGAAACAGACAAACGTACAGACATTAACACACACACACACACACACACACACACACACACACTGCCTCTACTGCACTCCACTCTCTCTATAGTGTAGGACTCACTGTTTCTCCATAATCCTACAGTATGTCCTGTACTATATCCTGTATAAACTAATCCCACATTTCCACGCCGTGTGGTCAGAGAGGATTATTTACCAAGTTTGTTTAGAAAAAATGATTACGGCAAATGAAGTAACGGAGAAACATAACACCAACTTTTCTATTCACCCATGTGTCATATTTCTCTATTATAAACATTAAAATGTTTGTTTATTTGGTGTCAGTGTGATTAATATCTCTAAACCTGTGATCTGATATTAACCGTGATGATGAAGATGAAGAAGATGAAGATGAAGAAGATGAAGATGATGGTGATGGTCTGGGCTGTAACCTGGGCTCAGTGCACTTCTATAAACAGGAAGTGATTTGGGACTCAGCCTCACCACCATCACCATCACCATGACAACTCTGTTTATACATTTAACCTCGCAGTTTAAAGGTATCACATGTATAAACACCTGTGTAAATCTTACTCTTCTGTCTTTTACACGGCTAAACTCAGGTTAGCATTAGCTCACAGCTACTTGCCTTTTCTTATGACGAACACATCAGTCTGTTTATCCGAGTTAAAGTCCCCGAAGGCGGCCACCGTGCCTGAATTCTCCGAGCCGAACAAATCCCTGGTGACGTCCTGAAGCCCAGACGCCCCATAGTGCAATAAAACAGCCGATATTAAAGATAATAACGCGGTATAATATGTAGAGAGCCACATCCTGGTCGGTGTAGTTTAGAGCTGTTAAACTACACGACCTGAAATACGGCAGGAAGTACACCAACACGTCAGATTTTTTTTTTTTTTTTTTAGCAAATAATATGATTATATTTATTTCCAAATATTGTAGATTAAAATATTTTTAATATAAAATAAATATTTTACTTTACTTAAATAAATAAAATACATATAATATTTAGTTACGCGCATAAGGGTTACGTCATAGGAGATCCGCTTCCTGTTTTACGACAGTGTCGTGAATTCTTCCTTATCAGTAAACATGGAAACCCTGGCTGATGTCGGATGGAAGCTTCTGGAGTTTAAAGCCAGATCTAAACGCTCAGGTTTGCTCTGCTCACTCATGTTGAACACATTAACTTGTTTATCTTTAGGATTTTGGTTGTTTTTTTGTGTGTGTTTTCACATTGTGTGTGTGTGCGTGTGTGTGTTGCACTGCATTGCATTGCTGAACTGGTCTGTGTTTAAAGGTCAGGCTGGAGTGTGTGTTACTGCAGGCTATTTTAGGAAAACAAAAACAGCATTAACTTAAAGACAAATCTGTAACATTTAATTTCACATATACATACATACATACATACACACACTTTAAAGGGCTGGGTTTTTTTTTGCAGGTGTGTTTGAATCTGATTTATGCACTGTTAAATCAGTATTATAAATGGAGTAGATGTGTGTTATCTTAGAGATGTAAGCAGTGAAATCAGAGAGATTTAATCATAAACATAAAAAAATAAAAATAAAACAAACATTAATTGGTTGAAATCTTCCCTCATGCCTTACATTTACAGTAAGTCCCCTACATGCGAACGAGTTCTATTCCGAGAGCTCGTTTATAAGTCCAGTTTGTTCGTAAGTCCAACAAACATTGACTTCACTCTACCGCTTTATCCTGTGTACAGAGTCGCTGCGTGCCTGGAGCCTTTACCAGGAGACTTATGGCACAAGGAGGGGTACACACACACACACACTCACTACGGGCAATTTGGGAACGCCTATTAGCCTAATCTGCATGTCATTGCATTGTGGGAGGAAGCCGGAGTACCCGGAGGAAACCCACCAAGCACAGTGAGAACATGCAAACTTCATGCATACAGACCCGAGGTGGGAATTGAACCCTCGACCCTGGAAGTGCAAGGGGAAATGTTAACCATTAAGCCACCGTGCGCTACACAATTGGATATATGCAGTATATTGGAGTAAAGCGTTCTGTAGAATCATGCAGATGTTAAAAGAACGAGCGATGTCTGCCATCTTTTCACCTCGCTCCATTCTCTCAGTTTTTTGTCTTTTGTGTCCATCGTTATCGCTTAGCGTCTCTTAGCAGTACCAGCTTCATCGCTGCTGCTTTTTACGCTTGCTTCCGGACATCCTGCGCTTTTACTGCACTACTTGCACAAGATGCGCGCTGCACGCATGTGACAGTGTACACCGGACGTGTGATCGAACTTCCACGATTAAACTTGTGCAAACGTGTGTTCGTATCTTCAAAAGTTCATAATGAAATGTTCGTATGTAGGGGACTTACTATAGTACGTGATACGACAATTATGCATTATTAGGAAAGTTGACTGCGAGTGTGGTGGTATCAAAAAGTTGCGAGATTAGCTGTTTACCGAACCTCGGACGTCTTAAAACCTGGCAGTAGAATCCGCTATTTACACTGTAGCCCCTGGAGACATTTCCAATCGTGGAGATGATGGATGATCCACTGTGAAGAATGATGTTTCGTCACAGGGTCGTACCCGTACACCCACCAGTAATGAACCTCAGTGTTCGACGTGATGTTGCTTTTGCTCCTGGGTCAGCAGCCTGGGGAAGAACGTCGAAGAACTTGGATTGTTCGGCTCCCGACGTACACATGACGATGTCTTTTGGCACACTGACTTATGAAGGTCGGTGCTCCCTGTGACTGTGTGTACAGCCTTGTTCTGCCATAAGCTGGCACAAAACTAGTCTCGAAACCTTTTGATACCACCTTGCACTATGTGTAGCTCTTTATTTAATTTGTAATCTTGGAATTAAACAAAAGGAATGTCACATCTGTGATAATCTACATGAATTACAAGTAATAAACCTTTCATTACAGTTTATTGTTCATGTAAATAAACTGTACTGAGCTGTACAGCCTTGTCAGTAATGTGTGATCCTCAAGGCTGCATCTTTGGACCGTTCACTTTTTCCATATTACATCTGACGAAGAGAATATAATATAAAACTTTTTTAATAAAGATTATTTATGGTGTGATTGATCACTTTAAAGGTACCTTCATGTTTTTATTTAGGAAAAATACGATATATCTTTTTTTCCCCCAGACTGCGAGGATCCACTCTGATTGTGTGTGTGTATTTTGCTGCATGTTTAATCCTGTAATTCTGTGTAATTTTTTCCTCCATGGTTGCTGTACTAACCCTCAGAGCTTCAGTAGTGCTGTAGTGTCGTAACAATCGGCTAATCGACAAAATGGCCAGCGCTGCCTGCGAGCGTCCCTGTTCTCGACGCAGACTCGACAGACCCGGTAAGTTTTAGGTTTTTCGGGGGTGCAACGATAAGATGAGGTCCTTACCCTGGTGGGTTTAATCAGAGATTCTCATCATTCTCAGACCTCTCGCACCCACTGAGCTCTGTGTACATGTTACACAATCACTACTGATTACATTCAGAAACATTTTACAGGCCTGTGAAAAAGTATTTACCCCTTTCTGAGTTTTTTTTTTTTTGTTGTTGTTACATATTTGTTACACATAAATGATTGAGATTGTCAGACAGATTTTAATATCACGCAAAGATAACCCGAGTAAATTGTGTTTGCAAATGATGATTTAATTAATTAAGGGGAAAAAAGCCGTCTAAACCTGCCTGGAAAAAGTAATTAATAAACAACACCAGCAAATCCACCTCGGTATGGTTTTGAAACGGCCTAGTCAAAGTCCGGACTTAAATCCAACTTAGGTGCTTGATTGTCATCCAATGTTGCTGAATTAAAACAATTATACAATTTAGAGTGGGTTAAAACCAGGTAGGTTTGGACAGCTTTTTCTTCTCTCTTAATAAATAAAATCATCACTTAAAAACTGCATCTTTGGTTATCATTGTGTAATAATAAAATGTGTTTGATGATCCCAATCATTTATGTCTGACAAATACAGTATGTAAGAAAAAAGAGGAGGGGGGGGGGGTTATAAAAATCAGGAAGGGGGCAAATACTTTTTCACAGCACTGTCTATAAAAACTAGGGTTAGTGTTTAGATGTGGAGGATCAGATCAGCCTTTTGTTGGAGCTGGAGGAGTATCTAGTGTTGAACTTTTCACCCTCAGGGCACACAAGGTCAAAGGTGAGATTATTTATATTCTATGATTTTTGATATTCTAAAGTTAGACCTAAAAGTTAAATCCAGCAGCCACTCAGACAAACTTATAACACTTTATTATAAAATATAATTGTATTTTAACAGAGTGATTTTATGTTGTAAGATGACTTTTATCTGTTAATACGTTACTGTAGTGTAGTTTAACTACCAAAAACAAAACAAGTCTTCCTTTTCGGTTTCCTGTTAGATTTAGTCTTTTATTTTTAAACACTTCTCATTTGTCCTTATCTTATAGACCGACTGAAAGCTCTGTGTTGTTCTGGATTGTCTTGATTAGTTCATCCTTGCGCTTCAGGACAGAACGTTTGATTTGAGAAGCAGAACTCGTGACAACAGTCACATGTAAAGATGGCGGCGCTCGTCAGTGTGTATGGTGACACTATAGTACAGAAGTGGGCGGCAGCTTCGTACTTTAGCTTGTGTCAGGGGTCCAGGTGAATGTTAACCGATGAGAAATCTGAACAGGTCTCGACTATTCATCAGATCATGAGGTGTAAATGGATTCTCAGTAAAGAAATTGATTCGGTTGTGTATCATGTTTGTTTTGTCTGATGATACTCACCGACTCCTAAATTATTTTAATTTAGTTATGTTTGAATTTGAGGTGGTAAAATGTTGCATCTCCTCTATAAGGTGGCTACAGGTGACGCACTTTAATCTATTTACACAGGGGCAGGCAGCACAGTGTGCTAAATAGTAGGAGCGTATTACAAAATTAGAAACAAAATATATATGGAATTAGGATCTTTATAAAATAATGATACGACAACTTAGATTTGCAACACAAATTGGATCAACACTGAGGTATCGTGATATCGTATCGGGTGCTCCTGGGTGATTCCCGTCCCTAGTAGATAGATTTCAGGTAAAATATTACTTCTATAGCTCTTTTAACAATGATCATTGTCGCAAAGCAGCTTTACAGAATGGAAATATTATGGAAATGGATTAGAACATGGACTATAATGATCACATTGTCCCTGATGATGAACAACCCGTCCTCATGTGGGTGATAACGGATACTAATGATCACAAATCCGTGGCTGGTGTATCTGTGTGCTCTGAGGTTGAAAGTTCAATACAACAGGAAAGGTGTTTAAGTTCATGCAGAGGAGACTCCAGTCACAAGCCATTACAGAAAAGAAACTGCCTTGGACACGCCTTCTAGCTCAAGGGGCTTACCTCATTTTTACTTCTTTCTACACTGTAAAGCAGTTCTGAAGGTGTCCAAAATATAATGAACATAAAAATAAATCAATAAAATGAACTTCTCTTCTGCAGTAGAGCTAAGTTTCGGTCTCGCTTTCCTGGAAAAGTCTTCATGACCTTTTGAGCCAGTTGTGTTGTGTCCATGTGAGTTATTTCATAGCTCTGAAATCTGCAGTATTGTTCTAGAATGTAGAAAATAAATCACTACACATAAACCCTTGAATTAGAAGGTGTGTCCAGACTTTTGACTGGTAGTTTGTAGGTGATTTGTGCTGGAGCCCAGAACCATCAGGAATTTTAACTCAGGTGGGGGTGTTTTAACACACTCTCGCAAAAAGAAAAAGTTCAGGAATGTGGAAAAGCCCCCGTTAGTGGAAGGACTGCTAATCACATGCATGAACTATCACTAGTCTAGTATTAGAGAATCTACTAACTGGGTTTGACTCTTAGAATTTTTGATTCTAAATAATTTTTTTCTGTCAGTGATTGAACACATATTCTTTCCAACTGTTGAATCTGTTTTACATTTAAATATCCAATATATTGTATAATTTTTGTATTTAATCTTCTTCCCTGAAGCTCTTTGATCTTAAACAGCCATAATTAAGTTTGACATGACCAACCGCGGATTTTACCTCAGAGTTCACCCGGCTGGTTTTTGTTTGTTTTTTTGGGTACTGTTTCTTTAAGAGCATTGCATCTTAACGAGCTTGGTTCTGATTGGCTGGTGGGTTTTGCTACTGAACTAAAATAAGAAATGCCCCCCCCCTTTTTTTTCAGAGTCATGTAGGAAATTTGCAGAGTTAGTTTAGAGTTAGATAAAGCAATTTCCCTCTGGGATTAATAAAGTTCTTTAAATCTTGAAAAAAAAAGATAAATAAATAAATAATGGCACCCACTACTTTACAGCTGTTAAACGATTTTAGAAACACAGAGCGTAAATTCTGAAGTTATTACTTGACGACTAGCTATAGAGCTAGCAAAGAGATTAGCAAGGCGGAAAATTCTCATTCGAACATTGTCAGTAAAAACTAAATGAGTTCTTTCATTTTCATGTTGCGTGTTATTTTATAATGGATAGTTTTGTCCTTCCTACTTAAAGGCTAATGGAAATTATGCTAATTTGCGGAGAAATGGGAGTTTTCTGGAGCTGAGGTACTTACCGTTGGCCAACTCCATTAAAATGTAAATCACTCCGAAGTGTCTGAAATTGTGCTCCGGCTTCAGGTTTTTTTTTTCCTTCTCAGATTTGCTTTTCTGGGTTTGTGCCAGTCATGTCTATAAAACGTAAGCTAGAGCCCCAAGATTGACATATTTTATTGACAAAAAAATCCTTAAAATCCACTTTGTGTCCCGTCATGCTCTGTGGATAGGTGAATAAAAATTTCCCTTATTCATGAGTTTTTTTTTTTTTTTTACCCCTTACACACACACTGTAGCTCAACTGAGCGATAAAACGAACCCCCCCCCCCCCTCCCTGCCTCTGATGTGTTAATATCTGCAGCTCGTTAAACAGCTCAGGTCTCGGATTGAGTTCTGGACGAGCGGGACCTCTGAATAAACTGTAGACGATGAAGTGTGTACTTGAGCATGGCTGCAGCTTTGGAGAGCTGTGTGTGTGTGTGTGTACTAAAGTGCCCTTCAGTGTGTCAGTCTAAAGAGTGCTCAACTTTTCTCCATTATCAGGCTCCATTTATGAACCCCTCAAGCTGTCCATCCTGCACCGTGAAGATGAGCCTCTGTGGGAGAAACTGGACCGCTTCTACAGCGCAGGTGAGACCACGAAAATCTGACTCGTTTACATGGATGAAGTGTTTACGTCCCCATGGCGGATGTGAAGATGCCACTTACACACACCCCGATTTACTTTCAAGATGCTCCTAATCTCTACCTGACCCTCCAGATTATACTGGAAATGATTTGAGACCATTGGCAGAATCACTAGTTTAAAAAAGAAAAGAAAAAAACACATCATACAGAAGTCATAAAATCACTGAGTCAGCATTCATAATTTATATAATTACTTTTTTTTCTTCTTTTTTTTTTTTTTGAGAGGGAAAAACACAAACTCGTGCAGACATTCCTATACAGTATTTTTTCTATGGCTTTAAAGTTAATCATGCGTTCCATACATGTAAGTTAATCATCTTGAATCACTGAGTCACCATTTGGAAATTAATCATGATAAATTATAAATGTCCTTGTTTTAAAAAGAAAAACATACAAACAAACATTCCTATCCAGTATTGTGGTCAATGGTTTTAAAATAATTCATGCATACCCTATATGTAAATTACTTTGGATTTTTTTTTTCAGGATTTATAAAGTGTCTATAATTCAAGCTGATTAACAGACAGATCGATAGGTCGATAGAGTCACCATTGGGACGTGAATCATTAGGAAGTGATTCACTGAGTCACCATTAGGAAGTGAATCATTTGAAAGTTAATTGTGATAAATTGTAAACTCCCTTGTTTTGAAAGAAACACAAACAAGCATCCCTATTTGTTATTTCGGTCGATGTTTAAAAATTAATCATTTATTCCCCATATGTAAATTAATCATGTTGAATCACGAAGCCACCATTTGGTGACGAATCATCATGATTTAAAAAAAAAAAAAAAGAAAGAAAGAAAGAAAAATAACAGAATGAACATGAATCATGGAGTTACCATTTGATAATGAATAATGATGAATTAAAAGGTTCTTGTGTTTTTGCAGAAGAAGCAAAAATAAACTCATTCTCATACTTTCTTGCATTTGCGAATCCACAAATGAACAATAGATTCAGCATGTATAAATGAACCAAAATTAGGTGCGGAGTGTCTTGCTTGAAAAAAAATGAAGTCTGTTGAATCAAGACAAATTACAGAAAGTATAAACAATAAACCACAATAAATTATAGAGTAATGTGTTTAAAAATGAATCGGCCCACCACATGGAAATGAGTCAAGACGAATCATAGCGTCGACTCATAGAGAAATGAATCATAAAGAATTAATAGAAATTAATAGAATAATTAGAAATAAATCACTGAAAGAATGTTTGTAAATAAACTAAGTGGCAGATTCAGCTGTTTGAAAGATAAATCATTTGTGTTTTCAGATTCAAAAGTTATTGTTTTTCGTCTGTAAATACATCACGGATTCAGATGAATATAAAATAAATATACACTCTGAAAAAAAAAAAATCTCTGAAAAGGGGCATGCAATAATATTTTGCTTGCATACCTTTAGCTTTTCTTACTTAGACACACACACACACACACACACACACTGTGGATTCCAGTTCATTTCAGTCCTGGAATATGCTCTGTTCCATCAGGGAAGAAGAAAACCTCCATAGATGTGATACTCTGGTGATTCAGTACATTCAGGTCGTCAGCTGACTACATTTTATTGCCCCATAATGTTACTGAGTCTAGACCTGAGTAACTGATCAACTCCAGATCATAACACTGTCTCCAGAGGCTTGTACAGTGGACACTATGCAGGATGTCCTTCCCTTCTTACCCTGACACGCCCTTCACTCTGGAATAGGGTCAATCTGGACTCATCAGGTCACATGACCTTTTTCCTTTGCTCCAAAAGCATGTATTCTTTGCTTGATCCATGAAAACCTTGATGACTACAATTTTTTTTGTCCAGTCAGTATTAAAAAATCAAACCCAGTAAACTGCAAGCTCTCACTTTTAAAATAAATTGTAGATTCTCTTTAGTTTTAAGTTAATCAGACTGTAGTGTGGAGTCATCCGTGAATCCAAAATGGAATCGATATGAATTATTGAGGCTCTTCTTTAAAATTAAATCAAGATGAATCATGGACTGGAAATGAATTGAGTTACACCATCGATTCCCTGTTGTAAATGAATCCCGGCCACTGTTTAAAAATGAATCGAGATGAAACATTGATTTTCAGACAGGAAACTTCATTTCGGGTTCAAAAATGAATCAGACTGTTGTTTGAGTCCTCTCTGAATAAGAAAGTGGATGAGGTTCAGTTATTGAGTTTCCTGTTCGAAAATGAATCTGTAAGTATTATAGAGATGGGAATCAGCAGGCCTCACCCGATATGATATCACGATACCCATGTGCCGATATGATTAAAATTGCGATTCTGTGTGCATTACAATTTCATAAATGTCCCGATTACAATTTTAAGACATTGACCTTTAAAGTTTTATATCTTAGCTTTATTCACCAGCTTCACAACAGGATTGAATGAGTAAAAAAAAAAAAAAAATCTGTTTCTGTTGCAGCACGCAGAAGCTCGTGCACTCGGCCCAGAATTGTTTATATCCGAGGCGGATCGGTCATGTCTGATCAAACTGAAAACCAGCCGATTCCAGTCACTGGCTGATCGACCGACGTGTCTTTACTATAAATGTCATAAATCATTTAAAAGTTAATTTCTGAGCCTCCGAGTGGCGCAGTGGTAAAGTGCTCGCCCTATCATCCGGAGATCGCGAGTTCGAACCACGGGTGATGCTGTAACCTCTCACAGCCGGAGGCTTATAGAGAGCTGATTGGCCGAGCTCTCTCACAGGGGAGAGATGAGAGGTACTTCGGGCTCTCACATTATTGACGGCTCTACAGCCAATCAGGGGCGTCTGTGAGCTCACGCAAGCAGAGGGAGCGGATAGCGCTGACCTCCGAGTGTGTTACGCTGCCCCCAATGGTGCGTGAGCGAGCAGTTCGAAAAGATGCGGTCGGTGACGTCACGTGAGTCGGAGGAAACACGTGATGGTCTGCTGCGGCCCACCCGACTGATTGATAGTAGAAGCTTGATTTGGGAGCCCCTTAGTGATGGGGAGGAATTGGATACGACTAAATTCTGGGAGAAAATCGGGGGAAAATCAAAAGAAAAAAAAAATATATATATTAAGTTTATTTCGGAGTCAATGTGATGTTACATGAACACAAAACTAACTAAATCGCTTTTTTTAAAGTAATTAGGTCATCATTTGAGAAAATATCCTATATTCATTATTTACTAGCCTAATTACATAAGAAGCATAGAAATCTGTGACGAATGTAAGTCAGTGTCTGAAATCGTATCCAAATAAATCCAGTGAAAATAAGTCATGATATTTCATAAAGCTCCTAGTTACTATTTCTATGAATGAAAAAAAATCTGTATGTATCATGAACCAAATACTAAGACTGAGTTTAAAATGATTCATATTTAATCAGAGAGATAGTATTTAGAAAATGAATCACAATGAATTGTTTGGACAATTAACCTGTTGTAAGGTTTATATTAAGAGGAACTGATAAGGAATCAAAATGATTTGAGTTTAATAATAATAATTAAAAAAAAGAACAGCTTGAAAAAAAAATGATTCAGATGAATCAAAGAGTCGCCTGTTTAGAAATGAGTCGAGATTCAGGCAGGCGTATGACTCCATCGGTCCCTCGGACAGCGATTAGACGGACGTTATGGACGATTTTCATCTGTTGTATAAACATGCGCTACTTGATTAATCGATACTTGTCCGTCTCACTTCACCGACTGACCTTCAGCCGTCTGTCTCTCTGGCCTTCTGCTCTCTACACCATTATTTTCCTCAGCTGTCAACCCTCACTGATTTATGAACTCACTCTGATGTCAACTGTCCATTAAATGGAGATTTATCCGAGCTGTTTCAGATTTTTCTCTCCATGTTGTTTTCACAAAGCGAGCTGATTTACGCAGGTTCAGGTTTTTGATCAGGGATAAAAAGCAATGACGAACAGCTGGAGCTTTTGTAGCTGAAGAAAAAAAGGCGAGCAGGAGCGCTAAGCTGAGATTGGAAGCTTAAACACACACACACGCACACACACATCTACCAGCCGGCTTTGAAAGACGATCTTATATTTCATGAGTTCGCCAACATGTATTTGGCTTATCTTATCAAAAGTTTTTTATATGTATAAATATGGAATAAAACTTTCTTTTTGGTTAGAAAAAAGTTTAAGTTAGCCCTTCAGAAACACATTTTAGTAAAATCTTTCTTTTTTATTTTCACATGCATTTATTTTTTGTGGGGCTTGTCACAGAAATAGCATTAGATTAATTAATGTTTATGTTACTATTTAAACATTCTTCGTGATTCTGTAAGGGGAAATATACCTTCGAATACATCTTTAAGATTTATGAATTCTAATATTTTCATGTGAACTTCGTGATATATGTGGAAGATTTTCTTTTTTTTTTCCCAAATCTCTCTGAATAACAACTGACTTGCCTTAAGATGGCCCACTGGTCATTAATATTCATGAAGCAGATCCCACAGTACATATTAATATTCATCAGCTTGTTAATAAGTTTCTCAGCAAAAAGAAGCATCATTTTGATGTTAAAGCATGAGATGTCTACTTTTGAAATCAGTGTTTAGTAACATCAGATGAGATGCCGTCCTGTTGTAATATATAATCACTTGTGTTTTTTTAAATATTATATTTCATATTATATTTTATATTAAATATTTTATATTAATATTATTGTCAAATTTGTGTTTTGAAGAAACGTTTTTGTTTTCCATTTGGATTTGACGCTAGTACACTAAAAGGCATCTTAAATATAGTAGGGAAGCTCTTCCTTACATACTGTCGAATGATATCTCAGAAAATAATATTTGTGCCGTCATTTTCCGCATGAAAACAAAGTTTTAAATAATCTTACCTAAGAGACTGAGACTTCTAAAAAATATATATACATTCTTTATTTGCAAGGCACAAAATCCCAAAATATCAAAGTACGTATGACATTGATACCGTAACTGCACCGACAAATTGTCCTTTTCAGTATCTAGGACTAAATAAAAATAGAATAATAAATATATTTTTGATAATAATAAAACATGCACTAAAGAAACTAAAAACCTAAAGTGCACAAAATTGCAAGGTAAATGAAGCCCAAAATAAAACAAATTGTTTCAGCGTGTTTTTCTAAATGTGTTCAGAAAACTGAACAGCTTAATTTTCAGACATTGAAGTCAAATACCGAAGACATCCATCAAAATGTTCTTCAAAACATCAAATGAGTAAAATGCTGGGAGCTTAAAAGATAAAGTGCACAGAGCCTCACAGTTAACACTGAGCATCGTTTATGGGGGAAAATGCCAATATCAATGACAACGTGAAGGAAAATGCAGTCGATCAGGATTCAACAGTTTCTGTCATGGAGATTTGTCTCGACTCTTGAAGGTGTTTATCAGCCATGCTCTGGATTTGTTTTGCAGTTGGAAATGCGTCAGTGGACGACTTCAGTTTGTTTGTGTTTCATCACAGCGTTGCACGCGGTGCAAAACAACTTACCTCCATGTTCGTGAAGAATTCACATCGGGGAATTAATTATTTTTGTTGGTGAATGCAAGTCGTTTGTGTTGCACGTCTGCATCTTCAAAAGTAGAATCGAGGAAGTGTGTTTGGTGATGTATTGATCTTGTTTTGTCTGGGTTAAATGCTAAGTTTATTGGTCAGTTGCAGAAAGGTTACAGTGATTATATAAAATTACACGGGCACACAGGGGGCATGGAGATTGGTCGAATTTGCATTAATAGTTATACTTGTGACATCATAAAAATATAAGAGAGTCTGGCTCTTTGGAAGCAAATTATGATGAAATGAGGGGGGTCAAGACTTTTGCACAGTACTGGTAATTGTGTCTTCTTTTTTTTTTGTCAGTTACATAAAAATACAGTTTGCTTTCTCAAGAGCCTCAGATGTTCAGTTAGAGGAAGTGAATGAGGTAATTGATGAGGACATTTCCTGCCCCTGTAACGGTTTATATGTTGTTTAATAGAGTGAGATCCGAATGCACTTTAATGAAGAAAAATATCTAATAAAGAGCAAATTCTTTCAGAATTCCTGCTTCAAATGATTTCTGTTCACTAGACATCATTTGCGATATCATTTGCATCCCAAACACAAATGTTTTTTTCCCTCTTGCATTAAATTTAAAGTTTATATAACAAAGCACAGAAATGTAAAAGTGACAGTGTATCGATTTACGGTCAGAGTTGTTGATGTGGCAGTGGGGGCGTGGTCAGGGGTGAGCTATGGACTGAAAGGAGGCGGAGCGCCCGGCAGGTCAGGAAGTAAAGCTGAAATTTGTATGAATAAATAAATTGATCAAAGTTAAAGAAAGATTGCGATATAATGGAGCTACTAAAGATCAATATTTGTTTGAAATTGAAACTAGATTAGTCCTGAATTCACCATTTAGGAAACACTTAAATTAATCAAACACACAGATGAATCATAGAGTCACTGAATCAGGATTTATCATAGGCACGATCTGGACATACATAATGGTGAGTTATAGAATCGTTATTTAAAAATCATGAGATGTAATCACTGTTTGGAAATGAATTGTGAATCGTAGAGTCATCATATAAAAATTAATCCTGACAAATCATGGAGTCACCACTTCATAAGGGTGAGCACTTAAAGAGACTCGGTCATATTCACTGAGTCATTTAGAAATTAATCACAAATTGGAATCATCATTTAGAAGTGATTCATAGAGTCGCCCTTTGGAAATTAATCTACACTTTCTACTACAGTTAAACCTTACACTGCGGGCATAATCTGTTCCGGAAGCGTGCTTGTAGATCAAAGCACTCGTATATCGAAGTGAATTCCCCAATAAGAAATAATGGAAACGCTGATGATTCGTTCCATAACCCTAAAAGATTCATATAAAAATAAATAATAGAAGTATTAAGTAAAAATAAATATATATTTATTAATAATTTATTAATAAATAAATAATTAATTAATTCTAAAGACAAAATAATTTCCTTCACTTTTCACCTTTGAAAAGAATCTGAACTGGTGTTCGACGATAGGAGAAGCAGGAGGAGGAGGAAGGGGGAATCTTCTTTTTTTGCATGACTTTAACAGTTAAGCTCTCTAATGACTCTTCCTTTTGCCTCCTTTTGAAGATTTCGCAGAAACGTGTGCATTTGCGTCTAAAGTGCTTAGATAGTTTCCCCTCCCTCCAGGCTATTTGGACAGGCTATAAATAATGTCTAATCTTTTTTTTCTTTGTCTTTTTTTCCCCTCATTTCTTTGTATATTTACTTGTTTCTGCACATGTATTTAGATTTAGCACACAGGTGAGTGTGCACGAGGGTCTGGGGTCGTGCACGGGAGTCTGGGGGCGTGCACAGGGGTCAGGGGGGCGTGCACGGAGGTCACAGAACTATGGGTGGAACTGAGTGAACCAGCTGAGGATTATAACTCAGCACATTCCGGTCGTACAGTAGAAAGCATGCATCTGAGGAAACAAATGAAGCTGACGGTGCATGCACTGGATTTTTTTTGTGAGACGAGTAAAGTTTATTCAATTTAATTTAATCCATATTCTTTCATTTTGTTGCTCTGCAGTTTTAGCTGATTAGGTTTAAATAGTCAGTGAGATTAATTAGAGACTTAGGGAGTTCTAATAAGATGAGATAAAGAAAGATTGAGATATTGGAGCAACTAAAGTCAGATTAATTAGAGATTAAGGGAAGTCTAGTCACAGGGTGTGTGGCCGAGCGGCCGCCTCCTGATTAATCATTCGACTAATCGAATCAAAGTTTCTCTCTCTCTCTCTCTCTCTCTCTCTTTTTCTCTCTCTCTCCCTCTTTCTCTCTTTCTCTCTCCCTGTTTTTGGGGTCGTCTCAGATCAACCTTTGTTTTCAGGTAACACTTTATTATTTTCCA
The DNA here is from genome assembly GCA_030014345.1 of Clarias buthupogon. Lineage (NCBI taxonomy): Eukaryota > Metazoa > Chordata > Actinopteri > Siluriformes > Clariidae > Clarias > Clarias buthupogon. Next base: position 2,004,173 of record JAQMYK010000023.1, on the reverse strand, counting down.
TATTTCTGCACACGGACTCGACAGATTGGACGGAGCGGTCGTCCTCATCATTATCACGCTGTACGGAGGCTGACTGGGCTGCAGCACACAGATTAGTGACCTGTGCGGAGGAGTCCGGCCCTATGCGACAATTACTTCCGTTTCCTCATCATCACCTATTTTCCTTTTCTTTATTATTATTATTACATAGAGACAGTTGAAGCTGATCCGTGACAGGATGACAATTAGAGATAAATAGACAGTCAGACCGACAGTGAGACATATTGTTGGACAGACAGCATATTACCTGTGACAGTGAGACAAATAGACAACAGACAGACAGACAAAGAGATGAATAGTTAAACAACTGTCTGTCTGACTATTTATCTCTGTCTAATTTTCTTTCTGACTGACTCTGATTTTCTGCCTGTCTGTTTGTCTAATTGTCTCTCAATCTGTCTTTCTGTCTGATTGTCTGCCTCTCTGACTGTCTATTCTGTAACTCTCTGACTCTCTGAATAAGTATTCATCTCAGTCAGAGAGTCAGACAGAAAATTTGACCGTTTGTCTGTCCATTTATCTCTGTCTAATTGTCTGACTGTGTATCCAACTAGCTAGTCTCTCCGTCTGTCTGTCTGTCTGTCTGTCTGTCAAGATTCACAGATGCTTTATTGGCATGACAAATATTTACATTCGTATTGCCAAAGCTTAGAAGTAAGGTGCAAGAAAATAACAGGAATAGAAAGAAAAAACAGAATAGTACAGAAAGAGCAATAATAAATAAAAGAGCACAGACATTTAGTCAAAGATAAAGTGACTATCATCTATTCGTCTCTGGATGTTTTAATCTATCGTCTATTCATACATATCTACAGTATGTACCCTACTTGCCTGTCTGGCCATCTCTCTTTCTCTCTGTCCATCTGTCTTTAGTCCAGCTGTCGTGTGTCTGCAGTATTTCTGAATATTGTATCTGGTCTTTCTTGTGTTCATGAGAAACTTTTATTTAAATTTCTTTTAGATTTATGTTTATTCCTCGAGTCAATGTTTTATCCATTCTGTGCGAGTGTGTGTGAGAGAGAGAGAGACGTGATGATTTTACTAAAGTGTTTGAGGGTTAATGGAGTTTTTATACAGCAGGACGGCCCCTCAGTAATAAATCTGGAGGTGTAGGAGTTGTGCTGCAGTACACACCGCTGTGCCGCTGTAATAAACTTTATAGAGGAGCATTTAAACAACTCGCACCGCTTCCACCCCGAGATACCCCGCAGTCCGTACAGCAGGGGGGAAGAGAGAGACCGCACTTCAGCTGGAACTGTACTCATAATAAAACCTGTAGTGTACCTCTCACACACACACACACACACACACACGCCTCAACCACATCGCTCTTACTGCGCACATTACTCACCTGCTTTACACCTGATAAACCCCTTCCCCTGGGTGTGTGTGTGAGAGATTAATATTTTCATATACAAGCACTGCTTATCTATATTTATATACCGACTAGATTATAGAGCCATCCAGAAATATTGGCACCCTCAGTAAAGTTGCTATGAAAATTACACAAAACCTATTTTAAGGGAATAAAAAAGGAAACATTAAAAAAAAAAAAAACCTGTTCTCTGAATGTTTTATATGAATGCATTTTTTAATGAGGAATATTACACTGTTTGTTCATGAATGAAATAAACATTAAACACAGTGAGCTACACTTATATTTATTTATACAAATACAGATATAGATTATACCTGACTAAGGCTTTTCCTCTGTTCCTTCCATCTCTCTCTCTTTCTCTCCCTGTCTGTCTCTCTGTAGTGAAGTGCACTATTCTGAATTATCAGAGCCCCACCACTGGACTGTTTCCTGTGAAGACCTGCTCCGACTGTAAAGAGGCTAAAGTGCGAGATTCACTTTACTGTGCTGCCAGCGCCTGGGCTCTGGCTCTCGCTTATAGGTGAGACACATACACACACACACACACACACCTGTGGGCTGATATTCTAATGAGCTCTCTGAATGTCAGCGCTGAGTGTGTGTGACTCAGGACCGCTCTGTCTGTAGAGTTTCAGATTCAGGAGACTTAAACCACACCAAGTAGAAGTCTCTCTTTATTAAAGTTTAGTCATACACACACACACACACACACACACACATACATATATATATATATACACCCTCATACACTTCCACACAAACACCCTCACACACACACATACACACCCTCACACATACACCCTAATACCCTCCTACACTTCCACACAAACACTCTCATACACCGCCACAGACCTTCACACACACCTTCATACACCCTCACACCCACACCCACATACACCCCCTCCCACACCCACACACACACCCTCACACACCCACACACACTCTCGTACACACCCACACACACCGCCTCCCACACCCACACACTTCCACACACACCCTCATACACACCCACACACACACCCTCACACACTCCCTCATACACCCTCACACCGTACACACTTTTAGTACCCGTGCTTGTGTTCAGTAATTTTTCAGATTCTGCTTCTTTAACTTCAGGACTGTAACAATAAAAAGTTCAGAGCTAATCAATAAAAAGTGACGAAGCAAAAAGTAGGAAAGAAAAAAGCTAAAAATGATGAACAACAACACAAATAATTTAAAGGAAAACCTGAAGGGAAATATAGAAGGAAAAGAAAAGAAAAAATAAAGCTGAGCAAAATAAGATTGTAAAAATGAATGATGATGAAGAAGTAAAAGAAAAGGAAAAAATAAAGCAACAATAATGAAAAGTGTAGAAAACAGAAGTAAGTATGAACATCTGTCAGCTTTACATTGATTGGTTTACAAGTGATTGATAAGTTAATAAATAAATTAATAAAATAAAGCCAAATAAATAATAAAATTAGAAGGTGCTCTTGTCAGAATTACCATCAAATTCTTAAATTTTTAATTGTATTTCTTAAAAAAATAAATAAAGGAACTTTCAATGAGAAATATTTTAATGAAGAAACAAATAAGTGCATACATGCAAATTCTGTTTGTATTATATTATAGAGTTATATTATAGAGTCTGATTTCTTTAAGTATACTGTTTTATTATAAATCTAAACACCACTGTGCTGTGCACGAACCTTATTATCCAAATTTTAATGAGCAAAATTATGGATAAATATTTGTTCCAGGCTTTAAATAATCTGTCTGTAAGTTAACAATAACAGTAATAATCATACAGTAATAATTGAGTGATTTTATTTATCCATGTATGCGTGAGTGTGTTACGTTACGTCAGTATTTAACCCTGTGGTCAGTGTGAAGAGCTTACACTCTCCCGCAATAAGCTGGGACGGAACGTGCGGGATTGAAATGTTATTACGGCGTGTCGAGGAGAATAATGTGTGATTAGCGGCCATATAAACAGCTAAACAGGCGTAACGTGAGCAGCTGAGCGGCCGGCGCTCGTGTCGAGTGGCAGTAATTTGCTGGAGCAGATGTGTAAACACCTGGCCGAGCGGGGTGAGCCGAATCCTGCGCTGCACACGTCAGGACAATTACACACTCCGACTGTAGGATAAAGTGCTAATATTTAACAAAGGAGAAGAAACAGATGTTCAATGAGAAGGTGTTTATGGAATATAAATCAGTTCTAACACACACACACTTGACACTGTCACACGAAGATGGCGCTGTTGAGTCACCGAACCCCGACATGGCCCCTCGCATTGTGTTTTTGGTAAAGTCACGAGCCCGGTGCTGAGCCGCCTCAGTGTGTGCTTGTGAGAACACAGCTAGTGAGACACGTCACGTGTCAAGCACGGCCCATACCACATACTCTCCTAATAAAGTTTCTCACGTTTACACCGATCTCATTTAACACCCCCCCCCGCCCCCACCACCACCACCGCCTTTCACAAACAAACATCATGTGTTGTTTTCTTTCTTTGTTATATTCTCTTCATAAATGTGTTACGGCCGCGGCTCCGGAATGGGACAATAGGACTCAAGTACTTTTGACCAGTTTGTGTGTGTGTGTGTGTGTTGTTGTACAGACGCATCGATGATGACATGGGCCGCACACACGAGCTGGAACATTCTGCCATTAAATGCATGCGTGGGATTCTCTACTGCTACATGCGCCAGGCAGACAAGGTGAGTGTGTGTCCGAGTGTATCTCTGTCCCCATGTGTGCAGCTGTGTGTCCAAGTGTCGTCCTGAGTGCCTAGCTGTGTGTGTATGGCAGAATGCATATGTAAGTGTGTGTCTGTAAGTGCATAGCTGTGTGTCCCCGAGTGTGTAGCTCTGTGTGGTGTTGCATCGTTGTTATTGTCTCTGTGCTCTGTTTAACTGAGAGAAGTTATTTACCGACTCTTGAGAAGTTTAGTGGCCAATCTGATCAGACTAGGAGTCACTACTGCAGTTTTTGCCCCTTTGCCCCAGTGTTGGGGCAGTTTGTTGGAAAGTGCAGTAAAATGATTCAACTTCATCACAGGGACAAATGTCCACTACAAAACCACTTATTTGTTTAGTATGTTGTTATTGATTAGTTTTTTCGACCCTGTACACAGTTAGCTGAGTGCTAGCACAGTTAGCTTGAAGTCTTCCGGTTAAGGATGACGTCGTGCCTCTGGATGTGTCCTTTACTGCTGTTTTAATGATGTTCTACTTTTTTAATTATTTTACAGAAAACTGCTAGCGTAGTGCATGCAGCACTTCTTGATGATCAATGATCCTCAGACAGTTCACCACACACACACACACACACACACAGAGGGCTGAGTGTAATCGCATCTTGAATATTGTTTCGTTTCATTTACTCCTGACCTCTAATTCAGGAGAAAGCTTTATCACGTCTTAATTAGAGCGCAGTGTTTATGCAGCTAATTGCACAGTGAGGTGCTCCATTAGCGTCTGTCTCCTCCGCTCTCCAAAAACATGCCAGCTTTCAGTGCACCGCTAATGCAGCTAACGCCGCTAATCACCAGAACATCCGGGCTGCAGGTGGATACGGGACAAACCGGCGAAAACAGAAACTCAAAACAAAATGTCCTTTACAATCACACGCGCTGAGCTGTTCAATTTAATGGAGGAGCACTCTCACACACACACTCGTTAACAGGCTTATGCAGTATAAAATCTCATTAAGATGTGTAACATTATGAATGAAGGTTATTTCAATGTCATCGTCATTAAGAATAACTTTTAGAGAATCACAAACTCCTCCACCGAGCCTGACACACTGTAGCCACGCCCCCTTCTCTGAGTCTGGCACACTGTAGCCACGCCCCCTTCACCGAGCCTGACACACTGAGGCCACACCCTCCTTCTCTGAGACTGACACACATGTCTCCTACACACAGATTTGCATGGCACACTTGAGGCCACACCTCCTTCACTCAGACTGACACCTCCTTTATTAACCAGATTCACTGAGGCCACACTTCCTTTAGTGGGACTGAAGCACGAAGGCCGCACCTCCTTGACTCAGACTGATGCACAGAGGCCACCTGTCACGTGTTAGGCTGAAATTAATATCAGTACTGTTTGTGCCGTTATTCACTTTATAGTATGAATTTAAATATGAATCCGTGTGTTCTTTTCATAGGTTTTGCTTTCTTTATGATGTGCCGGAAACAAGCCCTTCTTTATTCTGTCTTAAAATCTTTGGCTTGAATAAAACCCTAAGCAAGCACTTTCACCCTTACCAAGAAATCCTTCCGGCTTTTTAGTAAAATCTGCTCTTTGTACTAATACTCTCGTTATTCCTGCTGAGAGATTCCTGAACAATAATTAATAACATGCAGTGTCAGATCCTGTCTTTACAGATTGCTTTCTTTGCTGATTAATACACTTTAAACAGTGAAGTGACAGATCTGCAGTGTGTGCGGCTTTTTTTGTCCACGTCTGTCTCGATCGCTTAAAGATCTCATAGGTGAGACGCTTCACGACGAGACGTCTGTACGAGTCCGGAATGTCTAACTGAGGTTTAAGCAGCAGGACTGTGCCGGCTATAAATATACATGTGCAGTGTAAGCAGCTGTCATGGTGCAGGAAGGAATTTTCTGTAGGATCTGTAGAATTTCTGACTGAGTGAACAATCCAGAGGGAGTACGGTGGTATGCAGTTAATATCATGTTGTCAAATTACATCTCTTAAACAAGGTATCATCTGTCTTTGGGAATATAATACAGCCTTGATGGTTTGTGCAGGCAGTACATTCAGAAATAAATGATATATTTTATCACACAGTCTGTAGAAACGCATCAACACACTCGATATGAACAAGTCTGTATGAAGAGGAACCGAATTTATAATACAGCACTTAGCACTCTCGGCTCACTCGATCCATTTAATTTCCCTTTTTCTTTCTATGATAATGTCAGCGATTAAGCTTGTGTTTGTTGTTAAATGGATGGAAGTTGTTAGCTAGGGAGTACAAGTGTCAAAACACCAAATTGAATATATGTTTTGTTTGTGTATCGTGTAATCAGCTCCAGAATGGTGTATCATGTTTGACCCTGAGACTAAATCATCAATGATGAGGATTCAATTCAATTATATTCTGTTAGTTTTGTGTGTACAGTGTTTTAAAACTAGATTATTGTATTTTTTTTGTTTACAAAACAGCTTTATAGAAATGTATAACTTCTCCCTGAGAGGACATGAGGAAGAAACCCAGAGAGGAACCAGACTCAGAATTAAACTCATCATCTGGGTGACACAAGATTATAAATCATTCCCTTTCAAAACTGCATAGTGTGAAGTCAAAGAGTTCAATTATGCAAACTGGAAATCTATTATAGTTTAAAAATGAAGTGTCTGTTTTGTTGAATTTTTCTGAGTGTTATCTTTAACCAGACGGTATGACTTCTTCACTATCAACAAACTTGTGTCGCTCTGGATAAGGGGCCGTTTGCCAAATACATAAATGTAAATAAGTGGGAAAGACCGCTTCAAAAACATAGCAGTTCACCCATGCCTCTCCATGCCTCACACACAAGTCCCCCAGATCTGCACCTTTACATAACAACAAATCCATTCACAAAAGACTTAATTTAAACAAATATGTTTTCACCCTAGACTTAAACACTGAGGCTCCTTCTGAATCCAAAATCCTATTTAAGGAGGCAGTTCCATAACTATGGGGGGCTTTGTAAGAATAAGCTCAGTCCCTGCTGTATTTTTCGTTACACATGGTACCAACAAATAGCCTGCACCTTTTAATCATAAATGTCCCAGATAAGAAGCTGGGGTCAGAGAGGATACAGCAACCCTGGAGCAGATACGGTTAAGAGCCATGTTCAAGGGCTCAATTATGGCAGCTCAGCAGTACTGGGGCTCGAAACAACAACCTTCCGATCAGTAACCCAGAGCCTCAACTGTTTGAGCCACAACTACTTTTCTGTTGAAGCTTCACTCTGGATGACATTGACTTTCAGATCACAGCAATGAGTTTAGTATGATAATGGGTTTGAGACGACAGGGTGTTGGACTATTATGATGAGTTTTTGATGATGTTCTTGGGACGACACCGATGCATTTAGGGCAACGATAATGAATTTATTATGATGTTCATTTAATTCAATTATGATATGTTTGGTATGACCTTGACTTAGGGTCAATGTCGAGTGTAGAATGTCATATTTGAGAGAAACACTTGTTTAGGATGATGATGCATTTTGGGACGGCAGGGTTAGGACAGCGATGTCAAGTGATGACGTGTTTGGGATGAGTATGCACGAGGGTGGGTAATGTATGCAGAACAATCACATGGTTGGGATGCAGAAGGATTTCGAATGACGGCACATTTGAGACAGTTGGTGATTTGGTGAATTGGGACGTTGAGGATGCAGTGAGGAATCTGTGAGTGTTGATGTTGTGTGTCGAACAAGATTTTAGGAGGGTGACACGTGGGTCGACAGTGTTTCTGAATAGGTCTTCAGGACGAAGTGATGAGATGACTCTTGCACTGCGACCCCTGCTCTTAACTTATGTTTTATTACTAATAAAACAGATGAAGGAGAAACTGACACACTCTCTCTCTCTTTTTTTGTTTTTGCTCCTGCTCTCAGGTGGAGAATTTTAAACAGGACCCGAACCCGTACACATGTCTCCACTCCGTGTTCAACGTTCATACAGGAGATGAGATTTACTCCTACAAACAGTACAGTCACCTGCAGGTACTCGCTCTTCCCCTCGTCCTCGCTTCACTCAGCACACTCCACTCACATCCCTACATTCATCACGCTCTCAATTACTTCCCGCTTCTCTCCCAGAGCGGGGCTTTGCTCCGGACGTTTACTCGGAGAGTGATTAGTGGAAAGGTCGCGGCACGAGGATGATGCTAATGACTCACCTCGAGACCCTCTGTCTCGTTACATGTTATAGATTAGCTTTTATATTTTATTTATTTTAACGTAGCTTTTAATCCTTACAAAGGTCAGGGATTTAGAGAGAGAGAGAAAGTTAACATTGAGAATCTGTGCGTGAAAGACATCTCGAACATCACGCTGATGTCATTTTCATTTTCACACAGAGTGTATTTAATATCATATATGGATATTAAAAGCATGAGATGTGCGTTTCTTTTTAAAAATACAATATAAGGAACACCAGCAGAAGAATAGAGAAGATATGGAGAGCCTCGCCGTGGGCCGTAACCTTATTCCAGCTAAATAAGGTTTGTGCTGCTGACTGATCTGAGGAATAATAAAGCTGCAAGGCCAAGGCCATAACCCAAGGCCATAAGCACATAATGAAACTTGTTCTGGTGTTCATTCGGTCCTTTTGTGTTTGTATAAAAGTCAGATATTAAAAAACTTAATTATCAAGCAGATCACTGAGCTGAGAGGTGTCTGCATTTTTCCTCATAACGTCCTGATGTGGAAAGGAATTGTGCTTATCTTTTGTATCTTTTGTTATAATAATTACATTTTATTCCATTAAACTTTAAAAGTTTTTTTTTTATTTTATTATTGGAGTGAAATGAAAATTTAATGTAATATTTTTACACAATTACGTTTCAGTGCCACATGGTAACTAATTCTTCACTGTAATTTAAGTCATAACCTTTAACTTTTACTTCATCCTCTGTTCATACCGAGACTTTCACACAGTGATAAATATTTAAATACAAGGCTGTTAAAAACAAACAAATAAAAGTCAAAAACAAGTTTTATTTATTTATCAGTAAAACTGCATTTGAGAGTCGAGTCTATAAATATTAATAAGTCAATAATGATCTGATTTCTTTGTAATGTTCCTCTGTTGTTATTCTGCAACATGAAGCAAGAAGGAAAGTCATACTCAGGAAAAAAACTGAACGGAAAGAAAGAAACAAAAAATAAAGAAAATAAGGGAACTGAGAAGAAGAGGGAGAGAAGAGAAAAGGGAAATAAAGTAGCTGTTAAAAGACAACAATCAACAAAGAAAGCAATTGAATAAAGACAGAATTTGGTTGTGGAAAAGTTAAGAATTTTACTTTTAAAAAGTAAAAAAAAAATTAAGCGACAAGTTGAAAAAGAAAATTAATGTGTAGACTAACTAAATATTGTGTAGACAGAAACTGACAAAGTGACTACTTAAAAAAAAAAGTTATGTAGGTTTACAGAAATGAATAATAAAGATTAACTTAAAGAAGGAGAGAGAGAGAAACTATTAAAAGAAAGAAAGAACATCTTAACCTTTAAAAAAAAAATTATAAAATACTTTTCTTTACAAATATGGCTGGGGAAAAAAGACCTGTCTAAATGAAAGAAAGACCCTAGCTATATAAAGAAAGAAATGAAAAAGAAATATTTCAATTAATTGAAGAATCTATTGAAATGAAACTAAATGAACTAATTAAATAAAGAAAGAAATTGACATTTTTATCATTTTTGCTTTGACCTCATGCCCCCCCCCCCCCTCTCTCCCTCTCTCTCCTCAGATCGATGCCGTGTCTCTCTTCCTGCTCTACCTGGTGGAAATGATTTGTTCTGGTCTACAGATCATCTACAACACTGATGAGGTACAGCACTGTACAGAGAACCATGTGTGTGTGTGTGTGCGCGTGCGTGTGTGTGGACCCAGGCACAGACACGCTCTGACACACTTTGTTAGATGTTGTAACGTGTTAACACCGTGTCAGCAGGAAGTCGAGCGATGCCAGAGAAATCCGATCTGCTGCCAGGAGACCTCGCGCCCTCTCCCTCACGCCCTCGCGCCCTCTCCCTCACACACACATTTCTCTTCTTTTATATATTTTGATCTGTGTTTAATTAATAAGCTCAAATATTGATGGTTATCAACTTTTAAATGAAACTTTTAAAGTAAATTAATGTAAGGAAACAATTAACAATATTTATAATTACTATAAAAAGACATAGTTAATTATTTATTCTGATTAATATTAAATTAAACACAGCAGTAAACAAATACAGATGTAGAGTAAATAAATAAAGACATTTCAACAAGCTGGACTTCTGTATTAAATATTTATACTAATGTCCACATGGGATTTCTAACTCCTCCAAACACATCACCTGAAGAGGTTTTATAGGATTTCTGTTCCATTAGCGGCTCAGGGTTTTAACAGGCGTGTTTAAACAGCGCCCACCGGGCAGCGTAATGTGATTTAAAAGCAGAGATGTGAAATCACCGAGACAATTCGGCCTTTTATTAATGAAGGACAGAGCGAAGGAGAGACTGAGAGAGACGGGACAGAGGAAGTCAAGTTCCTGCTCTTGAATGAAATTAAATGAAATGAACACACCTTCCCGTCCAATCAGATGTATCACAATTAATAAATACAGGAAATAAGAATGTGAGTTTTTTGTTTTGTTTGTTCGTTTGTTTTTTTGCGCACGGAGACAGAAGCGAGGAAATCGAATGATCCTTCCGGGGCCGCCGCTGTTTGTTTATCCCGCTGTCGAGCTCTCCGCATGAATCACTTTTATTTTATCCCAAAAATAGAAATCTCCTCGCTTTCTCCTCCTTTCTCTTGTCGCCTGTCCCATTTCGGCGTGCTCGAGGGCCTCGCCGCTTTCCTCCTGTTAAATTAAAGCCCTCGTCACTCGGTTCACTCCCCAGTGATTACACACTTCCACATTTACACGCTCCGAACTCATCATTCTTCCCGCAGCGTGTTTCCCGTGGCCTCGATTTTTAACACTGCGATGTGGGAACGCTCCTGCGCTGCTCTGAACTCACCGCCATATCTCTCTCTCTCTCTCTCTCTCTCTCTCTCTCTCTCTCTCACACACGCGCACACACACACATACAGACACGTGTGATAAATTGGTGCCGTGAAGCGACGCTGGTCTGTAGGTCGTTATTTACGCATCAGGACGGCGAGTTCACCACAGAAACACTGAGCTTATGACAAAAGACACAGGGCAGGGATTACTGCAGGAGGAAAAAGCTGTAACCATAGCAACACTCTAACCTAGCTACGGCGCCGATCGTCTAGCTAACAACAAGGGGTGTTCAAGTCAAAACGTGACTTTTGAAACCCCTGCTGCACTCATGCACACCATCAAGGTAGAAAGATTTCTCAGTACACCGGAGCCGTGATCGGGCGTCTGAAACGTCGGCCTCCCAGGAACTCCTTTAACAGCTTTTCCATACACGATTAACAAGGTTAAAAAAAACACAGCGTAAAGAACTTGTGGAAACTGAGAGCACAAAGAGAACAAGAGCGATTTATAAAAATCACACAGGATTATGTGTAAAACCATACATACAAGGAAATAACTAAAATGTGTAATCTAAATGTGTGTGTGTGTGTGTAGGTGGCTTTCATCCAGAACCTGGTGTTTTGTGTAGAGCGAGCGTACCGCGTCCCAGATTTCGGCATGTGGGAGAGAGGAAGTAAATACAACAACGGCAGCACAGAGCTGCACTCCAGGTGAGACACACACACACACACACACACACACACACACACACACACACACCTCACGTCTGTCAGCTCAAGTCACCACGCCACGGCCCAGTAACACTTTTAACTCATTTATAACACTAGCATGAGCTAACAACCTGAAACATCGCTGATTTTCATTCGCCTGCTCAGACAGTGAGGACACTTCGGTCACGTTAAATTACACATATATACTGTAGATGTACAATAAGAGATGTACGATAAGAGATATCTGCTCATAAATGTTCATGAATATCACTAAAAACTGAAACATATTTTATCTGTCTGCTATCTTTCTTTCTTTCTTTCTATCTGTTTCTCTGTCTGTCTGCCAGACAAAGTTTTTATTTATTTGTCTGTCTATCTGTCTGTCTATCTGTCTGTCTAGCTATCTACCAGCATGTCTGTCTGTCCATCCATCAGTCTACATTATCTACCGTTCTGTCTTGTATTTATCTGTACGTCTATCTGTCAGTCTGCCTTCATGTCTAACCAGCTGTCTTTCTATCGCTACCTTTTTCTTTATATCTGTCTGTTTACTGATCTGTCTGTCTGTGTGATTATGTCAGTCTATTTATCTTACACCTTGTATGTCTGTCTGTTGTCTGTCTGTCTGTCTGTCTGTCTATCTAGCAGTCTGTTTATCTGCCTTTCTGTCTTTCTATCTATACATCTGTCTATATAAATCTTTCTGTGACCCTGTCCGTCCGTCTGTCTGTCCGTCTGTCCGTCTGTCTGTCTGTCTGTCTGTCTGTCTGTCTCCTGTATGGTTTATATAACACACACATTCTGACCTATATGCCTATGTGGACGTCCCTGTGCTGTGTTCAGGATGCAGAAACATCTAGAATGAATCTTTTAATGTGTAAACAACCCCCATCCCCCCCATCTCATGTTCATATCTCTCATGATGGCGCACACACTTCATTCTCACGCTAAAGAAAAGGAAGATGAAGATGACCTGCTGTTGAGTCCAGCTCTGCTCCTGTCAGTAAATCACAACACACCGGCCCTGAGCTCACACTAGTGAAGCTGAGCCGAGTCTCACTCAATTTAAAATACATATAATATAATGTTTTTTTTAAGAGGTGGATCAACACACAGCTGCTCAGACGCGGCGTCTCACCCGAGAGTCAGTTAGAGAATCGACTCCTTCATTTGGCTTTAAAAATATATCACAATTAACATTTCAGAAAATGAGCCAGAGGACTGATTTATAAAAAATTATACAGGAAAATAATGAACAGGTCACTTGTTGCTGCTCAAATCATTTTAATTAGACCGTTATTATTAAATGTATTTTACCCCTAACAATTTATCATTTGTTTAAAGAAAACATTAGTATATATTTTAGTATGTTTATATATAATTTTATTAATAATAATATTATTAATTATTTATGAATAATTATAACACATTATTATTATTTAATATTCATACTATGCACTTAAATAGTTTGATCATAAAAATCGAATAAATGTTAAACAAAACCACTGTGCAAGTTGGATTAAAAAAAAAAGGATTTCTTTTAAAATTTAGTTTTACAATTTAAAACATTATAAGTAAATCATATTTTTATGTAAGTGGTTAATTTAAAAAGAGCACACACTCGAAGAAAGGAAGGTAAGAAATCCTCGTGTTCTATTTGCAGTCTCCATAAATCTCCCATAAAAATATTATTGAAATTTAAATATAAACCTGAACTTGTAATTTAAGCATGCAGTAATTATTGTAGAAAATGATGTTTGTAATCTTTTAAGCTTGAGTAAATGTGTGTGCTGTAGTCACCTCATTATTTTAAATTATAAAAACTAATTCATTACTTCTTTGCGTGTTTAAATATTATGCTAATTGGAGAACTAATAAAGGACACGGAACATTATGCAGTACGCACACTGCAATACTGTACGTTTTCTCTCTTTTTAAAGAGAAAGCTCATGGTTTTTAAAAGCCCTGCATCCTTTTGAGAGTTTTGCAGGAGGTTTCGTATTGTGTGCACATCAGCACAAACTCGTCCAATCCGAGCGTGATGAACGACCGGAGCCGCGCGTCGGGGCAGACAGCAGGTGGGAGAAGGAGCGCCAGGGAGCGAGCGTTTCTGTTCGGGCAGAGATCCAGCGCAGGGAAGGTGATAAATGCTTCCGCACACTTCTTAAATCATCACACTGGAGACCCGAACAAAGCAAATGGACGTCATTTCTCTGCTGCGTGAGTCATCACTTTGTGCTTACGCCGACGTCGTGCCAGATTTCCCTGAGTGAAAGCCCAGAGGCTTTCAGCAGCTCCACCTCCAGCCAAGAAAACACAACACAAGGGGAATTCTAACTCGGCGTGACACACTGGGCTTTTCATTCGCATCGCACCCTGGGCTCTTTCATTTACAGTCATTAATTTACTTTAAATTAGCAGCTAATTAATTGCTAAATTAATGTGACTCCCGTGATTTTTTTCAGTATCCAGCATTCCAAGTTTTACAGAGAGGGAATCTTTAATATGTTTATCTGCATGTGAACACTCAGTCCCCTGATGGTACCGGTTCTTGGGTCCAGATCATAGAGCTGGAGTTGGACCAAGTTTGTTGGCAGAGACTCGGGCACTTATGAGCACTTATGTCATCTTTACTCTCCGAGGCGGGGGATGGACTAATGCCATAGTGAAGCAGAAAAGATAAAAAACTGGAAAGAAATTGTGCTAAAACATCTGCAGCACAAAAGGGTGACACTTAAAAGCTGAATTATCAGTGAGGCTTTAAAACCGTTTCAACCGCAGATGTTAAATTTGTCCTACAAGCTCAAAAAGCAGCTGATCTACTGCTAGTCAATGTTTCAGTCTTCTATTGTTTTTAGAAAAATAAGTAAAGTTCATGTTGTTGTTTTTTTGACATTTTAAAATATGCATAAAATAAATGTACTTAAATTATTAGTTTTAAATGTTACCGTAGCAAATTATGCATATAGGTTGAAGAAATGTCTACAAATATTAAACTGTAAAATGGTTGGTAAGGTAGCTACCATCCTGTCACTCATAATTTAGCTAAAGTTAGTTAATACCAAGGTGTCTAAAGTTACATTATTAAAGAGTTTATATTATAGAGGTATCTAAAGTTATGTTGTTACTGAGGTAGGTAAAGTTAGATAGCTATACCAGAGGAATCTAAAGTTTGTTATTACTTGGGGATCTAAAGTTATGTTATTACTAAAGTAACTAAAGTTACATTAATACTAAAGTAGCTGAAGTTACTGAAATAGGTACTGAAATAGGTAAAGTTACGTTATTACTGAGTTAGGTGAAATTACACTGTAGCAAAATTATACTATTATTGATTTGACTAGTTTGCTTAAGGTCCCAGTGATGGTTAGAAAAAAGTTAGAAAGAAATGGGAACAAATGTTTTACTGCACCAGGCTGTTCTTAAAGATACAATTTAAAAACTGTCTTTTTATGTAACAGCCTTAGCAGCGACCTCATTTCCCCTCTCGTCTGTTCCAACCATTCAGCATCAGCAGTATAACTAATCAACCGCCTGATCATCTGTCATCATCTCACCCGTTTCTCACTGGGTCAGGACTTCAGTTAGATGGTTTTTATGCTTGAATGTTTCATAGGTCAGTGTGTGGCTTAACAAACAAAGACATTTGTCTGAAACTACTCAGGTACAGAGACTGGAGTGAACATAAGAGACTTTCAGGAAGCCTGGAGAACTATTCTTCAAGATTACATCAAAAAAATACATGAGAAGTCTTGAACTTTGGAAGCAAAATATGAAGAAATGACTGGCGTCAAGGCTTTTGTACAGTACTATATTTATTTTTTAAATATATTTTATTTAGTTTGTATTTTATTATTAAAATTCTTCTCAGTTATAGCTGCATAAAGATTTTCTTTCTTACTGTCAGAGTAACATTTTCAGCTGTACCTCTCCATTTATTTATGCCTGTTTGCTAATCGATAGCACTTTGGGAACTCTCATGCTCGATTGCTGTACTAAATGACCAGGGTGGACCTGACTGCTTCTTCACTGTTCTTCTGAATCCAGAATCACCTCTCTGTTCATTCGGCGGTACATTGATTTTACACCACTTAGCGCGCTTGAACACTTTCTCACCACCGCTGGATGGAGCATTACGCCTGGCCTCGTCAGCGCTTATGTCAGCAGAGACAAAGCTAAAATGGCAGAAGATATTTGCTTTGTTTAACTTCAAAAGAAGGCGACTGCGGGTCACAGCAGTTATGGATATTGATATGCAGAACAAAAGATGCTCTTTCTCTCTCTAAGTGTTCAAAAATGGAGGATGTTCTTTTCTTAACTAGAAAGGGTAACGTCTGAAATCGATCACACCGCTGATCTGTCCTTGGCTTTCCTTTGTAGTTCTGTGGGACTCGCCAAAGCAGCGCTCGAGGCCATCAACGGATTCAACCTCTTTGGAAATCAGGTAGGCCTGAAGAATTAATTTTTTTCTTAATTTAACTTCATTGATTTGTACTTTAAGGAAGGTTATGTAATGGTTTAATAAATCCTTGGTGTGATACTTCAAGGTGGTTATTTCCTCCTATGTTTCAACAGTTTGATTACTCTGGGACTGAAGTTGCTTAATGAACATTAAGGATTATTACTGCTTAAGGTTTCCTTTATAACGATAAACAATCAGTTAAACTGTTTAACAGTAAGGTGTATACATAATAATTAGGGACAACTAACAGTAAACCAACATGTTTGTATTTAAACATTAATACTTTTGAATGTGGCCGAATCCTGATTGGCTCAGACGTCTAGACACATCTGATGTAATGTACTGATACAGTCTAATCACGCTAATAAATTGTAAATGCTGGTTTAGGATCAGCCTGTTTGCCGGGCAGCCCCTGTTCAGGAGATGGAGTCCAAACTGATCCAGCTCCTCCCACCTGAGCAAAGACAAATATCTAATTCAAAGATCATGGCGGTCGGGTCGCATTCGATTCAGCATTTTCTACCTGCATAGAGCTAAACCAAAGGTCCAGATCAAGTCCAACCCCAACTCCTCCTGTACCTTCGGTTTATTTCTAATGCTGACCTACCTGGACAGCGTTAAACCAGAGGGTGGGGTCAGATTTGATCTAGCATTTTCTATTTTATTTATGTTCATTTGAGTTAAACCAAAGGTCCAAGGGTCGAATTTGATTCAGGATTTTCTACCTGGATAGAGTTAATGGTTTAAAGGTCCAGGAGTTTGAGTTGGACTTGATCTAGTTCCTCCTACCTGGACAGAGTAAAACAGGCCAAGGGGTCAGATTTGATCAAGCATTTTCTCCTTGGATAGAAATAAACCAGAAGTCATGGGGCGGAGTCGAATTTATTCCAGGCTTTTCTACCTGGAATGAGTTCCAGCGTGATCCAGCATTTTCTACATGGATAGAAATAAACCAAAGGTCCAAGAGTTTGAGTTGGACTTGATCTAGTTCCTCCTACATGAATAGAATTTAACCAGAGGGTGGGATCTGAGGTGATCCAGCTACTCTTACCTATACAGTGTTTAATCAAAGGTCCAGGGGGCGGAGTCAGATCTGACCCAGTCCTTCTAACCTGAGTAGAATTGAACCAAATGTCCAGTGATTTGAAGACGTCTCTGTTTGCTTGTTTGTTCCTGTCCTACAGAGCGTCTTCTGGTTTAAGGGTTCGGTGTTTAAGTGGAAGTCGATCTGGTCCATCTGTGTCCTCTGGACGTCTTGTTCTGCAGTGCAGTCACGCTCTCACCAGTGTTTCTTTTCTCTCTCTTGACCTTAATAAGACAAAAACAAGAAGCTTGAACAAAATGTAAACTTTTCTGTAAGGAAAGTTACACCTTTTACAATGAACTGGCACTGGAGACTCCTTCCGTCAATGCAACATAAACACGTCCTCACAGACGTCCCAGTGATGGAGCTGTTGCTATAGAAACAAGCGTATATAATTTGTTATGAGAAAGTAAGCGCTTCAGACGTGTTATTCTCTAATATCTCCTGTGGTGTTTATTATTTATAGATGATCCGTATTAGATAAAGGGGTTTTAGACTACAGGTTTGTGAGATCAGTTTTTGTACTGGCGCATAGCAGAAGCACAATTTCTCGCCATGTCTTTATCATTTTTCTGTAAATTCCGTTGTAATTGTACGCATCAGCGCTGGGTGATATCAGTTTAATAGCAGCCTGTATCACCTGTGTGTCTGATGAATGATACGATCTCCTTTAGCCCTGATTTACTTTCTGCTTTTCCCCCCAAAGTCATTAGCAGGATTAATGTGTTTTCTAGCCAAGGAAAAAAATAAAAAAGCTCCGAGTGCCCCGAGCTGCATTCGTTCTGTACTAATGCATCAGAAAACTCCTCTGGTTCATTGCTTAAGAAAAACTTTGTGAAGTCCGGACCTGAATTCTGATTCATGAGATATTTATATCTTGCTGATTATTGATCAGAGTTTTATCTCAGTCTAAAGTGTTCTCAGAGCATTTTACACTGGACTGAACCTCAGGAGCGTTTAATTAAGGGTTTGTTTGTGTCGTTTCTGTCGGTGTGTGTCAGTGCATAGTTACGTTCACGTTGGTGTGACGTCTTTACACTTGATGGACGAGGAAAAGCGGAACTAGACCAGTACGAGCTGAGAGGTTTTATTATACTTCTGTAGTTGATTTATCCACTCTTTTGTCTGGCTTATTTTTTTTCACTGATTTGTCCTTTAGTCTGTCTTTTTGTAGACTCTTTATATTATGTATCTAAATGTCTGACTCTGTCTCGACTCTCAGTTTCTCTGTGACTTTTTCTCCTAAGCTGTCTGCATCTTTTTCTCTTTTCTTGTGCTTTGTCTGTGAGTTTCTCTCTGAATCTGTCTGTCTGTTTGTGAGTTTCTCTCTGAATCTGTCTGTCTGTTTGTGAGTTTCTCTCTGAATCTGTCTGAGTTTCTCATTGGAACTGTCTGTCTGTTACTCTCTCTCTTAATTGAGTGGTCTGTCTATAAGTTTCTCTCTGACTGTCTCTCTGTCTGTCTGTCTGAGTTTCTCTCTGACTCTAGTTGTCTGTCTGAGTTTCTCTCTGGTTGTGTCTTTTTCTCATTTGTCTGTCTGTCTGAGAGTTTCTGTGTGGATCTGTCTGTCTGTCTGTGCTTTTCTCTATTGATCTATCACTTTTTTTTGTCTGTCTTCCTGTCTGTCTGTGAGTTTTCCTCTGCATCTGTCTGTTTCTCACCTGTCTGTCTATCTGTCTGTCAGTTGTCCTGTGGACCTGTCTGTCTTTCTGTCTATTTATGTGTCATTCTGTCTATCTGTCTCTCTGCTAATCTCATCTATCTGTGTCGGCCTGTCTTTCTGTCTGGTGGATCTGTCTGCCTGTGTATCTTTTTATCAGCCTGTCTGTCAGACTAGATCTGCGTGGCTGTCTGTCTGTCTGACTTTTTATCTTGTATCTGTTTGTCTCTTATCTGTCAGTCTGTCGTGTGTGTGTGTGTGTGTGTGTGTGTGTGTGTGTGTGTGTGTGTGTGTGTGTGTGTGTGTGTGTGTGTGTGTG
>JAQMYK010000023.1:1932424-1946484 GCA_030014345.1 Clarias buthupogon | reverse complement strand
ATCTCTAAGGGAGAGCCCAGACACCCTGCGGAGGAAACTCATTTCGGCCGCTTGTATTCGCGATCTTGTTCTTTCGGACACTACCCGTTATAATGTCGTAGTGTGAAATTTCCACGGCAGCAGCGACAGGTATCCAAGGTTCTCATGTTACCATGGTTACACACAGAGGACGTGACGTCTGCGCTGGTGACGTTGAATGGTGGAGTTTTTTCGAGGGAAGTTCCCTTCACCGACATTCCCTGCGCAGGGAGTAGGGAGCACCCTGTGAAGTACATTGGTGAATGGAACACAGCTGTAGTCTACCTAGAAGTAGAGAAAGAAGTCCAGTTGGCGTGACTTGACTCCCAGATTTCACAAAAAAATTTTATCAACTTGGTGTAATTTAAACTAGTGTGATACTGTATCTGTATATAATCACAGTAACTCATGGACAACTAATGTGATTTGAGATCGAGTCGACATTATTGAGTCCCCTGATGTGTAAATTTGGACAAACTCATCAGTGAAATGTGGAACGCAAACATTAATCCTAACTAATTGGATTTTCATGAACACCATGGTCTTGCGTAAATGTTCCTGTGAATGGTTCATAAATAAATCCGCTCGTATTGAGTGTTATAAATGAGGCCTAATATGGAAACTGTGCTTTTAATATAGTTGGTCGTGCAAATAAATTTCTATTATGGAAATTCTCTTTAAAAAAATTTTTTTTTAAGGTTCTATTTCTTTCCTTATGGCTTTATAATTTCGCTCCCTACTTTTGAATCATAAATTGAGTTTTCTATTGTCATATTCTTTCAGTTTTTGCATCAAATTATAATAAAATTATAAAATTGTAATCATTGCGATTTCCTGACCTTACCGATACATCGTCCCACCCCATATACAGTACATATATAATGTGTGTGTTATTTACTGTAATACTGTACTTCCTCTGATGGGTCCTGTGCTCTCTTTCCTATAGCTGGGTCTTTTTTTTCCCACCTTTTTTCCACTTCACAGATTAACTGTGTTTGGTTCAGCGCCGGCCTCTTTTTTTTTTCTTCTTTTTTTTTCTTTCCCCCTCCAACAGTCTCGCACTGATTTATTAAACTGAATCTCCAGGAGGATGAAATCTGCATATAAATTGTGTCCCTGAGACTGTATTTTAATGTTTTAATAGTCTGAAACATAGTTTTATTCTGAAAATGGGTCAGTCCACATGGCCAGCGGAGGGTTGAGCCGAGCAGCGTGGCGGTGCTTATGCCTTAGAGACGAGACTTACAAAAATAAAAAAGGGATCACGACCTTTCGGGTGTTTTTTTTTTTTTTTTTTTAATTCTCACAAATCTACCTGCTGTCTGTTTTGGACAAATTGCAGGTCGAGAGGCCGAGATTTAAAGCGCTCGGGGTGGAATATTAAAGTGATGCGCGGATGTGTTTTATTCCAATGAAGAAGAAATACGTAGTGTAGGGAGAGAAAAAAAAAAAGAAACTGAGACAGCTGCTGATATGAACTTTTGGCTTCTGGAATGTTTTATTGTTCGAGTGCAGAATTAATTTGGAGAACTCGGACACATCAGAGCATGGATGTAATAATGTATTTATTCGCAGGTTAATGATTTTGAGACTTGACTGTTTGCTGTTGATGCACCAGGTGACTCTGGGTCTTTTTGGACACGACGAGGAGGTGATCTCTAACCCGCTGTCTCCGGCCGTCATTAAGGACATCATTTACAGGAAGTGCAGTCCACACGGCGAGCGAGAGGCCGTGCTGCAGCAGGAGCTCGTCATCCACATCGGCTGGATCATCTCTAACAACCCCGAGCTGTTCAGCGGCATGCTCAAGATCCGCATCGGGTAACGAAAATGACCAACTGGACTTGATTGTTTAGAAAGGAAATGTTGTACCTACAGTAGGTATACCACTTTAAAAAACACTGTAATAAAACACTTTGTCACATGCATTTATAGGAATATAATCAACATCCGAGTTTCTTAACAGCAGCCTGGTGTTAATTATTTAGTTATAACACTCGCACCACACGCAGTGATTTCTAATTTATTAGATTTATTAGCACCATTATGAGGTTGTATGTTTATAATCTGCAGAGAGGATAAAAAAAGCTAGAGAAAGAATTTCTACATTTATAGTCATGGTTTCTTCCATGGTGTAACTTTGGATTTTTTTTTTTTTTTTTTGGGAACAGGTGGATCATCCAAGCCATGAAACACGAGCTGAAGATCCGCGCAGGAGACATGCCGCCTCAGGACATCTACCAGATGTCACCTAGTGATGTCAAACAGCTGCTGCTGGACGTTCTTCAGCCTCAACAGACCGGCAGGTGAAGGAAAAAATATATAAAGCTGACTGTTTCTATCTCCAGCCGTGTGATCTTTCCTCAACATGACACTTCGTGTGAAAACTCAGACATTTCAATTTGATCCACATGCTGTGTGCTGTTCTTCTGCTCTGGTGCAAGTTTGATCGAGTCTATGGACGTCCAGGTTTATTTGATTTTTTTTAAAACTCTGTTACAAATCACTTTTCAATTTTCTTTATTTAAGAAAGAAAAACACATCCTTGACTGATTTCATCATCATCATAAGATTAAAGTGTCATGTCTCGAGAAATTCATTTACTTTCTCGCCAAACCGTATAAAGGTTATCAATTAATTTTACTGAATAAATATCAGCTCAGTCCTGTGTTTTTCAAGACCTTTTAGTCTGTTTGATTAACACACACTTTAATCCTTGGGGGAAACCTTCTACTCTCAGACACTTTTCAGGAATTAATAGTGTGTCGAGTCATTTTTCATTCAAGATGCTTTTCTGATCAGCACGAGTTTAGGTTTGAGCGGTTCTGAGTCTTAAGGAGCCGCTGTCACACATCTCGACATGCCGAAATAAGATTAAATAGGTCTTCCTGCCAACGTGGGGTATCTGATTTATTTTAAATAAAGAACCTGATTTGATTACTTAAAATTTGAATGAAAACCTACAAATTTGCAATGGGTGCCATTATATTTGGCAAGCCAGCCGGCATGCTGTGTGCTGCGTTTATTTTTCCCAAATCATCTTCTGTTTTGTATTTTTGGAAAAGCAACTAATATTGATGTTTTCTGTTTCCTACACTGGAACAACCAGCAACTAGTAAACGATGCACTTTAGTTAACCTTCTGATTATGTTTAAAATTATCATTATTGTGGTTTTATCTTAAATATCAGGTCGTGGCTAAATCGGCGTCAGATCGATGGATCTCTGAATCGGACCCCTCTCGGGTTCTACGATCGTGTTTGGCAGATTCTGGAGCGGACGAGTAACGGCATCATGGTGGGAGGGATTCACCTGCCTCAGGTAAACCCACCGTTTTACATCAAAAGGTGTTTGGAAGATAACCGTCACACCGCCAACACTTTTAACCGTGACCTTATCTTAAAATGACCTCAGATTTATGTGTGCGTTTTCTCATGGATCCAGGATTTCATTTTAGATCAGGGAAAGTGTGAGACGAATTTAAAGCTATTTAAAGCAACATTCTCTGCAGTTTTGCAGATTTATCTTTTATCCTCAGGTTTTTATCTTAAATATATACAGGTAATCTCAGAATTACATAAAAATTTTAGCACATACACAGTACAGTATGCAATGAAATGCTTATGCGACTGCTCGTGACCTGAAAAAACAAGATTATCAATAAGAAATAAATTATGAAATAAAATAAGAATAAAATATAGAAAACTTTAGCTTTAGAAAATATAGAAGATGAGAATATAAAATATAAAACATACAAATAAAATAACAAATAATTATATTAAATATAAAATATTACAAACATTTTCCCTTCTTCAGCAACCCACACTGTCTGATATGACCATGTACGAGATGAACTTCTCCCTGCTGGTGGAGGACACGCTGAAGAACATCGTGCTGCCCGAATACAGGCAGATCATTGTGGAGGTGAGGCTCTGGTTAAAAGCGCATGTACAAGCAAATACTACAGCACTTAACTGTAAAGTGTGTGTTATGTGTGTGTGTACATTATGTGGTTCTCCACTGGTTCTCCCCAGCTCCTAATGGTGGTGTCACTGGTGCTGGAGAGAAATCCAGAGCTGGAGTTTCAGGAGAAGGTGGATCTGGATCGGCTGGTCAAAGATGCCTTCGCTGATTTCCAGAAGGATCGAGGACAAGCCGAAACCGTCCAGAGTCAGGTGAGTGGGCTGTCCATCAGCATCATCTTCATCACCAACAACATCCTCACCATCTTCATCATTACCACCATCATTAACGCCATCCTCACCCTCACCATATCCACATCTTTCACCACCATTAAAATAATAATCACCACCATCTTCATCATCACTTTCATCACAACCCCTCATCATCACCACACCACAGTCATCACCATCTTCACCACTGACCTCACTATTATCACCATCACCACCTCGATCTCCATGATCACTAAAATCAGCGACATCACTATTATCACCATCTGTAAGATCATCACTACTATTACTGTTATATGTCACCTATATCACAGTTATTACCATCATCACCATTATTAACATTTTTAATCACCACTATCATCATCATAAGACACGATCACCATCACCACCACTATTGCCTTCATCACTTCATTAGAGTCACCATCACTACCATCATTAGAATCACTGTTATCACTTATATCATAATTATATCACCACCACCACATCATCATCATCACACCATTATTATCACCATGATGCTGGTTTCGTCAGTTATTACTAGTTAACCCGTTAATCAGTTTACAATTATTCATCATTTTCAAGACTGTTAATTTGATGATGATAATAATAATAATAATAATGTTACAGAAGGAGATGGAGGCGTTCTATAACACTCCTCTGTTGGGGAAGAAAGGCACCTCCAGCTACCTGACTAAAGCTGTGATGATCCTTCTGCTGCAGGGGGAAGTGAAGCCCTGCAAGGACGACCCCTGCTCCGTCAGCTGAACACCATTCACTTCTTTTTTTTTCTTCCTTCTCTTTCTCTTGGTATACCTCTTTCTCCTGGTTCTTCTCTTTCTCAGTCCATCCTTTCTGTCTTTGTCGTGTTTATTTTTAGAGTGCGGAGCATCTTCAACCTTTGTGCTTCTTCTTGTACATTTTTAAACCGCACTGTTACGCTGATTTTTAAAACCCCCGAGCGTTCGGTTCACCTCCTCTCCCTCTCGTCCCACGCCTTCCTCCTCTTCTGTACTGCTTTTCAGTTTGCACCAGATGACGCTTTGGTTTAATCGATTTGACTTCTGATAACCCCGTACACAAGTCACGCTGTTAATAACGGTTATACAATATAGTGCTATTATTATCAGGAAACTGCATGATAAACAGGACGTGTCCCAGAAATTAATTCCATCCCATTCAGAAAACCGTAAGCCCCGCCCACCTGGCGTCATAGATACAATTCCATGGGCTCTTATTGCCAACATGACTCTGGTGCTGCTAGTAGGCAAACGGTTAATCATCATCATCATTGTACTGTATGTGATAGCTAGTAAACGGTATTAAATAGACTATAGCTAGCAAACTAGCGTCTCACTAAGGGTTCGTCATCACTCCATAAGGTTTAAACTATTACATTAAATATAGTCTGAGGCATCGCTGCAGGAGCTAAATATTATTTGGACAACCTGAAAATTTGTTATTAGTAAAGAAGGCGCCAGTTTTAAAGACTAACTCTGGTTAAAATAATTTATTTGTATGAAGAGAGAGTAATATCAGCGCTAGTTTAATTTCTACACACTCAAGCGTTTAGCCTGCTCCTCTTACTTATATCTACTCTATTATGTTCATCCTGGTCTGTTTTTATTTGACTTAATATGGTGGATTAAATGTGACAAAATTAAACATTAATATTGAAGTTTGTTATTTATTAAATTTATTATTAAAGTTATTTTCTTGTTAAACTCTCTACACGTAAAGCTAGCGTCAGAGTAAAGTGCAGAGCGTTAACTAGCTAGATATATTTACTCCCCCCAACTGAGGATGATTGACATTTATATGTACAGTGCAATTCAAAAGTTTGTGCCCCCATATTTGAATGCTAAAGATACCCCAATGTTAAAATACTTTTACTTAACAAATAAATAAAATCCAATACAGCACAGGAGTAACAGCCAGACAGCGACCCAAAACCTTGTATTCTGACTATTCTTGAATGTAGATTTGGTTACTGTATATGGCAGTCAGATTTATAATATCTGTACGTAATACTTTAATGTTTGTGTCACGTTTGAGAGTTAAGAGCACACTGAATGTCTTTAACGTGCTGTTTGTAATGTTATCATTATTCATTTCTAAAAGATGTATAATGTTGTCTCGTTTGGTCCACCGTACGGAGCTCCACACCGAACACGGTACATACCCGAACTTCTCACGTCTCAATCCTCACGTCCATTTTTTGTTGCATGATGGTGTTTCAAATGTGAAATGAAACGATGAGTTGTTTGAAGTTTGGCACTTAATCTAAAAATATAAAAAATATTAAAGGTTATATTAAAAGTTTTATGTTTAAGAGGATTTGTAAGGCTTTAGTTGACTTTTCCTAGTCCTAAAGCTCTGATAGAATGTATTAAAGCTGTGTGTTGAAATATTTTTTGTGTGTGAGCAGATGTTCTACTGATAGAAATGAAATAAATTCTAATCTGAAATGCACAATGACGTCTTCTGGTCTTTTCACTCAGAGATTAACCTGGTGTGTGTGTGTGTGTGTGTGTGTGTGTGTGTGTGCGCGCGCACGCACATGTGCGCTTGTTATATGAAATGAGATCAGTGACTTTGCCAAGAAACAAAAAAACTAAATGGGCAGTAAATAAAAAATTTAACAGAGTGCAAAAGTTTGTGCCCCCGTGACATTTTTTAAGAAAAAGCTCAATGTTCCCATTAACATAGAAAAAAATATTATAAATAAAAACTGGGTGCATCCCAAGATCAAAATGGCAAACTGTACATACTTTCATTTGTTTGTGAGAAAATCTGGATATGAAACAGGCTAGAAGCAGGTAAACTATCTTGACATCTTTCCCAATAAGGGATACATTTCTGAAAGTGTTTCTTACTAATTCATTAAAATAACAGCAGTCCCAGTACATATGACAGACACAGAAACTAATTCCTGACAGTATTTAGAGTTCTCTAGAGCAGCGGTATCTCACTTGTTTAAGGAAATTAAACAATTCCAAGTGAGGTGAAAGACAAAAAATATATAAAAAATTATCTCCGAACATGTCGGTGTTGTCGTTAGGAGCCCCTGTACACCTGCTCAGAGCTTACAGCAGAATGACCAGACTGCTTTGTGCTCACTAGAATGCTCTCATAACTCAAATGATCACTGAACCACAAAACAGAGCAAATCCCTGAGACAGAAGACCACATCGTGTTTAACTCCTGACAGCCAGGACCAGGAATCTGAAGCTACGGTCTAACACAAACTGGGCATTTGTTCCAAAGGGCACAAACATTACTTTAGTTCTTTATTACACAACTCTTAGCGGTTTATATTAGTTACCTTGGATCGAGCACAAATTAAAATAGAAATAAACGCCGATGTGGACCATATTTGGATCAAAGGTACATCAAGGTACAGCTTGTCTTCTCTTATGCTTTAGCAGCCTGTATGAGATCCTCTGGCTCAGATGATTGTTTTTGGGTCAGAAGGTTGCTGGTTCAAACCCCAGGCAGAGCTCAATGATATGATCCTGAAGGTCTGAGTGTCAGCACATGATGCTTAGTCTGTGGGAATGGAGAGAGAAAGGGATGTCTGTTGAGGTTCTACCTGGTGCCGGGTGTTGTTTGGGCTTCTTTTTTATATTTAGAAGATTCCAGTAAGTATACTGTGATGAGCTGAATGGGCCGCTCTGCATGTAAAAGAGGAAGCTGTTTTTAAATTTGTAGACGTACACACAGGTACAATGCGCCAACTGGTCCATCAGTGTGTTGGTGTGTGAGCAAATCTATAGGCAGATGATGAACGTCAATCAAAAGACAAAAGTTCAATGAGCAACATCCTCCCTTATCCTGTTGTGATTTAGTGGTTTAGTGTCGTGGTTTCTGGTGCTTGAACTTCTTGGTTCAAATCTGAGCACTTGTTTTGGTTCAGCTGAGCGGTGTTATTGCGCCCCCTGTGCATCATTTATTAAGTCATTTTGCTTGTTATCCTGTGGTGGTGCAGTGGTTAGTGTCCTGGTCTCTGGAGGTTCACTTTGTAGGTTCAAGTCTAAGCTTCTGCATTGGCCTTAGTTTGTGATTCTTCCTTCTCTTTTTTTGTACAATCTATTGAGAGAAAAGCCCGAAAATCAACAATCCAATGTGTCCTGTTGTCCAAATCAGATAATTTTCCTAAGCTTAAATTCAGCTGCTCTTCTGTTGTTTTGCCTCCTTTTCACCATTTATTAGGGCAAAAGTCAAGCGAGCAACATTCCTGTCTGTCTCGTCATGGCACAGTAGTTGCTGTCTTGGTTGCTTGTGGGTTTATATCCAACCTTTTGTTTTAATGAAAGCTCCTGGGTAAGCTCCTGTTCTGTTGTTGAGCCCCTCGCCCCAATATATTAAGACTAAAGTACAGCTAGCAGCAGCTGTGTTGGTTTTACTTCAGGGTTTAGCCCATCTTCTGTGTACAGTACATTTGTGATGGCCCAGAGGTTAACATCCTTGTTGCAAATTTTGAATTTGTAGGTCCAAGTTTTTGTGGTAGCCTAAGTTCTCCTCCGCAACATTTGTTCAGGCAAGAACCCAAGGAACAAGTGCAGTGGTGAGTGGTCTGGTCTTAAATGCTGGAGGTTCAAGTCAAGCTATTGCCTTAGTACATGGTTCAGCTCATCTTCTGTTGTTGCACCGCCTTTGCACCATGTGTGAGTTTTTAGTTTAGGGTTAATCTTCCCTTCAGTTATTTTAAATTTGAACCATGTATTAAGACAAAAGTCCAACGAGCAAGCACCCTTCTCATCCTGTGGTGGCACAGTGGGTAGAGATGTGGTCTTCAGTACATGAACTTGTGGGTTCAAGTCCTGTTACCTTTGGTCTCAGCTCAAGGTTAAGTGGAAAAAAGTGAAATGTCCTATAAGCCCAACATCTAGCATGAGATCCTGTGGCTCAATTGGAAGAGTCCTTCCTCTGTGTGGAGAGGTTCCTGGTTCAAATCCCAGCCTGGTCTCAAGGATATGAACGTGGAAGGTGCAGGAAGGCCAGAGGGTGTAACCCAAAGGGGGGAAATTCCGGGCATCTGGCCCCCCCCCAGGGTCCAAGTAGAAAAAGCAAGGGGTTATGGAGCTCGCACAGTGAGGTTCGACTTAGTTTTTGCATATAAAGAGAATGCTGGGGGCGGGGGTAAAAAAAAAAACACACCTATCACCCACACTCCTTTTGAGCCCTTTAAGGATCCCCCTCTTCAAGCTCACTCTTTTTCTTCTCCTACAGAACCACACACCAGGGACAAGCGAGATTTGAACCAGGAACCTCAGACTTGAGGGACGATGCTCTTACCACGAAGCCATAAATCCTCTCACGAAAAGTTCTTAGTGTTGTAGGGCCTTTGTCTTTTGAAATAACCACCATAAAATTAAAAAATATATAATAAAAAAGTAGATACAAGGGACACTCTGCAGGTGGCAGGCACCCTACAAAAACAGCACCTCTAGTGGCCAGTCTCATTAAAGAGCCCACAGATGAGGGATCTTTAAGCTTATCCACCAAAAGTCTAAGCAATCAGGAGTCACACCAGATTCCACTTTGTCTCCAAAGCAACTATCAAGGATGACTCCTGTTTAGCCTTCAGCCACACTCACTCTTTATGGATAAGAATCAGATTTTTGGTGATGGCTCCTCAGTGGTAACCCTGTGCAATGATCCTGAAGTAACACAGTCAGAAATCCATATACAGAAGATCAGACTTCCGCTGGATGACCTCACCTCGATCAGCATGTGCCCACCGTACTGTTTACAAACCTCAATGTCAAGGATCATTATGGATGATCGGAGGGATGGCAGAAACAGATTGTTATAAGATCCTACACAGAACCTTCTAAGGATTTTAAATACGCAGCTTTTATTTAATGTTAAAAGAAGAACATCACATTCATTTAATAATTTTTTTAAGAAAATGAAGTCAGTGGAGAAAATGCCAGTCTAAGGTTCTTGTTCCTGCACGATCAAGTTGTCATCTTTCTTTTGTACCATCACGAAACGTATCATTAAACCAGACAGAACACTTTTCCAAATTAAACTCCAGACGCCAAATCGTCTCCGCGTTCGAGAGACAGAAAGAGAGAGACAGAGAGAGACAGAAAGATGCTATAAAAGAGAGTAATCTTTTCCCTCGTAAAAGTTAACAGGGCTTTAAAGTC
Organism: Clarias buthupogon; assembly: GCA_030014345.1. Lineage (NCBI taxonomy): Eukaryota > Metazoa > Chordata > Actinopteri > Siluriformes > Clariidae > Clarias > Clarias buthupogon. The sequence continues at coordinate 1,936,122 of JAQMYK010000023.1, read as the reverse complement.
AAAGCATCTCGTAATGGCCACCGTGTCTGAACGAGACGAAGACCTTCAGTCATCGTCTTCATCATGTGAGACGAAGCGATAATAAATACATGACATGATATGATAAGCACAATAACTTTTCATTCATAAAGAAGACGAGGTCGAGAGGGTGATATAATGATGAATTAAAACCACAGTACATCTTTCTGACACACTGTGGAAACTGATGTATCATTTTATTGCTTTTTATTAACTGGTTGAAAGTAGATGATTGAATGTGAAAAATGTTTACTTAACCTTTAAAGTTGAAAATGTTGAATATTTGATATTTGATTAAATAATTATTGAAATTTTACTTTGTCATAATAAAAAAACAATTTTCTGAATGACGACTCCGTCTCCGGGCTCACGACATGTTATAGCGTTTTACTGAAAATAATGTTTTTTGCTGTTTTCCATAGAAAATCAACTCGATGTTAAACAAAAAAAAAGAAGAAGAAGAGAAAGAACTTGCTGAGCCGTGCCCGTCTGTCCTACTTCTCCACGTCCTGATTAAATCCCGAGTGATGGAGTGCAGTGTTGATTCCCAGCGGCTGATGATGAAACCGCAGCTGATATTTTTACATCCTTAGTGTGTGGATTCGATTTCGAGAAGTTATGAAGAGCTCGTCACGCCCTGCTGGACAGGTTTATTTTTAGAAACGTGAGATGAACAGAGAAGACTCTTCTACACATCGGTATTTTGTTTGTGCTGATACTCTCTCCAGGTGAGAGTTCGTGAAATGGTCAGTCTTTCTGAAGGCAACGTTTTGCTGATGGACTCTGATGTGCTCCAATCCTGGAGAGAAGTCTCCTACCTCGTGTTCAGGGTTGACCTGGGTCTGAGATGATCTCCAGATCCATCATGAAGTGTTGAACCAAGACCATAAAGGTAGGAAGGACATCAGGCTTCAGAACCTGAAAGCTTCTTCTCTTTGATGTGGTCGAGGAAGAGCTTCCACTTTCTGAAGGCTAAAAAACAAAACGGGCTTCTTTACAGACACGCAACCAAGACATTTCTGTTAATATAACCGCATTATCCTGTGTTTATAAATATTTCTTATATGTGAGGGATGTTCAAGTCAATCTGGGACTGGTGACGAAATTTCTGATGGAAGAAGGTACAGTATAAAACAGGTGACTGACGTTTACAGAAGACTTCAAAGCAGTAATCACAGTAAAACATGTGATCGGGACAAACGTTTTAAAGAAGGATGAACGTCTGAATACGTCCTGATCCATTGCTCTGGCGTACTGTGAAATCTTTCAACCTTGATGGTGTCCAAGCTCCAGTGCATTAGTGTATCAGGGGATTATATAGAGAAATAAAGGGAGATTTTACTCTCAGAACTGTTATTCTGTACAATCAAAAGTCCTGGTTTGACTTGAACGCTCCTCGTTAAGTAATTTCATGGCAGGTTCCTCAACGTATTATTATTATTATTATTATTAGCCCCTATAGCTGCACTCTGTTCCTCATATAGTCTATACTTCTTTCTGCCATTTATCCTTTAGTTCCCTTCACACCCCAACCTTCGATAAAGCACTTATTAAATATGGATGACTATTTACACTATACACTGTATGTCTTTCCTCAGAGGACAGACCCAACACTTTTTTACAGAAACTGCAATAACTGTGGATTAAGGAAGTGATTCTGAACCACTAACTGGACTCAGATTGACTTTCATCTTGATTCGGAGTCTCTCGGGACTCCTGAGGAATCACACAGCAGCGGCTTTAACACTAAACATGTGAGAGGATGGAGGTAAAGATCCCGAGCGCGTGGGTTTACATTAACGCCTGGGTTTCGCCGTGACGTGTCAGGAGTTAACAGTGGATGTGAGAGAGGTTTTATTCTCCGCACACTGATGAACAACGACACTGAACTGGACACGCTGTAGCCTGACTGTTCCTACAGGATGTCCCAACAAGGCTCACATCATGTAGTGATCCGACTTTTTAAATGCAATGTTCAAAAACACTATGTAGTGATTTTATTGTGTTTAATTAAAATTATTTAACAAAAATAATTCTGAGGAGTTCAGAGCAAAACTGCACACACAGATATGATTTCTGTCTAAGACTGTAAATCCAGCAGGTGGCGTGTTCCCTGATGTTACTGAGAGGAGTGCGTACAGAAGGCACAGAGTCACTTATAATAACTGAAGATTATAATCACTTACAGCACAGCGGAAAACATCACCTACTGAAGATCCTCCTTACGAAGAGAAAAAAACATCAAAAGAGAGAAGGAGTGAGAGGAAGAGGAGGAGGAGGAGGAGAGGAGAGGAGGAGAGGAAGAGGAGGGCGAATTTGTGGGTCTTTGTCTCCATCATGTGGAAATAAAACAGGTTGATGGAGGACTAAAAGAAAAAAAGAAAAAAGGTAAGTAAAGGAAATAAGGAGAAAGTAAAGGAAATATAATACATTATAATATATTTCAAGTTAAACCAACAACAATTAAAAATAAATCAAAACAGAAAATTACCAAGGAAAACCACTGGTGAAACAAAGTCTTTAAAGGAAAACAGTTAAAAAAGAGAAAGAAGGGGGGGGGGTGAATCAAGGAATAATTAGGAACCAATAAAGAAATAAAAAGACAACTATACTTATAAAAAAATTAAACAGAGAAGAAAAAGGGAAGATTAATACAGGTTAAATGAATCTTTTCCATGAATCTAACTAATAAATGTTATTATGAAGTGCTACATCAAGAGCAAATAAATAATAAAAAATAAAGGCTAAATTGGACCATATTTGGATCAAAGCTGTACATGATTTGCTTTTTTGCTTTTCTTCCCTTGTGCTTCCAATCAAAAGACAAAAGTCCACTGAGTAACGTCCTCACTCATCCTGCTGTGGTTCACCCACCGCCCATGACCCCGTCACCTGTTCACCTCGCTTAGATCACTTCTGGTACGTCCTGACCCCTACAGCCTGTCGACCGCATCAGGGAAACTCTAAAACTGCAGCTCTTGAGGGATGTTCCCGGCCTGCACGTGTAATCTGATCCAATAGACGAGTAACTGGAGCTCAAACGGCCTAAAAGGTTCATTCAGGTGTCCAGAGAAAGGAGTCTGAACACACAGTGTATCAGTGATTTGGTGGCAAAAGGGGAAATATGGTGGTCATAATGTTACGGCTGAGCGGTGTATATTCACCTGTTACACACCTGTAGTGAGGAGTTACAAATTATACTCAGTGATATGATCTAAGACTGTAAATCCAGCAGGTGATGTGTTACTGAGAGGAGTGCGTACAGAAGGCACAGAGTCACTTATAATAACTGAGGATCATAATCACTTACAGCACAGCGGGAAACATCACTGACTCGACGGATTCAGACTCTACCGACTCCTTCCAAAGAGAAAAACATCAAGGAGGGAAGGAGAGAGCAGTAGAGGAGAAGAAGAAGTTGCATTTGTGGTTCTTTGTCTCCATCAAGTGGAAATAAAGTGCAAAGTACCTTATAAAGAAAGAAAGAAAGAAAGAAAGAAATTAATTAATTTAAAAAATCTGAAACACTGAGGATGGCAGAGGACTGAAAAAAATAAATATATATAATAAAAAACAGACAATATATATATATCAGGGCTTGACACTTTTTTGCTCACTGGCCAATGTGGCTAGTGGATTTCCGGAGTCACTCGCCATTCAGCCTTTTTACTAGCCACAAT
>JAQMYK010000023.1:1919939-1930492 GCA_030014345.1 Clarias buthupogon | reverse complement strand
TGCAATTCCATATTAGATTCGTCATGAATGTGAGTTGTTGTTATTCAGCCTGTTCTATCTTTTTTTTTTTTTTTTTTAACTTTGAGCACCCGCCCCATTAAACGTCTCTGCACGGCCCTGGCTGCTATGATTAATTATTAACAATAAATCGATCACTGGTTGGTAACATGTTCAACTCTGAGTTAAGGGAAATCATTAAATGCTTTCTGAACATTCTCAGTTCTCTGTAGAGGAAAGTGTTTAAGTGCAGTTCCCAGGAATAGACTTCACACACACACACACGCAGTCACTCACTCAGACACAGAGGGAATTGTGGGTACTGGATGATTCTGAAGACAGATGAGCTGTGAATGTGCGGCTAGACGTCTGTCTCGCTGAACGGACAACATGTGATACGAGAGCGTGCAGGACTCAGACCCGGGATTACTGGAGCAGGAGTCACATGATGTGTTTTCTTTTTGCAGCTTAACTGATGTTTGCTGTCACTTGACAAAATAAAGTAAACCCTGAGAAGTCAGTCAAATGAGAATTTTCCGTCTCTCTCCCGTTCTGTCTTCTGCTTTTCTCACGTCTGTATTAATTTCAGTCTAAGTCATCTGTATTTATATAATTAAGTGTAATACTGACCTTTATTTTAATCCTATATAACCTTTATACTGTATACTGAACTGCCTTATTATTATTGTTCTTCTTCTTCTTCTTATTATTATTATTATTATTATGTTAAATGTCTCTTCTTTCTCTGCCTCCTTCCATTGTTTATTTTTTTCTCTTCTATTCAACTCAATGTTCATGCATCTCAGAGAACACTCAGCAGTGTGTGTGTGTGTGTGTGTGTGTTAGGACTGGCTGTAGATTCGTTCAACTGTGACTGTGTCACACACAACCCAGAAAGTCCCAGCTATAAGCTACAGGTGATGCTTAACATATCTCACTATTAAAACAGCAAGTGATAGTAATGATGTCACTATGCCAAGGACATTTAGCTTTACATACTGTAACTTTATCATATAATTTTTATCATAATTGTCCTCAGAGACCTGCTACAGTGTTGGAGATCATTGTTGAAGTCATGGAAGATAAGAGTGTTCAGTAAAAACCAGAGCTATGTTTAATAATAAAGGTCATGTGACCCGACGAGGCCACACTATATTCTATTCCAGAGTGATGTGTGTGTCAGGGTAAGAAGGGAAGCGCATGAAGCGATGCTCCCATCATGCATAGTGTCCACTGTACAAGTCTCTGGAGACAGTGTTATGATCTGGAGTTGATCAGTTACTCAGGTCGAGACTCAGTAACATTATGGGGCAATAAAATGAAGACGACCTGAATGTACTGAATCACCAGGTTATCACATCTATGGAGGGTTTCTTCTTCACTGATGGCACGAGGTATATTCCAGGACTCAGGAGTGTGAAAGAGTGTTTCTGGGAGCACAAGGAATCATTTACGCACATGAAGTCGACAATCATAATTAAATTATTAGTGTGTGAAAGTTTTTTTTTTTTTTTTTTGCCCATACAGTGTAGAAAACATGTAGATAATACAGATTTAAATATAAGTGATGGCTTATTACACGCACAGCTTAGCTGTTCAATTTTAATTCTGATGGACATCCAGCAGCCTCTGCTTTGTTCGCTCACTCTCCGGTATCCCATGTTTAATTATTATTATTATTATTATTATTAGCCATGACGTGGTGACTCCTGACTGCAATCGCTCTTCTGTCTCAGCCCATGGGTTTGTTCCCACATGTTCAGTACACTTTGTGAAACATTAACCAGTGGCCTGTGTGTCCGCCGTTATCTCGCCGCTCGCCGCATCGTCCACCAGAACAAACAGCACGGCGTTTTCCGATCCGAGCGGCCGAGCCCACGTCAGGCCAAGACTTGCTGTCTGGAAACACAGGAGATAAGAACTTGATGACCCTGTGCGAGCATTTCGTGATTTACACGCTGACAGATCCTCCCATAATCCCCTGTGACCATGATGTCATCGGTGTCCAGATCAACCCCATAGATAACACTGTGAATGTGGCTCTTTTGTAGGAACGGATTAAAGCCCCATTAGTTACAAATAACTTTTGTATATGAGGATATCTGCAGCGCTCGTGACACGAGTCTTACTGAGAAAGAACATAATCCCCCATGAGCATGATGTCATCTGCGTACATGGATTTGGAGATAAGGCCATGGATGCAGCTCTTCTGTACGACACTCTTCATCCATGTTAGGTGCATCATACACACTTTAGCACATCACAGATGCTTTACTTACATATAAACATGAACAAAGAAGCATTCGATAGCTGTGAGGTAAATATAGATACTGTATGTGATCCTTTAATCCTCTGGAAGCTCAAGATCGTTAGTTTGAAGATGAAACCTGAGATGAAGCTAATGATTATAAACTTCTTTCAGCAAACACATCAAGGTTATTTTATAACTAAATGAAGCACAGTAAACTTCAGAAGCTTCTGCTTGACTCGAAAAAACATGAATCTGTCATTAAATGTGACTCTTCATGCACAGTAGTGTTAAAATATCTCAATTCAGGTTTCATTATTAATAAAATTTATATTCTAATTTAATTTCAAAACATGCCTTCTAGACAAAACGTTTTTCATTCTAAACAATAATTCTTCATGAACTGCTCTTTCATAGGAAGTGTGTGTGTACACACAGAGAGTTTGTTTAAGTCGCTCTGTTTTCCTCTCCGGCGTTTCACAATCGCTCGCCGTTCCCTCATCCAGAGTTTGTGTTTCCTCATAACAACAGAAAAAAAACATTTAAAGTGTCCTCAGTGAAAGTAAAAAGTCTATAAAATACGTCTGAATCAGAGGACGAGAGCCAGAGAGCGCGCTAAAGAGTGGCTCGCGGGACGTTAGCGCTGCGGGAGGGAAGCTGTACGCGCTCCCATACGATGAGATATAGCTTCAGACGTGATTCCCCGAGTTTCCTGCGTATTCATGAAGAGATTTAGAGCGGATCTGTTTGATATACAAGATAGAGATGTTTCTGTAAGAGATAACTGGAGAAAGTGAAAAAAAAAAACATTTAAAAAAGGGATTTTAGAAAAGGAACTAAATGTCTGGCCAATATACAACTACTGTAGTTCTGGACCAAGTGATTTCAGACATCTTTTAAAACTGTATTTGGCTTATCAATGTTTTTTTTTTTGACTCACACACACTTACACGCACATACACTTAAGGCGAAATTTCTAAAACACATTGTCCCATAGGAAATAATGTAATGCAGATAATCCGTTCCAGACATCCAAAAATATTACCAATGTTACCAACTTTATAATCATATTGCTGCATATAAAAACTATCAAAATTTAGAAAAGACACGTAAATAAAGTAAAATATGAAATAAATAGACATTAAACCTCATCTCATTAAACGCTCCCTTTTCTTCTTGTTACCGTCATTGTTAACATTCTTGCGACCTGTAATGCTACGTTTTCACTAAATCTTGCTTTGCTTGTCTTTCCACTGATGCAAACAAGTTTTGATTGTATTTCTTGCAAAATTTTAGTTCTTAAGGCAAAAATTCACAATTTGTATGCTGAGGTTCCTCTGTACTGTATATACAGTATTATATATTTAAAGGAGCGTAACGATGCTTGGAGGAACCTTTGGGTCTCGGGTACTATTTGTGCAGTTGTACACAGAAATCATCTTCCTGCAGAAGCACTCACAGCTCTTCTGAGGACTCTAACTGATGCACCTGCTTCTTTTTCTGCATGCAAAACTCGGCAGCTTCAAATTATTATTATTTTTTTGTCTGAAAAACGGTTGCTTACTGTATATAACCTGCTGCTTTCTTTTCTGGCATTCAAGTATTTTTCTGTAACATTCAACAATAAACTCCTAAAATTAGAGGGAAAAAAACCCCTAGCAAAGGCTGTACTGAATTATTTTTTTTAATTGCACAGTTCTGTAATTGTTTCTCTGTGTACGTGATCATGACGTTTACACAACGCTGACTCGGCAGTGACACGAAATGAGGTGTTAAACCAAACTGTTACATTCTGCAGCTAAATGCAGGAAGCTTTCTAGATTTTTCTGGTGACAATATAGAAATGCAGAAATAATCAGATACGAGAAGAGAAGACCAGAAGAGAGACAGTCATGTGTGCAATAACTGCAAGTTGCAGCTCGTCCAGTGCAAGATTTGTTTAGTTACACACACACACACACACACACACACACACACACACACACACACACACACACACACACACACATACACACACACACACAGTTGTTGTTTTCTTTTTTCAGTTGAAAAATCCAACACTAGTGCCAAAATGAAACATCTCCTGCATAAGCTGCAGAAAAAGCTGAGTTCCTCTTCTACAGCAGTCTTATTTCTGTTTAATGAGTAAAAACTATGAAATACGACGTTCAACTCGCTCATTTCAGTCATTTACAATCGCTGTGTTTTACATTGAATTGCACACTAACCTGGACGATGACAAGCAAAAGACCCTCCAATAACGAACTGGACTCCATATGAACTTCTCCACATCTCCTGTTATACTGAACTTCCAGCCTCCTAACACACAGTATGATGCAGATCAATCCCTGCTATCCGTTATCATCCAGATGAGGATGGGTTCCCTGTAGAGTCTGTTTCCTCTCAAGGTTTCTTCCTATTACCATCTCAGGGAGTTTTTCCCTCAGCACTATCGTCCTCGGCTTGTTCATCAGGGACAATCTGATCATCCTGATTCATACACATCCTCTCACATTTCATACACATTTCCATAATTTTCTTTTGATTCTGTAAAGCTGCTTCACGACAATGACAATTGTTAAAAATGCTATAGAAATAAAATGTAATTGAATTTAATGTCACTTTATACCTTTAGTTTATAATAACTTGTAATGATCTGATGTGTATGATGTAATGTAATAAAACTGCCTTCCTGCCCTGAGCCGGGATTAATAATTTGCCCCGATGCCCCTTGTAGAGCTTCTGCAAAGCCTCGGTGCCCCTGTGGTTTGTAGGACATTCAGGTTGGTTACTGTAACAAATCCAAACCCTGCAATAATCTGATTCCTTAACAAATAGAAAAGAATGGAATATTTTAGAAAATGTAACTAAAGTAAATCATTAAATAAAAGGCTATCTACTGGGTATCGGTGTCAGAGTCTGTTATTAAGGCTACTAAGGCTCCTTGCCTGTTTCTAGTTGGAACCCATTCTGTTGAATTGTTGCAGAATTCAGCACCGATTCTGTAAAAGTTCCCCTTGGAAACGCTTAGGGTTCTAATTATTATTAGTGTTTTTTTAGACCAGATCTCGTTTCAGTGGTTCCTGCTCTCTGTTGTCTGTAATGTGTTTCAGTGAGAGCTCTCCTGTTTTCAACACCAGTCTTAAACCTCCTTTATTCTTGCACATGTCTGTTTAAACTGACACTCGTGTAATCTAGACTGCGGTAACACATCTCTCTCTCTCTCTCTCTCTCTCTCTCAGCATTTTTCTTCTCAGCCATTTGTCAGGCTTTTCAAGTACCGACACGTTCAAAACTGAAACTCTACTCTTTGTACCTTCAGGGGCAGAAAAGCTGCTTTTAACACCTCTGTCTGATATGGACAACAATGCCGAAGTCTGCATAATAGAGAGGGAAGACTTCCAGGATTACTTCACTTAGAGGAAACGAGAAAATTGTTCTTGCATTTATTCTACAGAATTGCTGAATTATGATTTTTAAAAAATATATTATGGTTTCTATAGTAACAGCTCATTGGCAGGGACGTGTACGGCCGACACGCTGCAGGCAGATTAAAAACCTGTTGATATGGAAGGAGTCTCCAGTGTCAGCACGTTGTAACGGTCAGAGGTAAAGCTGAAACATGAAGTGTTCCACCATCTTCAGGAGAGAGGGGAGTGTTATCAACCTCAGGAGAGTAAAGGAGAGGCTGGTGAGGGAGCGACTGTTTGCAGCTAAGAATAGGAACTCGATTCACAAAAGCAAGTCACAAGCAGAACAAAAAACTTTAAAGGATCGAAAAACATTACGTTTGCATCACTGGCAAACTGCTGGAGTACGTGAGGGATAAACCACGTGCTGATACAGGAAATTAAACAATCTGTAATCATCTCACACGTGTTTTTTGTCTATAAAAACAAAGCGCAAGTCCCAATTGATATGATTATTAATAGACAATAAACACTAAAATAAATTAAAGCTGATTTTAAGAAAATGTATGTAGTGGTGAACTTCTAGTTTGGGCTAAGTCAGTTTGTTTGTTTGTTTGTTTGTTTTGAGAGGCTGTAAACCTGTCGTCACTCTTCCACTGTCCTATAACCTCAACTTTTTCTTCTTTTTTTTTTTTTTACATTTGAGATAATGCATACTTCTCTGGTTTGATCATGGGTCAGGTGAGAACTTGACCTTCATACACTGCAGATGTGGTGCTCTTTGAAGTACATTCCTCTCATTCTGAAGTGCTCGAAGGAGGTAGATGTGTGTGTGTGTGTGCGGGGCTAAAAATAGGGGTATTCTCTGTCTAAACCAGCTACTTGCCCCCGGCTGCAACCCCCACTTAAAGCACCAGTTTAATCCTCAAAGTGCCCTGAATTGGTGGTGATGGTGTGTGTGTGTGTGTGTGTGAGAGAGAGAGATCAGCCAAGTGCTGAATCAAGAAATACTTTAAAAGTGCAGTCATCTCAATAATGACATTTCCACTCAGCTCCACCAGGGGGAGCGATGCTCCGATCTAGCGACATCATCAGATAAGACAAAATAATGAGTTGAGTGTTTAAAGTAAAGAGAAATTCTTATCCTGCTCACCGCAGCAGATACGCATTTGACCAATGGGATCAGTGTTGAAGAATTACATCGCTTTCATCGAAAAGTCAATTCCACTCATTCATCTGAAACAGTTGTATAATATCAACTGTTCATGTCGACGTTCATGTATCTCACCAGCTCCCAAAACAACTCAATCCATGCTAACCAATCATGCTTTCTCATGCAGAATCTTAGAACCAATCCCGCTCATTGTTCCAGAAACTTAGACTAATCCCACTGACCACTCCAGAAATAAAGATCAGTCCCAATTACTGCCCAAAATCTCTAACCAATCCAACCTACTCACTACTCCAGAAGTTTAAACCAATCCTGCTCTCTGCTCCACGTTCCATTCCGAAGTGCACTTCACAGGATGCTCCCTACTCCCTGCTCCATTTGCAGGGAATGTCGGTGAACTTCATTTGACAAAACTCCACCATTCGGAAGACCCTGTGAAGTCACCAGTGCTGACGTCACTTCCTCCGTGTGTTACCATGGTAACATAAGCACCTCGGCGTCACTGCTGGCGTGGAAATTTCACATTGTGGAAATATTGAATATTTATTGATACAAAAACTGTTATAAAACTAATACAATAGAAATGTATGCAACTGGTAAATAAATGATTGATTAATAATAATAAAAATAATTGATTAAAGATGATTTCTTTTACAGATTACTAGTCTATATAATACTAAGGATTTCTCGATTAAATTTTAATTTTAGTTGTGTTCTATTAATATGATGTCGTTCTCTATAATAATGACAATAAGTATATAAATGCTTTTTCGAGCTCCATTTTTTTCACGCTCCAGCGAGACGTAATGACTTTTCTGGTGAAGTGAAGACCCGATGTTCACTCGTTCCCTACACCATTCGCAGTTCCCTTTGAACTGGATATTTTTCGCTCCCTGCGGATTGGAATTACGCTTAACATGGCTGAACACCCTCTGTAGTGCACTTCCCAGGCCGGTCGGAACGCCCAAAAATCTCTGACCAGTCCATCCTCACTAACTACTCCAGACGTGTAGTCCAATCCCAGTTCGTACTCCAGAAACTCAGACTGTTTGTCCCACTGTTCACTACACCAGCCTCACTTGCTCTAAACTGAAAGAAATGTATAGAAAAAGACAATATAATGTTTAAATATCGTAACTTTAACAGAATAAGTCTTTGTGCTCAGATTACATAACCTTCTCCTTGACCTACAGCAGAACCCCGTGAAGATAAACCACCAAACGAAAAGCTTTGCCATAAACGTTCTTAATCCACAGTTAAAATTACTTTTTTTCTCCCATGAGGAAGCTGTGGTATTAGCGCTGACACACACACACACGCACACACACCATAAGTTTTAAGCCAGTCTAAATTACACTGTCACTGAGAAAATCCTCTTAAAGACTCGCTTTTAATTTTCACCCTCGGGATATTTGATTGTAGGTGAACGACGGCTGTGTCACAGAACGCGTTCTGAGTGAAGGGATTAACCTCAGTGGCAGGTATGTGTATTACTGTGGCTTAGAAAAAAGACGATCCTGATCTCGATTTTGAGAAATTTGGGATAAAACGATAACCAGGTGATTTTCTTAAAAAAAAATTTTTTCCTTGAGTGAACATAGTGGAATAATCCTTACAATCACAAGACACTGACAGGGTAGTGTTTACACAACACACTGCAGACACACAGACAGAGAGACAGAGAGAGAGAGAGACAGAGAGAGAGAGAGACAGAGGGGATTTCTATTATTAAAGACAACCTTGTCAGGTGTGAACTGTTCTGTAGTTGGTTGTAAATGGATTCAGGAGCTCAGGTTTCTCCTAAGAGAGATCAGACAGACGTAAACAAGAGATGCGCTGTGTTCATGGTGCATGAAGAGTGTGTGTGTGTGTGTGTGTGTGTGTGTGTGTAAGAACTTATCTACTACCAAGAATATATTGGTTCTTATAAGCTTTGTGCTTTCTTTATTTTTATTAGATTCTACATCAGAGCCAGTTTCATCAGAGTGTTTAATGTTTTTTGTAACTGCACTGTAAGTACAACTAATTCAGTATCTTAGAGTTTTCCACATCGACTGACCTTCATGGCTTTCATAATTCCATACTTATTCTTTTAATGTTTTGTCCGTGCGAGTGTGTGACATCACATTACAAACAGCAAGAAGAATTTAAGAATGATAAACTAGTACCAACTTTTGCCTCACGTGTCTGGACGTCTTTGAGTTATTTAATTCTGATGATTGAAAAATGGTGATATCTTCTCACCTTCATGCTGCTTTGACTTCATACAGGTCAGAGGTTTAAACTCCAGATGTTCACAGGGTGTTTAGTCTTCACTCTCGCTGTGTTTCAGTTTCGTATTCGGTTTAAGAACTATTTTTAGAGGATTTTATGGATAAATCTTTCCAGGTTTGACTGGGAATAATATAATAACAGATATCAGTTACTGGTACAGAAACAGAATAAATCTCATCATTACTGTGATATCTGATGGAACTCAGACACAAAAGAGCAACACACTATATGTTCTGTATGTACAGTTCATCAGGGCAACGTTTCCAATGGTGTTTTAGTCACGCAGCTGAAACATTTATAATATAATTCTAGTTTATATTTCTCTATTGAATCTCTGTTGAAGCATACATGCATCATGACTAAGAAGGGGGATTATGGGTAAATATGATGTACATTCATGTCGCCTTTAAAGATTGTGGCGAATAGGGATGAGTGATACGACATCATACCATACAGTAAGTAGCTTTGTTCTGCACATGCATCAAAACATGCTACCTAATACATTTCAATAAAATAAATCTTACTTTAATTTCCAGATTTTTACTTTTAAACTTGTAAATATTTGCATGTACACACTGACTTTGTTATACAATGCATCAAGTTGGCTTATGGCTAAAGAATAACGTAAGGACATTGTAGTCTAGTTTTGATAGTTTTTCGGCATTTCTATGTAACATTATTAGTAGCATATTTCAACAAGGCAGCACGAATTGTCAAAAACGTGAATCCTATTTGTTTACTGTCTGATTTGTATAAAGCACCTTATATTTCTTACGAGTTTTGAAAACTAAAAGTATTTAATATACATTCAAATGCTGTTGTTGATTCTTTAAATGTACAAAGTGATATTTCTTTTCTGACGATCTTCTGCTCCATGCTCCACTCCAGTAGGTGTAAGTATTGCACCAACCACATTGTTTAAATGTAAACAAACAAAAGTCTTACTCGCGCAAAATGTGAGTATCTAAAGAAGATTCTGTTTTCTGCAAAATGTAGGTTATGTGTGTTTTACAGAATTGGTTAATTTTAGAACATTTAACATTCGTAAGTTTAACTAAATAAATTACTTATTTATTTTTAAACAATTCTGAATTTAAATAAATAAATAAAAGACCCACTTAGACACCAGACGCATCCCAAAGAGACATACGGGACATCCATATGCTGAGATCTCCAAGCAGAAGCGGGGCACCAGGATGGGTCAGACAGGTCTGGAGTCTGGATCACTGGCAGCTCAGGAACGACATATGTAGCTCGACAGAGAGAGGTGGAGAGAGAGAGGGGGAGAGATAAAATGAGAGGGGAGAGCAGAAGAGAAGGAGAGATAACAGTTAGGTACTGTATGGTCACAGTAACATAATGTATAATGTGAATGAATATTTAGTGTAGAGTGCAAGCAGAGACTCCGGCAGGACTAACTATAACAGTATAACTAAAAGGGAGAGCCAGAAGG